>OU612058.1:113230673-113665673 GCA_914767635.1 Melanostoma mellinum | reverse complement strand
GCAGCAGCACCAACAACAACAACAGCAACAACAACAGCAACAACAGCAACATCATCAACAACAACATCTACAACAACAACAAGAGCAACAGCAACAACAACATCATCAACAACAACATCATCAACAACAACAGCAACATCAACAACAACCACAGCAACAACAACAACAGCAAAAACGACAACAACAACAAAAAAGCATAGTCAACAAGATCATCAACGTCAATTGCCTTCAACTTCAAGTACAAGGGTACTGCGTTCTGGATCAGTCAGAAGCTTAGATGTGCAATCCCTCGTAAGTGACTCTACTTTAAGATACTATTCTTCCAGTGTATTAAGTTCTGCCAAACCATTGAATACTTTGACAAGTTCCATTGTGGACGAGGAGCTCCTTATCTCAAATACAACTTTGAGTGAAAATAATTTGATCTCGGATCCCTCGAATGTTGACATACTCATCGCTTTACCACCCGCAAGGAGTATATTTGTATCCCGCCTTTCTCATTCCACTTCGGAGCATTTGATACAAAGTTACATTGCTAAGAAGAGCTCATCAATTAATTTATCTAATCTCTCTATCCGTAAATTTGTGACGTCGCCAGAGAAAGAGTACACTTCCTTCGAAATTAAAGTTGGGAGGAACCAGGAACTCTTCAATTTGCTATGTGATATATCTTTTTGGCCTACGCATACTGTGGTTCACGAATTTTTTCGAAGCAAGAAGCGAAGACCCAACGACAGCTGAGAGAACCTCAATAACTGATAGTTTCAACTGCTCTCCTGCTCTTCATACCATGGGCGTAGCCAGGTAGGGGCAGGTAGGGGCAGATACCCCAACATAAGCCAAATGTCCTCGAAAAGTTCTGCGTTTTTTAAGAAAAAATTAATCTTTGTCCTCGAGGACATTTGTAGAAAATGCTGTAACAACGAGGACTTTTCAAAGAGTATCGTATAAAACGAGGACAATTTGGGGAAAAAAAACGGAAAAAAGGAGTATCAATGAAAATTTTTATAAAAAATGAGAACAATTCGCAAAATTTCCGAAAAACGAAGACTTTTCAATGAGATTTCTCGTAAAAAACGAGGACAATTTGGGAAAAAAGGGGGAAAAATAGGAGTATCAATGAAAATTAAAAAAAAAAAATGAGGACAATTCGCAAAATTGCCGGAAAACGAGGACTTTTAAATGAGATTTCTCGTAAAAAACGAGGACAATTTGGGGAAAAAGGGGTAAAAAAGGAGTATCAATGAAAATTAAAAAAAAAACTGAGGACAATTCGCAAAATTTCCGAAAAACGAGGACTTTTAAATTAGATTTCTCTTAAAAAACGAGGACAATTTGGGGAAAAAACGGGAAAAAAGGAGAATTAATGAACATTTTTATAAAAAATGAGGACAATTCGCAAAATTGCCGAAAAACGAAGACTTTTCAATGAGATTTCTCGTAAAAAACAAACAAACAAAAAAAAAGTGGGGAAAAAAGGAGAATCAATGAAAATTAAAAAAAAAAAAAAAAAAATTTAAAAAAATTAGGACAATTCGTAAAATTACCGAAAAACGAGGCTTTTTAAATGAGATTTCTGTAACATCTAGAAATATTACACGAGTATATTTGGACATTTATATTTATAATTCTTCGAATCAAAATATTCTCCAGAGATTCTGAATCATCTGAATGCGGCATTTTGAATGCTATTACAGAACATTCTAAAGGCAAATATCCTACTCTATTTTTAGAATCCAAAAAAATGATACTTTTAAAGTACCTCTCAATATTCTTGTCAATAAATATGTCCTACCTTTTTTTCAAAAAAATGTCCTCGTTTTTTCATTAATTTTTGAGAAATTATCCTCGAAAAAAGACCTAAAAAAATTCCTGGCTACGCCCATGCTTCATACCACTATTGATATGCTCTCTGTATATTACCAAAACGCTGCGCTGGTGGTATGAAAACTAAGACGATGGATTTCTACGTTGCTGTATCATGTTGCCCTTATCACATTATTGCGTTAACAGAGACATGGTTGTCTGAAGATGTACTTTCCACTGAACTATGCCGGTCTGCTGATTTTAATGTGTTCAGAAGAGATAGATCATTTGAAGATACTGGATTAGTCAGAGGTGGTGGTGTTTTACTAGCATTAAGATCATATTTTATATGTAGAGAAGTTCCACTTGAATTCAAAGCTGCTGAACAATTATGTGTGGAAGTAACCTTGCCATTTGGAGTTAATAATCTTTATATTATTAGGCGTGTTTTTTTTATGCTAGTATATAGTACAGTAAAAATTTCCCTTGGGGAACAACAACAAAGCATTTTACTGTCGTATTTTTCCACAGTGAAAACAGGGATGGCATTGCTGTGGATTGATAGTTTCCAGCTTTGAAAATAAGATGGCACCACCAATGATTTCAGTTCATCAAAGCTTTTTCGAAAGGACGTGTTCAAAAAAAAGTGGTACTTGCAAATAAATTTTTTCTCTCGATTAAAAATTAAAGAAATGAAAACTATATTCATATTGAATTTTCGCCCTGTTTCTTACCTGGTGGTGTATATAATACAGGATTTTGCACTAGTTCTTTTTTGCTGAAGCTAATAGCTTTTCTAATGGAATTATTTGATTAAAAAATATAGCCCAATGCAGGAAAAAAACAAATCAAACAAACAAACTAAGCAGTAAAAAATGGTCACAAAGGAAAGATATATGTATGAAAATTAAACATTCTTCAATAGAAATTCAAGTTTGGGACTAGCAAGACGTGTTCCAACTTAATTTAATTTGGCTTGTGTTTACTTGTGCGGTAATATTATAGTTCAATTTCACGGTTTTGTAAATAGAATCAACTTATTTTCTTTCTAAACCTATCGAAAAGACTGGTCAATAGTGTAAAATTGCTTTACCACAGGTTTGGATAAAAAAAAAATGATTCTGTTTGCCAATGGAAAATCTCATCAAAGATTGGTTTTTAATATCTTTTTACATACTCCCCGAACATACCCGAAAGTTTTGTCAACAAAACAGCTGACTTTGACATAGAGCTTTCTTCACTGCTGGACGATACCTCCAAAAATAGTAAAAAAGAGCTGTTAGAGAGAATCTGATGTATGGAAAATAAGAAAAAAAAATACAAATTCATACCTGGCTTTGTATTGTTATTCATTTGATAGAACAATTAACGAAACAAACCTGGTATGAATTTGATTTTATTTAATATTGAATTTCACAAAGAGCTTTGAAAAGTAGCAACAAGCTTTGACGTTGTGCTCCATCTTGTTGCTGAAAATAGAACTGAAAATACTGTGGACAGATCGTTTTTTTTAAAATCGAATGCTGTACTATATACTAGCTTAAAAAAAAAACACGCCTATTGTATCATATATTCCACCTGACTCTAATATGAGTATTTATCAGATGCATATCAATAACATCCTTAAAGTCTTTAATATGTTAGGGCCTAGTTCTAATATAATTATTTTAGGGGACTTTAATCTCCCATATATAAAATGGATTTACTCTGAAAAAGATAAATGTTTACTTCCTTTCAACGTCTCAAATGAATTGGAGTCGAGTTTCATTGATTATATGCTGTCTTTTAATTTAAACCAGATCAACTATGTTTTAAACTTATTAGGACGAATTCTAGACTTAGTTTTTATTAATACTGAAGTTAAAGCAAATTTAGTTAAATCAGAAACTCCAATTTTTGAAAATAGAAAGCATCATTTTGCCTTGCAATTTGATTTAAGGTTCTTAAATTTCGATAAGCTAAATTTTGATAAACGTGAGTTTTACTCTGTTCGGGATTTCAGCAAAGCTAATTATGATGAATTGAATAATTTTTTTAACGCCATCGATTGGGATGAAGCTCTTCGTTCTCGTAACTTAAAGGAGTGTTACGATTCTTTCACTGCTGTTATTGAGGAAGCATATAATTTGTTTATTCCATTTAAAGAGCGAAAACATAAAAATAAGCCTGTCTGGTTCAATAATAGATTACGTAACCTTAAAAATAAACTGTCTAAGGCACATAAAAATTACAGAAGAGATCCTAGCCTGCACCTTCGATATATACGATGTAGAAAAGAATATGAGTCTGCGAAAAAATCTGTATATAAAAGCTATATGCGTAATATTGAGAATAATATTAAAAGTGATTCTCGAGCCTTTTGGAAATTTGTTAATTCAAAACGTAAGTCATATGGGATTCCAACTTGCATGAAATACCTTGATCAGTCATCCAATAGTGAGGACGTTATATGTGATATGTTTGCGTCTTATTTTCAGTCCAACTTTGTTCTAGATCCCGTTCCTCATTCGCACGAAATTCAAAGTGGTGAAACACTAACTAATCTTGGAAGCTTAACTTTGTCAGTGGACCAGGTTTTTATTCAGCTTTCATCTTTGAAGTAAGTGTTCCTTAAGTCTTGCGGCTCCACTTACTAAAATTTTCAACTTATCGCTTTCCACTGGTAACTTTTTAGATGACTGGAAATTGTCGATGATAAGTCCAATTTATAAATCAGGTTCAAAACAAGAGGTTATTTAATTACAGACCCATTTCAAAACTGAAGTTGATACCGAAAGTTTTGAAGCGATTGTGAAGAAATGTCTTTATGATGAGGTTAGTTCAAGTATATCAGTAGATCAACATGGTTTTGTTAGTGGTAGGTCAACAGTGACTAATCTAGCCTTGTTTTCTAACTTCTGCATTAGAGGTATCGAACGTGGAAATCAGGTTGACGCTATCTATACAGATTTATCCAAAGCGTTTGATAGAGTTCAACACGATATTCTGCTAAAAAAACTGAAATTGTTAGGTTTTCACTCTAGCCTACTTATATGGTTTGAAAATTACTTGACCAATCGTAAACAATATGTAAAAATTGGAACGGTTGTTTCAAAAGAAATTTTTAATCACTCAGGTGTTCCTCAAGGGAGTCATTTAGGACCTCTCCTCTTTATATTATTTATAAACGATCTACCATCAAGAATTCGATATTCGGAATGTTTGCTTGTTGCAGATGATCTTAAGCTTTTTAGGCCAATTAAGTGTGAATTGGATTGTTATCGACTTCAACGTGATATAGATGAAGTGTCAGCTTGGTGTGTTGAAAATCGATTATTTTTGAATATAGCAAAGTGTAAGAGCATTACCTTTACCAGGTCGCCTAATGTTATAGATCATTCATACGTCATTTCTGACATTCAACTTGAATCAGTGGATAGACAAAAAGACCTAGGCGTTATTTTCGATTCAAAGCTATCCTTGAACTTGCATCTGGACTACGTTATTTCTAAGGCTAATAAATTAGTTGGATTCATCATGCGAAACTCAAAACAATTTCTGGATCCTTACACGATTAAATCTTTATATATTTCACTTGTAAGATCACTTCTTGAGTATGCATGTTGTATATGGTGTCCATTGTATAGGGTGGGTATAAATCGTATTGAATCCGTTCAAAAAAAAGTTTCGAGGTACGCTTTGCGTAAACTAAATTGGGTTGATAATATTTTACCTAGCTACAATGTAAGATGTCTGTTAATAGATTTAAAGACTCTCGAAGCTAGGAGGAAGTATTATTTAGTTATGCTTGCTAGAGATGTTCTCTGTAATCGAATTGATTGTCCTAAACTTCTCTCTTTTTTTTCTTTATATGCTCCTTCAAGACAGTTGAGGACGAGGCCGATTCTGTTTTTTGTTCCCCGATCTTATACAAACTACGGTAGATCAGATCCGATTTCACGTTCTAGTCATGAATTTAATTGCGTTTATCAAAATATGTTTAAGCAGAGAGGTTTTCAAAACTATTGTTTTGAGTCTAGTATCGTAGCATGTTTGTTTATATATGTACATATGTAAGATAATTCTTTTTGCTACTTATTGTTTAATATTTGCTCTTACTTTCCTCAATATAGTTTATGTAAATATTGTTAAGTCTAGAAGAGTTATGAACTCGATAGATGGGTAATAAATAAATAAATAAATAAATAAATCCGTCGAAAAGTCGGGGATGGAAGTTGGGAGGGTGAGACAGGAGTACCCTCAGGAACCTCTTCAAACTTAGAGTCCCAGCTATAAGCTTTCTTCGAAGTTGAAGCTAAATTATAGAGCAGTTCATTAGGACTGTTGGGAATATCTTCGAAACGTACGCTTTTGAAGATTTTGTGCCAAAACGGCGTTTTGGCAATTTTGGGGCGCGGGGAGTCTGGAAAGACAAATTTGAAAAGTTTTCTAAAACCGAATCTAAAGACGGCAAAGCTGTAGCGTGGGAAGTTTCACACCAAGAGTGGCGAGCATGTGCCGTATTTGCAAAAAATAATAAATCTTGTGCTGCACTTATATCAGCAAAACTTCCCAAGTAACAAAATCCAACCACCGTCACAAAATGACTGAGGTCATAAATAAACCCAAAATAACTGTGGTCATAAACAGGGTGTTAATTGAGTTAATTAAAAACTTTCGGTTAATTTACGGTATAAATAAAGCCAAATTATAATTTTGACTAGGGGTAAAATGTTCCCTCATTCTAACTTTGAAGTTGATTTGCAGTAAGATTTTTACTCAATTTGAACTGTTTTCCAAATTCCGGTTTAAAAAAAAATCATTTTACAACCTTGAGGTCAAATTTTCGATTTGTGTTGACCATTTTCTAACCCGTCCTTCATTTTTATGGTTTAAAATAACTATTATATAACCTAGGTCAATTTAAGGTACTTTTCCAACTCATTCTTAATTTCAATAGTTTGAATTAGGTTTTTTATTACCTGATTTTTTAAGCACTCATTGTTATATGTTGGTTGAGAACTAACCGAAAATAGTCTTCAGTTGTTTATTGGTTGCATATCAACCAAATCCAAATAGAAGTTTTGAATAAGTCAATAAAATACTTTTATTTAACACTGAGTATTATTTTTTGGTTAAAGATCAACCAAATCTAAATACACGTTTTGAATAAGTCCTTAAATTACGATTTTTCGACACAGAGTATTTTTTATTGGCTTAAAATCAACCAAATTTTGACTCAAGTTTTGAATAAACCAATAAATTACCTTTATTCAACACAGAGTATTTTTTTTGGTTAAAAATCAACCAAATGTAGACACAAGTCTGGATTAAGTTCTTAAATTACTATTATTTTTAAATACAAAGTTTGTATTGGTTAAAAATTTACCAAAAACAGACACAATTTTAAAATTTTACTCCGTGCAGAACAGGTTAAAAAGCAACGAAATCCAGACATACGTTTGGAATAAGTTTTAAGATTACGCTTTTGCAACCTACATCACACACATGTTCAAAATAAGTCCTAAAATAACTATATTTTTAACCCACAGTATTAATTATCGGTTGAAACTAAACAAAATCCAGACACACGTTTGGAATAAGTTTCAATATTACGCTTTTTCAACCTACAGCACACACATGTTTAAAATAAGTCCTAAAATAACTATTTTTTCAACCCACAGTATTAATAATTATCGGCTAAAACTAAACGAAATCCAGACACACGTTTGGAATAAGTTTCAATATTACGCTTTTTCAACCTACACCACACACATGTTTAAAATAAGTCCTAAAATAACTATTTTTTCAACCCACAGTATTAATTATCGGTTGAAACTAAACGAAATCCAGACACACGTTTGGAATAAGTCATTAAATTACGCTTTTTCAACCTACACCACACACATGTTTAGAATAAGTCCTAAAATAACTATTTTTTCAACCCACAGTATTAATTATCGGTTGAAACTAAACGAAATCCAGACACACGTTTGGAATAAGTCATTAAATTACGCTTTTTCAACCTACACCACACACATGTTTAAAATAAGTCCTAAAATAACTATTTTTTCAACCCACAGTATTAATAATTATCGGTTAAAACTAAACGAAATCCAGACACACGTTTGGAATAAGTCATTAAACTACGCTTTTTCAACCTACACCACACACATGTTTAAAATAAGTCCTAAAATAACTATTTTTTCAACCCACAGTATTCGGCCCTATCGTGGTAACCGTTCGGAGAGGAAAATCCTCCGATTTTGTACGATTCGGAGAATTTTCGGTTCGAGGTATTCTTCCGAACAGCTTTTCGGAATGTTTCTCCGACACTATTTTAACATACCCGGCGAACTGCGTTGAAGTGCGATTAAGCGCTTTATTTGTGAAATTTTTGACAGCTGACAGCAATTGTTTTTCCGATTTCGTCCGAAGCAAATTCATCGCGGAACTAATTGGATTTTAAAAAACTAAGAGCTAAAAAATGTAAGAAACTTAAAGAAAACTATCTTACTTCATTGCTTACAGTTGAATTTGTGTTTACAGGACTAGTCCAAACGAAAAAACAAGTACTCAACAATACGAGCGTCTGGTGAGGCTGATGGAAGAACAACCTGACATTGCCCAAAATTATACAAAAAAACCACCAGAAGCTGTTGCTGCATTTTGGGACGTCGTAACGGACCAACTCAATGCTATAGGTCCGCGACGAAGAGATGCTGGTGGCTGGAAAAAAGTATAAATGCCTATTAAATCTTAATACAAATTTATATATGTGTATATCTCTTTCAAGGTTTGGAGTGATTACAAAACATATATATAGAAAAAACTAGCAGCAAACAAAAAAGAAATTGGTGGTACAGGTGGTGGACCACTAAAATACAAATCATTTACCCCTTTGGAAGAAGCTGTCATTGCGTTAGTAGGTGTCAAGTGTTCAGTGGATGGCATTGGAGCGGCATCGTTCGGAACTGATAATGCACCAAAAAGAGCAAGGCAGTCCCCATCATCAACCCTAACAGCAGAAAGACAAGCTGATATCACTGAGAACACTGAAAACGAAAACGAAGAAAATGATGGTACACCGATGACTTCAACAAAATGTCCAAGAAAAAGTTTGACATCCATACAGCTGCTCAGGCAACAAGTGGATAGCCAAAACGTTTTCTTCGAAAACATGAAAACTGCTATACAGGAAACAACGGCTGCTTTGCAAGAGACGACGAACTGTTTAAAAGACACCGCGGTTCATCTAAAAAGGGTGTATCGTTCAATGGAAGACATCTGCGAAGTGGAAAGGCAGAAACTGAAAGAGATGAAGCAACACAACGCCGCAATGCAACAAATTGCTTCAAGCAAACTCCAATTGAAAAAGAGAATCCTCGAAATTGAAATTTCAAAAGCTAATTTAAGATTAGATAAGTAAACATAATTTAAACACTCTAAGACTTTAACTTACAAATGCCAAGAAGGCTAGTCATTTCTTTAAGAATATTTATTTTTTATGTGCATATCTGTTTTTGTTTCTTTTTTAATTAAACTGTTTTAAATCATTGAAAGTGTTGTTCAACTATTCCATTTCTTATTACAGCTGCTTGATTTCGAGGTGAACTTGTATTAGCAAGTTCCTCTGATTCATGATCCTCTTCTTGTTGCATAGTGTTAATGGTTTCGATATTGGTGTAATTAATATCAAAAAATAGACAAATGTTGTGCAAAGCGCAACAAACGTTCACGATTTGTGCGGCTTTTAAAGGTGAATAGTGCAACTGTCTTGCTCCTAACAAGCAACGAAATCTACCTTTCAGCAATCCAATGGAACGTTCAACAATGTTACGAGCTTTTCTGTGACATATATTGAAACGGCTTCTGGCGCTTTGTGGTGTGGGAGTCCTGTATGGTGTCATAAGCCAGGGCTCCAATGGATATCCAGAATCACCTAAAAAAATACAGAAAATTAATCTGTATTGTTTCGAAAGAATATTTTTACCTAACAAAAAGCTACTTCTTGAACCGCTCAAATACCTTCTTTCAAAATATCGTCGTTCAGGACTTAAGGCCCAAATATGAGAGTCGTGATTTGCTCCCTGGTAATTAGCATTAACAGCTCTTATTTTCATTTTGTAGTCGCATATCTAAAATAAAAAACAATTTTAAACAGAATAAGTATCTTAACAGCAAGAAAAACTTACAATCATAACGTTAAGACTAAAATGTCCTTTGCGATTCAGAAAAAGATGTTTGTTTTCTGCTGGTGCAATAATTTGGACGTGAGTACCATCCACGCAGCCAATCACTCCCGGGAAACCAGTTTTTTCGAAAAAATTTGTTTTTGACAATTCACATTCTTCTTCAGACATATGTAAAGATATCCAGTTGCTGCACAAGGTCTCTTCCATTATATCCAAAGTTTCCTTCAAAATAATGGAGAAAGTCGATTGACCAACTGTGCACTCAAAATCTTTTCCAACACCATGTTGGTAGTTTCCTTCGGCGAAAAATCTTAGGCAAGCTGCCAATTTATGCTCTGGATTAACACAATCAGACCTTTGATTTGTTTTATATTTTTCCTTTATCTGCTCCAAAACATAAGCAAACGCACTTTTATTGAGGCGAAAGTTTTTCTTAAAACTGAAAGAAAAATGTAGAATTAAATATACATATGTATTAGATTACGATACTTTTTTTACTTACGCCGCGTCAGATAGCTCACGTATATTGCTTTCGTTTCGCAGTCTTGTCCTATTTTCCTTTTTTGTGTCCTTTGCTCGTTTAATTCGGCGTCCAAAAATAGTGCAACACTTTCCATTTTTACGACAATAGTAAACAATTTTTTTCAATTTATTCTTTCTTTGACACTTGGATATACGAAAAACATATGTTTGGAAATAGGGATGGGACTCTATTCGATAATTTTGACTTAAAAATCGGTGTATCAAATTACACTTCTAAAAAACGCTATAGCAATAAATCTGAAAAAAATACTTTTTATTTAAAAAAGAAATACACTTTCTAGCCGATTTTTCATGGCTTAAAACGATAATAGTTCTAATTTTATAAGAAACTATCGAAAAGATATCGCATTTTCGATATATCGGTTATTTAGCACTTCTCTGTCTGAACTTTAAATCCATCGCAATGCGTTGCCGCATTTGTGAAAAATTTCTTACGATGACAATTACTTCGAAGCAAAATTGAACCTCCGATAATGGATGCGTTGCGGAGAAAACTCCGCTCCGAACGGTTACCACGATAGGGCCGATTAATTATCGGTTGAAACTAAACGAAATCCAGACTCACGTTTGGAATAAGTCATTAAATTACGCTTTTTCAAACCAAAACATTATTTATTCGTTGGAAATCGACCGCAAGTAAGCCTCAGTTATAAATTACATTTATTTCAACCAATTTACAACTCTGGTAATATTTCATTTCATTTCCAACGACTATTCAACTGAAAACAACCCTTCAGATATACCCATCTCGCTCTCACATTCCAATGCAAAACTGATCGTCATGCCCATGCAAATGTACAGTGTACACGTTTAATCAGTTTATTGTTGTGCATTGTGCTGCCCGGTTGTCGCGTTCTTTTTGGGTGAATTAAACAAATAATTTCTAAAGTCAGTAAAGTGCTTGTGTTTTTACTTCTTGTAATTGCAGAAAAAGAATACTGCTTCAGGTGAGTAGCCACAGTAAATTCTTTAAAATATATTAATAATACAATAACGAAAAATTAATTATGTAGTTTAGTGTCATTTGTTGGTTTATTGTACGACGCATTTCGTTACTCATTGGTTGAAAATTTACCAAGCGTGGTTCTCAGTCATAAAGTACCCATATTTCAACCAAAACACAACTCATTTGTGTGTTTGGTTATTTTCCAACCTTTTTTTAACCATTTTATAATCGACTACACATTGTGGTTATAATAACCAAAAAATAACTCATGCTTGACGCTAATCAAACAGAGACGCCATCAACGCCGTTTTTTTTATTGTCTGCGTTTTTCGTTTTTCTAGATTCTTCAGAAAGTGTTTTCTTTTTCTAAAAATATCTGATAGATTTTTAGTGTGCTGTTTCTAGAAAATCGTTTATGAATTCAATAATGAAAAATTAATGTAGTTTAGTGTCATTTGTTGGTTTATTTTCACAATAAAATTAGATGCATTTCGTTACTCATTGGTTGAAAATTTACCAAGCGTGGTTCTGAGTCATAAAGTACCCATATTTCAACCAAACCACAACAACTCATTTGTGTGTTTGGCTATTTTCTAACCTTTTTTTGACCATTTTATAATGGACTACATATTGTGGTTATAATAACCAAAATATAACTTATCAACGCCTTTTTTTTTATTGTCTGCATTTTTCGTTTCGTCATTTTGTTCTAGATTCTTCAGTAGCGTTTTTTTATTCATGTTCGCAAGTCGCAAGAGTATCTGATTGATTTTTGGTGCGCTGTTTCTTAAAAAATCATTATCTTTTCAGTTCCCACCTATGATGCTCTCAAGGAGTTCGGTGTTAAGCTGAAGCAGCTGATGGAAAGCCACAACAAACTGGCAAGTGAGGTCGAGGGCCTAAAAACAACGATTCAGCAGTTTGCTGCAACGACTGAAGTTGCCCTCACTTGTCTTGTGAACAAGACCTGCCAAATTGTTGGGCGGGAAGTTGTGGCGGACCACGCGCTCCAAGAGTTCACTGCTCTTGAAACAACGGAACAACTAGAAGACCTGGAGAGCAGGATTAGTGGGGACATCCACTTTAAAAGAAAATTGGTAAGATAAAAACATATTTTCTACTTTATTTATTTATTATTTTAATATTATCTTGTTTTTTCTTTTTTTATTATAGATCCAAAAGTTGTCCACTTTGGGGGGGTTGGACGGAGTTAAGTCCATGCGAACTATTTGCAGGACCATGTTCTCCGACAATCTGCTCTCCAACTTTTCTTGGCATGGCACTTCGACCAAAAAAAGCTTCAGGAGGTATCATGCTACATTTTCTGCCATAATGGAGGCGTTAAGGCTCCGCTACCCCAGCTTCACCGACATCGAGGGGTCAACATTTGTTAAAAACTATTTAAAGCACGCTCCTTTCAGAGCGGGAAAGCCAGTTTTGTAAGTACTTAATTTTCTATTACTAAGTTTAGCGTAGCCAAAATTACTTCATATACTAATTCACATTTGCTTAATTTTTTTTTTTGTTTCTTTTTAACAGGAACCAATCTGTTGCGAAGCCACCGTCAGCTACACTACCACCAGCTACACCACCACCAGCTACACCACCACCAGCTACACCACCACCAGCTACACCACCACCAGCTACACCACCACCAGTGACACCAGCTTAAGCTACACCACAACAAGCGACACCACTACCAGCGACACCACTATCAGCGACACCACCACAAGCGAAATCTTTAAGGCTTTAAGGCTCCGCTACCCCAGCTTCACCGACATCGAGGGGTCAACATTTGTTAAAAACTATTCAAAGCACGCTCCTTTCAGCGGGAAAGCCAGTTTTGTAAGTACTTAATTTTCTATTACTAAGTTTAGCCTAGCCAAAATTACTTCATATACTTTTAGAGACAAACTGATTCACATTTGCTTAATTTTTTTTGTTTCTTTTTAACAGGAACCAATCTGTTGTGAAGCCACCGTCAGCTACGGCACCACCAGTGAAGCACCACCGTCAGCTACAGCACCACCAGTGAAGCATCACCGTCAGCTACACCACCGTCAGCTACAGCACCACCAGTGAAGCACCACCGTCAGCTACACCACCGTCAGCTACAGCACCACCAGTGAAGCACCACCGTCAGCTACAGCACCACCAGTGAAGCACCACCGTCAGCTACAGCACCGTCAGCTACAGCACCACCAGCTACACCACCACCAGTGAAGCACCACCAGTGAAGCACCACCGTCAGCTACAGCACCACCAGCTACACCACCACCAGTGGCACCAGCTCAAGCGACACCAGCTCCTGCAACACCACTACCAGCGACACCACCACATGCGAAATAACGATCACAACCACCAAGTCCAATTATAATTTTCCATTTATAATTTTTTTTTCCAATAAACTGAATGTAATGTAAACTTAAATTTATTCTTATTATTTATAGAAGAGAAGGACTTCACTTTCAGATGGGAAGAATTTTGAGCTACTGGACGATGGTAATTTTAAGATGTTATTTTAATAGCTTTTTTGATCATTTCTTTTCAGTGTTCAGAAAACTTGGCCCAAGATCACCCAGGTCTAATTGAAACGTGTAGTACTTTTGACAGTTGTTCTCTCTATCACATCTGGAAGTATGAAAAGAGCAATTGTCAAAACTACTATCGTTCAATTTTGACGTGGGTGGCATTGGGCTAGGTATTTTGAATACTGTATGGAAACAGTTTATAAAAGCCGTTAAAATAACGTCTCAAAATAACCAACGGTTATTATAGGTATTTTTGAGACTATTTCTGAACGGTTTCAAAAAGACGTCAAAATACGGTTTGAAACTAGCCGTAACTCAACAAAGTAGGGTTTTATAAAAACCCTATCCAAACGGTTTTGTAACGGTTGTGAAGTAACCAAAAAACGACATAATACAGGGTTTTTTTCAAACCATTTTGAAACGGTTACAAACATACGTCGTAATAACGTTTAAAAATGACCGTTACTCAACAAAGTAGGGTTTTTTAAAAACCCTATTTAAACGGTTGTACAGCGGTTGTAAAAAAACCAAAACCCTACATTATACTGGGTTTTTTTTAAACCATTTTCAAACGGTTGCAAACTTACTCCGAAATAACGTTTATAAAACAAGAAACAGTTATTTTGTAACTTAATTGAAACGTTAATTATAAACTTATTTAAGCCTGTGGTTAAATTTTACCTGACCATTTACAGGCCTGGGAACGTTGCTGTAAAGTGATTTAGTCGTTACTGAAACCTATTTATAACCGGGAAGGTTATTTAACCTCGGTTGACGTCCGGTAGATTAACCGGCATTTAACCACAAATTGTTAATTGGGTTCTAGCCGATCTAGGTGCAGGTAAAGATGGTGGATAGCTTGTTGCCTCCTTTCGGGCAGAAACTAAATTTTTGGAAATCTGAGCTGCATGAACCTCAGCATCCATGATTCGCTGACAAGAGTGGTCAACGACAATGTCGGTGCAGCAACAGACAGCTGGCGAAGAAATTGGAAGGGCCCTTTTAGAAAGAACTTGACGAGTTGCCTGAAGAGCAAAGTCTTTTTCATAAAAGGGCGTGGAGCACATGCTTGCATTTTTAGGCAAAAGCTTAATGGTTGAAACATTTCCATGCTTCAACCATACCTTCCTTCTAAAATCATTTGGGATTGCAAAAAATGATTTATAGCCTGGATAATACTTAGTGTTAGGGCAATCTTTATAAACGCACTTAGACATATTAATCAATTAAAGCAAAAAATATTTTTAAAAAAAGATCTTATTATTCGAGATGGTGTTTTTTAATCACTATCACTCCACTTTATTCGCGATAAAAACCCTCGCAAAATCGACTTTACCACGATAGTCCCTGGCTCTACCGAATTCGAAAAATTAAACTTTAATAAAAGAAGCAAAAAACCCAGATTGCGCGGTATCTTGGGGGGGGGGGGGGTTGAAGTAGAGTTAAATAATAATATTAAGGAATATTAGGAATATTATTAATAACAATAATACTAATAAAAATAATAATAATAGAAGTAAAAATAAATAGTAATCATGAAAAAATTCTAGACTTTTTTTTTACTGTGGCAATAAATTATACCGACAGTGGCAACAATATCTGAAAAGACAAAAATTATCGAATCAAGATTAAATACTCTTACTCAAAACTTCAAAACTATACCACAAATAGTTTTTATTCTTCCAAGTAATTTTTTATTTGTTTGGTTTTTTCAATTCACTTTTCGTCCACTATCCCATCGTTCACACTCCTATCTTTCTGATTTCTTCAAATTCTTTTTATTTTCTTAACTCACTAGCTTTATAGCACTATATTTTTCCAATGTTTCTGAATTTTTTAGATTCTTTTTATTATCTTTACAACACTCACTAGCTAAACACAATATTTTTCCTGTTTCTGAGTTTTTTAGATTCTTTTTATTATCTTTACAACACTCACTAGCTTAACACAATATTTTTCCAGTTTCTGATTTTTCTAGATTCTTTTTTTTTCTTTACTAAACTCACTAGCTTAACTCCATATTTTTCCTGTTTCTGATTTTTTTTTAATTCTCTTTATTTTCACTAGATTCTCTAATATCTTTCCTATGTTTTTGTTTCGTTTTTTAATACAATGATTAATTTTCCAATTAATAGGTATTTTTAATAAATTTTTCTTCATAAATTTCCACTTTTTCGCATTAAAAACAACCTGTTGATGCTTGCTCATCAAAATTCCGTTAGGCAATGAACAAAACTATACCCAAGCTCAAACAACTTTGTAACGGCCAAAAACGGTTTTTTATCTACCTGCCAAATTCTATATACAAATTATTTCACCTACAAAATTTTTAAATCTTTTCACCTACTCTTATTACTGCATGGAAAGTATAATCAAAAAATATCCTATAATACTCTATACCTATAGTTATATTTATATTTATATTTATTCTTTACTTACACTTTTCCCATAGCATCAATTGGGTGCCGTGAAATAAGGCCAAGTGAAATAAGGCCAAATGGAGGGATTTGGCTTTATTTCGCTTGTTAAAAGTGAAATAAAGCCAAATTTTAACGTTTGGCATTATTGCACTTTGTGGAAGTGAAATAATGCCAAACAGATTAACTCATTCGAAGGGAAATAAGGCCAAATGCTATTATTTGGTTTTATTTCGCTTTGCGATAGTGAAATAAGGCCAAATCAACTTGAAACTGGAGAAAAGTCTAATTGTATTTTTTTTTGTATATAAATTGCTTTCCATTTTCATTACAGATCTGGTAGACAAAGTACAAAATTTTTCATTTTTGGTAACGGGTCTTTCCGTTCGATAATGTGAGGTCATTGATGAGAAACAATTTTGCTTTCTTGTCATTCGCATACATAGTTTCGAAGGCAACGTGACAGCATGAAACATTTGGAAGATCTCATAAGGAAAACTAAATAGGCGAATGTATTTAAATTTCCTTACTGAAAAAAATAATAATAGCAAAAAATTCGCGCGAATTTGTTGCTATTATTATTTTTTTTAGCAAGGAAATACATTAAACTAAATAGGCGTATGTATAATGTTTAATGTATTAAAATTTCTTTACTGAAAAAATAATAATAATGAAAAATTCGTGCGAATTTGTTGCTAAAATTTTTTTTTCAGTAAGGAAATTTGAATACATTAAACATTATACACTCGCCTATTTGGTTTAATGTATTTAAATTTCCTTACTGAAAAAATAATAATAGCAACAATTTCGCCGAATTTTTTGCTATTATTATTTTTTCAGTAAGGAAATTTAAATACATTAAACATTATACACTCGGCTATTTAGTTTAATGTATTTAATTTCCTTACAAATTGGCGCGAATTTTTTGCTATTATTATTTTTTCAGTAAGGAAATTTAAAAACATTAAACTAAATAGCCGAGTGTATAATGTTTAATGTATTTAAATTTCCTTACTATAACTATATAAAAAATAACAACCCGATTCTGTGCCCCATTTTTTAGGCAAATTGTTGAAAACAGCACAAAAATCTTTTGTTAGTTCTATACATTTTCTATACTGACTTGTAAATTTATGTACAAACTTTAACTGTTGCTTATACATACCTACATCTAAAATAAAAAGATCGTTATGTTCTCTTCATTTAAAAAATTCAAGAATGGTTTTTTGTTCATTTTGGGTAATCTAGGCAATCGAAGGCGAAATAATGCCAAATTGGCCTTATTTCACTTTGACAAAGTGAAATATGGCCAAACGTTACAATTTGGCCTCATTTCACTTTTAGAAAGCGAAATAAGACCAAATCTCTTCATTTGGCCTTATTTCACTTGGCCTTATTTCACGGCACCTTATTTTTTATATAGTTATAGTAAGGAAATTTAAATACATTAAACATTATACACTCGGCTATTTAGTTTAATGTATTTAAATTTCCTTACTGAAAAAATAATAATAGCAAAAAATTCGCGCGAATTTGTAAGGAAATTAAATACATTAAACTAAATAGCCGAGTGTATAATGTTTAATGTACTTAAATTTCCTTACTGAAAAAATAATAATAGCAAAAAATTCGGCGAATTTGTTGCTATTATTATTTTTTCAGTAAGGAAATTTAAATACATTAAACCAAATAGGCGAGTGTATAATGTTTAATGTATTCAAATTTCCTTACTGAAAAAAAAATTGTAGCAACAAATTCGCACGAATTTTTCACTATTATTATTTTTTCAAAAGAAATTTAAATACATGAAACATTATACATACGCCTATTTAGTTAAATGTATTTCCTTACTAAAAAAAATAATAATAGCAACAAATTCGCGCGAATTTTTTGCTATTATTATTTTTTCAGTAAGGAAATTTAAATACATTCGCCTATTTAGTTTTCCTTATGAGATCTTCCAAATGTTTCATGCTGTCACGTTGCCTTCGAAACTATGTACAGTGTTGCCGAATGAAAAATAAAAAAATCATGATTTTTTATCATGATTTGGTAAAATTTGGATGTTTACATAAATGTAACCTTTATTATAAGATTTTGTAGACATTTTTTTTTGTACTTCCAGTAGAATGTTTGCGTAAATGTACTTGGAACTGAAAATTATAGATAATCAGCCTTATCGAGGTAACTGTCGCAGCGAAATTCTCTCCGATTTCCTACGATTCGGACATATTTTGCTTTGTGGTAATTCTCCGATCGGCCGATCCGACGTCTTTCGATAAGTTTTTGCTGCGGAAAGTTTAAGATTTGGGAATGCAATGCGTTGTCCCATTTGTGAAAAATTTCTAATGATGACAACTACTTCAAAACAAAATTGAATCTTCCCAAAAGGATGGGTTGCGGAGAAAACTCCGCTCCAACGGTTACCTCGATAGGACCGAATATATTTTATAAAACTTTAAAAAAGAACAGAAAGATTTTGTTCTGTTTAACGTTTGACATTTTCTTTTTTTGTCTCAAATCATGATTTTTAATTTTATTGCTCTTCATTTTGGCCCATGGAAGTGCTTTGTTAAAGTTAAAACGAACGAACATATCTAGAAAACTCAACTCGACTTTTGGACTATCACTTGTAGACAATTTACTCTTCACTTTATCACTCTATAATCAAAAACTGCCCTCTGGTTGCCTCGGGCGGGCTATTTATATCGAATGACATTTCATCTAGAACTCTCCAGTAACTTCCACATTGTCTCCACTCTCCACTATTTTGGCTGCCAAACATTTTCTCTCCTAGAATTTTTCTACACTTACACTAGTGTTGCCGCTTGTGTTTTCGGTTGAACGTTTTCGATTAGGAAATTGGTATTAAATGTTGGGTGCACATTACACTGCCCCCTCCTTAAGATTGTTCGTCCCGAGTAATTCCATTTGCCCACTATATCGATGCAGCCGGTCACAATGAACTACTTTTAACTTGCCTCTTAGTCCTCTTTGTATGCGGTAAACCACGTCGTTAATCCTCGTGACAACAGTATAAGGACCTTCCCAGTTTTGCTGAAGTTTCGGTGACAATCCCTATTGACGATGAGGATTATAAAGCCACACACGATCTCCTGCTTGGAATCCTGCCGTTGTCGCTTTTGTGTCATACCGGGTCTTCATCCGGTCGCCATACACTGTGGCCCATGTCCCTGTTCTATTAGGTCTATCTGTAAGCCTACCCACCTCTATGTTTGAATCACAGACATAACAATTTCGGAACCACTTCTCCACGTCACCTCTAACATGCAGCCAGTAAAAGCGTTTGCGCACATTCTCCAGCGTCTTGTTGACTCCCAGGTAAAACCTCTTTGATTTTCGATTGAGGAACAATAAGCTGCATTACAAAAGATTTACCGTCAGGAGATTCCCATTTGCGCTGGAGTACGCCTTCTTGCACGCGAAGCGAATCCCACTGTGCCCAATAGGCTTTGACAACAGGGCTTTGGTCAGAAATTTCGTTCCAGTCAGGTTTCGTGTTGTTCTCTTTCCATTTGAGAATCGGTCCGATGTCTGGATCCTTCTTTTGAGCAGACCTCAATTCTTCTTTGTTCCATCCGAATATGGGTTCCATTCTCATCCGCTGAGTCTTGGTCTCTACTTTCCGCCAGCAATTCCATTGGGGGTTTTCTACCTGATGTCCAATTCGGTATTTATAAGTCTGCGGTCTTACTCTACAGCTCGTGGATTGATTTTCTTGGACTTCACAGCGTCGACAAGCAGTTTCAGTTTTAATTGGTGGCAACCGGCATTGTCGCTGTAAGTGCCCCGTCTTATTACAATTCCAACATCTGGCAAGTCCGTTCCGCTGGTTCCTTTGTAGCTTAACTCCTGGGCATGATCCAGCCTCGACTATGGCTTCTCTTTGACAATGTACGGGCGAATTCCTAAACGCAGGCCTTGCTGAGCAAGTCAAATGCTAAATATTATATTAAATAATCACAAATAAAATTTGCAATGCAATTAAAAGTATGCAAGTGTTCTTTGATAGCTGCACAAATTCACTTGCAATTGCGGGAAAAAAGCAAGCTGCTACGTTTTGGGACATACTGCTTCGAAGGGATTTTTTTGTCGGCATTTAAGAACTGTTTGCTTAGCATATTTTGCGCAAGACTTGCGTTTAAGAATTCGGCCTACCATTTGAGAAGCTTGCTCGGATGCTTCCATCATTAATGCAAATTCTAGAGTTTCAGAAAGATTTCGTGTTCTAGCAGTTCGCACAGATCTCTGAAGATGTTTGTCAAAAATGGCACGAACGAAGGACTCAACAGCAAGCTGGTTGATGATTTCTTCTCCAGCATCCGGGTATGCCAGGTGAACCAGTCTTTCGATGTCTGCTTAGAGCTGCTGTAGACTTTCACCCCTTTTCTGGACTCTGTTATTGAGTTGGACTCGTTAGACTTCTTTCAAGTGGCTATCTCCAAAGCGTTTATCTATAGCTGCCACGAGAGAACTGAAATCGCCGCTCTTACCGGCTGTAACAGTTTGAAGTAATTCAGCTGCTGGTCCTCTAAGAGCAAGAGTCAGTGCAATGTACTTGTCTTCATCATCCCAGCAATTTGCTGTCGCAGCTGCCTCGAATTGTCTCCTGTAAACTGAAAAAGATCATTTTGCCTACAAGCTAAAATTAGCGGAAGCCCCCGGGCCGGAATGTGAGTGGAATGAAGACGGTTGAAGTGAGATCAATTCTGAAAATTTATCGTTTTTTATTTTGTTGCATAAAAGTTGGTATTTTTAAGCTTTCTTACAGTCTAGAATGTTGAAAAATTGATTTATGTGTCATATATAAACTTTATTTTCCATTTCAGCCAGTATTTTACTCAAAAAGAGAAAAAAATAACCTTAACTGCAATCCACGCAGACGTTCTATTAGCTTTAAGCTCACCACTCGAAAGCAACTGGTGTGGTAGGCTTACGAAAGAATAAAGAAAAGAACATACATTTAGGAGTAGGTATAAAAAAGGAAACAAAAAAATTATACATATTGTAACGTGCGCTTAGTTCGCAAAAAATAAAACTCTACCTTTCAATTTAATTCTACCACTTTATTCAGTATCTACTTTCGATATACACTTTATTTGAACTCAACTCGACTTTTGGACTATCACTTGTATTTACTCTTAACTTTATCACTCTATAAACAAGACTGCTCACTGGTTGCCTCGGGCGGGCTATTTATATCGAATGACATGCGATCTAGAACTCTCCAGTAACTTCTACATTGTCTCCACTCTACACTCTTTTGGCTGTCAAACATTTTCTACACTCACACACACTGGCTTACAAGCAACGCCCGTCATTTATACCATTCCATTATAGTGTTGCCAGTTGTGTTTTCGGTTGAACGTTTTTCGATTAGGAAATTGGTATAAAATGTTGGGTTCACGTTACACTGCCCCCTCCTTAGGATTGTTCGTCCCGAATAATTCCATCTGCAGCCTCGCCACTATATCGATGCAGCCTGTCACAATGAACTACTTTTAACTTGCCTCTTAGTCCTCTTTGGATGCGGTAAACCACGTCGTTAATCCTAGTGACTACAGTATAAGGACCTTCCCAGTTTTGCTGAAGTTTCGGTGACAATCCCTTTTGACGATGCGGATTATAGAGCCACACACGATCTCCTGCTTGGAATCCTGACGTTGTCGCTTTTGTGTCGTACCGTGTCTTCATCCGGTCGCTGTAGGTTTTCATCCGTTCCCTTGTTCTTTTATGGATGTCAGCGAGCCTCTCCTTGAGGTCGTCCACATACTCGTTTGTGTCCTGTGGCTCCTCTGTGGGGCATCCAAATTTAAGTTCGCTGGGCAGCCGCATGGTTTTCCCGAACAGGATGTCAGATGGTGTTTGTCCGGTCGAGCTATGTACTGCACTTCTATAGGCCATCAGGAATAGCGGTACGTGCCTATCCCAGTCTCTTTGGTAGTCGCCTACGACCTTGGTGAGGTGTTCTTTCAAGGTCCGGTTGAATCTTTCAACCATCCCATCAGATTGTGGATGAAGCGGTGTGGTTCTCGTCTTCTTAATGCCAAGTAGTCCGCACACTCCTTGGAAGATGTTTGACTCAAAGTTCCTCCCTTGGTCGGAATGGAGTTCCATAGGCACGCCAAACCTACTCACCCAGTTAAACACAATCTGGTCGACCACCGTTTTGGCCTCTTGATTTGGGATGGCATACGCCTCAGGCCACTTGCTAAAATAGTCCATTACAACCAGAATGTACTTGTTTCCAGCGTTGGTCTCTGGAAAAGGCCCAGCCACATCTACTGCAATCCTCTCAAAAGGCGATCCAACGTTGTACTGATGCATCTTACCTTGAATCTTCCTACCAGGTCCTTTGGTTGCAGCACACTTGTCACATGTTCGGCACCACTTCTCCACGTCATCTCTAGCATGCAGCCAGTAGAACCGATGTCGCACCTTCTCCAGTGTTTTATTAACTCCCAGGTGACCTCCAGAAGGTCCGTCGTGCATCTCCCGAAGAACTTCACTGACGTTCGATTGCGGTACGATCAGCTGCATCACATATGTTTTACCATCAGCGGACTCCCATTTTCGCCTGAGGACACCTTCTTGCACATACAGTGAGTCCCACTGTGCCCAATAGGCTTTGAGAACTGGACTCCTGTCGGAAATGTCACCCCATTCAGGTTTCTCCTCATTTTCTTTCCATGCGAGAATGGGTTCGATATCTGGGTCCTCCTGTTGAGCAGTCCTCACTTCCTCATTGCTCCATCCGCATATCGGGTCAGCTCTTAGTCGCTGAGCGGTAATATTTTCTTTGTCTTCTTGCCGCCTACAATGCTTGCAATCCACTTTGCAAGGTCTTCGGGATAATGCATCGGCGTTTGAGTGCAGCTTTCCTCTGCGGTGTTGAATCTGGTAGTCATAGGTCTGCAATCTTTCTATCCACCTTGCGACTTGACCTTCTGGATTTTTGAAGTTCAACAGCCAGTTCAGAGCACCATGGTCTGTCCGCAGAAGGAATTTCTGTCCATAGATGTACTTATGGAAGTGCTTTGTTGCCAAGATGAGAGCTAGCAGTTCCCTTCTGGTCACGCAGTAGTTCCTTTCGGGTTTCGATAGGACCTTGCTGTAGTATGCCACCACTTTCTCTTCGCCATCATGCACTTGGGATAGTACCGCCCCGATTCCAACGTTGCTTGCATCTGCGTCGACGATGAATGTTTTGCCAGGTGTTGGATGTGCCAGCACTGGAGCGTTACAGAGGCGGTATTTGAGTTCCTGGAAAGATTTCTCACACTCACCTGACCATTTAAACTGCTTCCCCTTTTCGGTGAGCTGATGCAAACTCTTTGCAACTCCAGCGAAGTTCTTAACGAAACGTCGGTAATAGGTGGCAAGTCCCAGAAAGCTTCGGAGTTGATGTTTGTCCTGTGGTGTTGGCCAATTTTTGACGGAGTCAACTTTTTCAGGATCAGTCTTTACTCCTTGGGATGAGATGATGTGTCCCAAATACTTGACTTCGGTTTTGAAAAGTGCACATTTTTCTGGATTCAGTTTAAGGTTAGCCTCTCGAAATCTCTGAAACACGGCTTTTAGGTTCTTGCAATGTTGGTCAAATGTTTTCCCGTAAACAATGACATCGTCCAAGTAGACTAGGCACGCTTTCCACGTCAGTCCTTGAAGAACGCACTCCATCAAACGCTCGAATGTTGCCGGAGCGTTACATAGCCCAAACGGCATAGCTTTAAACTGCCAGAGCCCATTACCTGTAGAAAACGCCGTCTTTTCCCGATCATCAGGGTGGATGTCAACTTGCCAATATCCGCTCTTCAAGTCCAGCGTCGAGAACCACTGCGCTCCCTCCATGGCATCCAGGGTATCACTGATTCTCGGCAGGGGATAGCTGTCCTTCTTAGTTACATCATTCAGCCTTCGGTAGTCCACACAAAAACGAGTGCTTCCGTCTTTTTTTTTCACTAGCACCACTGGTGACGCCCAAGGACTTTTGGAATTTTCGATAAGACCGTCCTTTTTCATTGCTGCTATCATTTCCTCAACCTCACCTTGTTTGGCCAGTGGAAGACGTCTTGCGGGTTGACGAATTGGTCTTGCATCTCCTGTGTTGATGCGATGCTGCACCAACTGTGTCCTACCATATTGCCCCTTTTGCGATGCGAAGATATCAGTATACTCTTGTAGGAGACTTTCAGCCATCCTTGTTTGTTGGTGATCAAGGTTGGATGAATTCAGTATTTTAGCTCTGATGGTTTCGAGCTCCTCCGTAGTTATAGTTTTTCTCGGAGCTTCGTCTGTGATCTTCGTAATTGCTGCAACCGATTCGCAACGTCCAACGACTTCTCCTTTCTTCAACTTTACATCGTACGGTCTGGTGTTTAGTAATCGTACGGGGACCATTTTGTTTTTCGGTGCTACCAGTGTTTTCCCAATGATGACGCTCTGGGAGGAACACTCTGGGTCTGGTTCCACCATGAGGTATCGAAGGCTTCCAAACTCACCCTCCAGTTTCGTCCAAACGAACACTTCAGAAGAAGGAGGCAGAATCAGATCTTCCCTGATGACAGTTCTCAGTGTCGACGTACTTTCGTTCGAATAGGTCATTGGAAGTTCCTTATTTTGGTACTTCAAAACCTGATTACCGATGTCCAAAATAACTCCGTGCTGTTTCATAAAGTCGATTCCAATGATGCACTCGTCACATATATCTGCCACCAGGAATTGATGAGTAAACACTAGGTCGGCCAGTCGGATCTTAAGACACACTTCTCCATATACTCTTGCTGCTTCTCCCGTTGCGGTTCTTAGACGGTAGCTATTGGTGTTATGAAGCCACGTCATCTTTACCAGGTCTCGACGTACAATGGATGCTGTGGCACCGGTGTCGATGGTAGCCACATGTTTGTTGCCGTTAATAGTAGTCTCCACAGTCAGACTTTTGTTGTCTCGTTTGGTCTGAGAGACCTGGATGGTGGTTCCGGGGCCATCGATACAAGAAACCAGCCTCTGCCCCTCGAAGTTGGTTCTTACGGGCTGATAGGCAACGCTGGTGTTGTTGTTACCTTGCTCTGGGTTGGATCTCTTGCTTCCACAATGTTGACAACTGGCTTTGTTTGGTGGTAGTCGGCATTGACGCTGTAAGTGCCCGGTCTTGTTGCAGTTCCAACATCTTGCTAGTCCGCTCCGGTTCTTTTGTATTTCAGCTCTTTGGCACGAGCATTCTTCGACTATGGCCTCTCTAAGTCGATGTACTCCCTGAGAAGCCTGTTCTGCTGCTTCAATTGTCACTGCGAATGCTAAAGTTTCAGAAAGAGTACGTGTTCTAGCAGTTCGCACAGACCTCTGAAGATGTATATCAGCAATGGCACGA
This sequence comes from Melanostoma mellinum, assembly GCA_914767635.1. NCBI lineage: Eukaryota > Metazoa > Arthropoda > Insecta > Diptera > Syrphidae > Melanostoma > Melanostoma mellinum. The sequence continues at coordinate 113,639,865 of OU612058.1, read as the reverse complement.
ACAAAGGACTCAACAGCAAGCTGGTTGATGATTTCTTCTCCAGCATCCGGATATGCCAGGTGAACCAGTCTTTCGACGTCTGCTTGGAGCTGCTGTAGACTTTCACCCCTTTTCTGGACTCTGTTATTGAGTTGGACTCGGAAGACTTCTTTCAAGTGGCTATCTCCAAAGCGTTTATCTATAGCTGCCACGAGAGAACTAAAATCGCCACTCTTACCAGCTGGAACTGTTTGAAGTAATTCAGCTGCTGGTCCTCTAAGAGCAAGAGTCAGTGCAATGTACTTGTCTTCGTCATCCCAGCCATTTGCTGTCGCGGCTGCCTCAAATTGTCTCTTGTAGACTGGCCAAGAAGACTGTCCATCAAATGTTGGGGGTTTCATCTCCTTTTTCCTTGCAAACTCTCCAGCAGATTCTCGAATTTTTATTTTCCGGATCTGGTCTAATTCCTTGGACAGAAGAGAGAACTGGTTATCGCATCGGCTTTCCAAACGATTCTCTACAACAGAAAGCTGTTTTTCCACACCTTCAACTCGTTCGGCAAGGGCACATACATTTTTCTCAATGTTGCCCAATTTGCCTTCTAGAATGTTTTTCTGGCCTTCCAAAACATTCTGTTGCGCCTCGAGTCTTTCGAGAATGTTCTGTTGTTCTTTCTTTTGTTCGTTTCGTTGTTCTTCAATCAGCTTCTTTTGCTCGTTTCGTTGCTCTTCCAGATTCTTTTGTTGTACTTCGAGTCGTTCGAGAACATTCTGTTGTTCCTTCTTTTGCTCGTTTCGTTGTGCTTCAAGTTGTTCGAGAACATTCTGCTGTTCCTTCTTTTGCTCGTTTCGTTGTTCTAACAAAAGTTTCATCATACTAGAAAAATCTACATTTTCAATTACTTCCTCTTCTTCCACTTCTGTTTCAAAAACAAAAGTGTTTACGTCTTCCCCTTGCTGTTCCAAATAGTTACGCAAGCGCAGGACGAGCTCATTTTTCGATCCCGCTCTAGAAAGATTTCGCTTACCTAACTCACTTTTAAGCTCAGTGCAGTTGAGCTCTTCTAACAACTTACCCATTTTCACTGTATATAATTATTATTTTTCTTTTTACTTTTTTTTTTTTTTACACTTTACTAGTCAAATAAGTTTTATTTACACTTCTGACACCAATGTAACGTGCGCTTAGTTCGCAAAAAAATAAAACTCTACCTTTCAATTTAATTCTACCACTTTATTCAGTATCTACTTTCGATATACACTTTATTTGAACTCAACTCGACCTTTGGACTATCACTTGTATTTACTCTTAACTTTATCACTCTATAAACAAGACTGCTCACTGGTTGCCTCGGGCGGGCTATTTATATCGAATGACATGCGATCTAGAACTCTCCAGTAACTTCTACATTGTCTCCACTCTACACTCTTTTGGCTGTCAAACATTTTCTACACTCACACACACTGGCTTACAAGCAACGCCCGTCATTTATACCATTCCATTATAGTGTTGCCAGTTGTGTTTTCGGTTGAACGTTTTTCGATTAGGAAATTGGTATAAAATGTTGGGTTCACGTTACAATATGAATGTACGACAAAAAATTTATTTCTTCTTCTTCTACTTCTCCCAAGTGCACTTAAACCCAATTATTACTTAACCCTACAGTGTTTTCAAGATTATATCTTACAAAAAGATTGAGTTCTTGTTACCAAAGGGAAATTTAATTGATTTAATTGAAGCATTATTCAATAAGGTATAGTTCTAGGAAATCCCAAAGCTTTAGTCAAAGTTCTTTTTTCTTTATATCTCACCTCAACAATGAACTTTTTCAATGAACCATTTCCTGTTCACTAAAGTTCATTTTTGGGAAATTTGGGGGTGTTGCGGGTGGAGATGGTGGGAGATGACCTTCTGTATATTCCTTATTCTGTGATCTAAACTCGACTTTTGGACTATCACTTGTGTACAATTTACTCTTCACTTTATCACTCTATAATCAAAATCTGCCCTCTGGTTGCCTCGGGCGGGCTATTTATATCGAATGACATTTCACCTAGAACTCTCCAGTAACTTCCACATTGTCTCCACTCTCCACTATTTTGGCTGTCAAACATTTTCTCTCCTAGAATATTTCTACACAAACACTAGTGTTGCCGCTTGTGTTTTCGGTTGAACGTTTTCGATTAGGAAATTTGTATTAAATGTTGGGTGCACATTACAATACATTAAAGATTTTTATTAAGGAAAATGAAAAATAATAAATAGATTCAAATTTATAAATAATAACATAGAAAATAAGAAAAGAAGGAAAGAGAGCAAAGAAAGAAAAAGAGTAAGGCAGGCATAGTTAGGTTGGTTATACAATCACATTGAATGTTGTCTATAAAAGAGAAAAGTGAGCTTTTGTCTTTATCTTCAATCTGACAGCATCATTTATGTCTCGTATATTTTGTGGCATAGTGTTCCAAAGACGAATGGAGTACACAAAGAACTGTCGTTCGGATGTGAGAGAACCATAGCGGGGTTGAACAAACATTCTAGTTGTATGTGAGGATGCCATACTTATTACTTCGCTGAGATAAGATAAGATAAGATAATTTATTATTTCTTATAAATTCATAATTTCAGTACAAAATTTTTGGTGCAAAAATGTAAAAATTTAGTAAAAATATAAAAAAAATGAGACATTCTATGTTCAATACACATGGTAAATGAACAGAATTGAATGCCACTTCGATAGAATCGTAACAATTTCTTTTTTAAATAAAATGTAACCAAAAAAAAAAACCAAAAGCAAACAATTTCATATGCAAATATTGATATCAGAGAATCAGAAAAAAAATTTTCCAAGTTCAGTAAGTTAAAACTAAAAAGCCATTTTTTTAAGTATTTTATAAACAATCCAGATGTTGACAGTGTCCTTATAGCCTGGGGAAGCTTGTTAAATAATGATAAGGGGGTTGTTTGCACAGAAGCATGTTAGTGAGCATGTTAAGGGCGTGATACTTAAGAAAATTTTCGAATGTCATGTTTAGGATGGCTTTGGAGTAATTTGAAATATGGTCATATTTACGTAGACCGTAAATGTAGCGTTTTAGACAATTGAAGGTCACATTTAGTTTTCTCTTACTGGCAGAGTCACAATGTGAATAAATATCACAACCATAGATTAGAGTTGGTACAATTAGAGTTTTCACCAAAAGCATTCGAACTCTTTGAGGAGTAAAAGACTGTGTTGCCCACAATGATCGGAGAACACCATAAGTCTTACCCACTACGTAGTTAATGTGATTATTCCATGTAAGAGTGCGGTTGAAAATCACACCGAGATTCCTGGCCGTTTCTACATATGTCACTTGTGTGTTTTGCAGATTTATAGGGGGAAAGTACAGTAAGTCGACGGGTTTTTTAGAAATTACCAAAGAAACTGATTTTTAAGGATTCAGCAGGAGACTATTAAGTTTACACCAAGTCGAAATACACTCGAGATCTTCATTTATTCTGTTGAGCCCTAAAGGACAACTAAAATACAATTGTACGTCATCGGCATACATTTGTAGAGAGCAATATTTAACAATTGACGGTAAATCATTAACATAAAGAGAGAACAAGAGGGGACCAAGAATGGAACCTTGTGGTACACCACGCGATAGCCGAAGAATATCAGACAGAACATTGTTCAACTGCTCACACTGTTTTCGTCCGGACAGATAAGAAGATAGAAGTTTAACAGAACAAGTCGAAAAGTTGAAGAAACGAAGAAGTTTATCACATAGAATTGAGTGGTCGACCATGTCAAAGGCTTTGGAGAAATCCAAAAGGATGAGAAAGCTGATATATTCTTTGTCCAAAGCTCTTCGAATGTCTTCCGTTACCTTTAACAAGGTCGTTATACAACTATGCCCCTTTCGAAACCCTGACTGCATAGGTGTTAGAAGATTTGAGCTGCTTAGATATGAAGTCATTTGATTTTGCAAAATTCTTTCAAATACTTTCGAGAGAAATGGCAGGATGGCAACGGGTCTGAACTCATTATTTTTCGAGGTTTTAGGAATCATATATCAATATGATGTATAATTTTTAAAAATTTAAGGTTCATTTCATCGAGGCCAATCGCGTTTGATTTGATAGACAGTATACTTTCAACTACCTCAATGCTATCAACTGACCTGAAACTAAAACCAAAGCCAATCATACTATCGCTGTTAAGTGTAGGAAGCGTACGGTTAGTTTTGATATGGTGGGTTGCTGGCAAAGATATGAACATTTTGTTGAGCTCATTGCAATCGACGTCACCAGTGCATCTGTTTTTACTTTTGACTACTCCAATTTGGCGAAGATCATTCCACAGTTATCGTCCGTCGAGCGTTGGGTTAAGTTTGTCTGCATACATTTGACGCTTTTCAGAGCGGATTGCCACTACAACTTGGTTACGATTACATCGAGACATATTAAAATGTCTGCCGAATATGGTGAGAAAACCATGGTTTCCCATTCGTAGCAGATGTTTTGATAACAGGAGGAACATGTTTTGTCATAGAGAGTTGAAATGGCTTCATTTAAAAAACTTATTTTCTGATCAGATGTAGGTAGGTAGTTAATGACATTCCAGTTTAGTTGTCTAGTTTCTTCTTCTAATAAACATATGTCGTTTTCCAAAATATCACTCCCAAATGAAATCGGGAGTGATTTGGAGAGTTGGAGTGATTTTTTGACAGATAAGCCAAACTAGAAATGTCAAAGCTGACACTTCAACCCTCCAGTTCACTCTCGATTTGGTTTTTGGAAAACGACAATAATTAATGAGTTTAAAGTCTCTGTATTGTATATTTTGCACCAACGGGGTTAGATTATAGTCAAATGCTAAAAAGATTAAGTCATGCTTCGAGAAGGAAGGAGCTGAGAGCTGATCATATAATAGTTCTTTTCCTAAACTACTCACCCAGAAAATATCAAGCAAAGTAGAAGTTGTACTAGAAAAGTGGTCTGTTCTTTTATTCTTGGATGTCATCAAAAACGAGCTTCCTTTAGCTGGGTTTATATTTTAAGAAATTTTTTATTTTTATTTTTGACAGACCAGCAAAGTGTAACATCGAGTCGTTCCTTAGTCCCCTATTACATGATGTCTCACGAGCCCAGTCTCACATGAGTGCGAAAAAGAAAGGAGATGTGAGGAAATGAGATGCACAAAAAAATTCCCGATGAGTACCGTGCTGATTTTTAGCAGTCTCATATTGACGTTTCTCTTTTCCCATATTCGTTTTTGCTGTGTTGCTTTAATATATTTTTTGTGTTGGTCAAATGAGCGTCATCTGAATGTTTTTTCATTTTCGTTGTGGTCTTTTTTTTTATTTTTCAAATCAAAAGTTGTAAAACCAATTTGTTATTTTTGTAATTTTATCATGCAACTTACTTTATTTAGAGAAAAATAAAACTTTGAAATTTATAAAGTGACAACAAGAAAAGGATTGAAAGAGAAATGAAGAATTGTCAATTTTGAGACGTGAGCCTTCAAAATTGAACATGTAATAGTGATTGTCTCACGGGATGGAAATTTAAAAGGAACGTCCAAAATGAGACAAGTCTCGTGAGACATCGTATAATAGGGGAATTAAGGACTATTCACATGAGCACGACCAACGAACGACGAATAAATCAAGAAATGAGATTTTAAGTACTTTACTGGCATAAATTCCTCACGAATTTTTTTTGGAAACGATGGAAAAATAGTTCATACTTATTTTTAGGTGGATAAACTTTTATTTTTGTGCCTAAAATTAAAAAAATTGAGAAAATAAGTTTATTCATTACGAATAAACATCTACTAGGTACGAACTGTCAGACTTTATTCTCGTTCCACATACAATCCACACTCCAACGAATAAATTTTTCGCGCGTGCTTAACCTCAAAATTATTCCCCATTTTTGTTTTGCATGTAAATTGGTGGCATTCATTTTTGTTTTGCATGTAAATTGGTGGCATTCAGAAATCTAGTCACTGCGTAGTGAACTCTTCTGATTGGTTAGAATCGACTACAAAACGAGTTGAAATTTCCCCTCCAACGTAGTTGAAAAAATTTCAGCTACAAAGTTAGTCTGACGTTTGAGAATCAGCTGTTGGGCAAACACACGAAAAATTACAAAGTGCGAAGTGAAATTTTTTCGACAATTTTTATCAAATTGAAAGCAGTGAAGAGATATGTAATTAAAGTTACTTAATTTAAAAGATAAGATTATTTAAAGTTCCCTAAACGTAATTGTTTCGTGTTTTTGTGTGCTTATTTTGACAGTTCAGGGTTGACTACATTTTTAGTGCATTTTGCATTCAAAAAGCTAGTCGACTTTCCACTACGTAGTGGCTAGATTCCTGAATGCCACCCAGAGATAAGAAATCAATTAGATGGCAAACTTCACACACACATTGAAACTGCCTAGCTGATTTCACTACTACTACTTTGAGTACAGCTTCCACGGTTGACTTTACACAAAATCTCACTACTACCATTTTGGGGGCGACTTTATTTCGGTACGTACGGAGTTGGGGCTAAAACTAAATTTTAACAGGTAAGGGGGCATTTCAATAGAATAAATTTCGAAACAGAACTTGCGGGAGACCCCTTAAAATTGTTTAAAACACATTTGAATTTTTCGGTTTTAACCTCACTTTAGAATTTTTTTCTTTCAAAACAGGAAAAGTTGGATGCAAACATAAACTACCGAATGAAAGAACTATTAATATGTATATATATAACTATTTTATTGCAAATAAAACACTTTTTTTTACATTTTAAATATTTGATGAAAGTTTGTATTTATCAACAAAACAGCTGATTTGTCTACTTTGACATAACTTGTTTAAGTAATGCCAAATAAATGTTCTCAGGTGGGATATTTTTAATTCGAAATTGTGCAAGTAAAGTTTTTGTGGTTTAAAAAAAAACTTTATTAGTGTTTAGAATTCATACAAAAGTTTCACTTTCTAGCCACAAAAGTAATAACAGCATAAAATTCGCGCGAATTTTATGCTATTATTACTTTTGTGGCTAGAAAGTGAAACTTTTGTATGAATTCTAGCCACAAAAGTAATAATAGCTTACAATTCGCACGAATTTTAAGCTCATTATTTTAACCCTGTTTCCGCAGGCTTAGGCTGCTCATGCTAAATTGAAAATAGCAAATAATTTCCGTATGCAACAGCTTTCCGCATGGCCCGCTTCGCGGGGCTCATTAGTTTAACCCTGTTTCCGCAGGCTTAGGCTGCTCATGCTAAATTGAAAATAGCAAATAATTTCCGTATGCAACAGCTTTCCGCATGGCCCGCTTCGCGGGGCTCATTAGTTTAACCCTGTTTCCGCAGGCTTAGGCTGCTCATGCTAAATTGAAAATAGCAAATAATTTCCGTATGCAACAGCTTTCCGCATGGCCCGCTTCGCGGGGCTCATTAGTTTAACCCTGTTTCCGCAGGCTTAGGCTGCTCATGCTAAATTGAAAATAGCAAATAATTTCCGTATGCAACAGCTTTCCGCATGGCCCGCTTCGCGGGGCTCATTAGTTTAACCCTGTTTCCGCAGGCTTAGGCTGCTCATGCTAAATTGAAAATAGCAAATAATTTCCGTATGCAACAAAATTCAAAATAAAAAGCGTTAGTTAACAAAATTGCATTTTTATTGGCTAAAATCACCATAAACCAAATTCACAGCTTTTATTAACTGTGCAAAAGGGTCTTGCAGCTTTTTTTCAACATTCCTCCTCCATTGATACTCCACAATCCAATTTGCAAAATTGTTGGAGTAATTGTCATTATAAAAATGTCTTTTAACTACTCTCCACTGGGACTCAATTCTTTGCGTGTGAGTCCCATCTTCTGCCACAAACGGGTTGTCTGGGTCACTGTGATTTACTTTTTTATGTATGTACCCATGTTGCGATAAGCAATCATACGCTTTCCAGTAATCTGTATGAATTGTTGTGCCCACAGCAACATGCTTTTTTATAATGGGTATCAACACCTTAAATAAAAACGATATTAATACAATAAAACATTGTTAATTGAAAAGATAGATACCTCGGCACTTCTAATATTTTCTGGGCACACTTCTAGCCGCAGATCTTCAGATCCGTCCTGGATCATACCCAAGACCCAGTGACCTTCAACCCGCCGTCCTTTGTTGAATTTCCGCCGTCCAAATTTACTTTCGTCGATTTGTACGACGCATCCAGGGCCTCCAATTTTCCCCTCTTCCTCGATTGTATCGAAGTACTGGTCAACCACTACTTCTCTACAAAAGCTGAACCAATCAGCTATTGTAGTACTCGAAATACAACCAGACAGTGAAGTGGGGTCCTCCCTCTTAAAATTTTCAATTGTTTCTTATTAAATATTTATCTATATATTCATATATATGTATTAGAGTGGTCCTTATTTCACTTTTTTGCGAAAATTGAGTGCGACGCCCCCTAAATCGATTCTAAAAAATTTAAAAAAAATTCCTTAATTTTTTCATATTTTTATCTCAAACCCTTCCTGGCCCTATCTTCCTGTCATTTTTGAACTAATTAACGGAAAGACTTCGAATTAGGCTCAAATGAAGCGTCTCTGAACACTCTACAGCCACGTGTATGTTTGATAAAATGAATATCATTTGCTTATACTCTATTGTTAATAAACAAAAAGGCTGATTTCTTATTTCGCTCAATCTGCCAAAAGTAAGCAACATTTTGACATGGATTATTTTTTCAAAGATATCTACGGCAATTTAAATGATATAACATTAAATTAGATTTTTTTTATTTATTATTTCATTTGTTATTAACATGTTATCAACAAAAACTCGATAAACAATTTTTTTATAACAGCAGCCGTCTTTGAACGGATGATCAAAAAAACCAAAACTTTTTAATGAAATAGGGTCAGGAAGGGCTAGGAATAAAAATTTGAAAAAATTAGGGAATTTTTTTTTTCCTGATTTAGAACCAACCTGGGGGGCGTCCCAAATTTTTTTTTCCTAAGGACCACTCTAATATGTATATATACCTGGATGAATGCGTAACTAAACTTCCACGAGAAGCAATACATTAAATAAAACACCCGTGCCACTGGCATATGCACGTTATCAAACCAAGTGCCTTGAGCAAGTGAAATTGATTTTCTGCCTTTGCATGTGCCTCTTTGGCACTCGAAGAAACCAATCGCGTTGTTTCTGTGGTATACGTGCATTTCCACACGATGTACACGACATCTCTTGCTTTTGGGCAAGAAACCCAACTCCTCAGCTAGTTGTACAGCTTTTTCTTCGGTGTCCGTCTTCTTTGCAAGTCCTATCAGAGTCCTAAAGATAGTGTTATTATAAAACGTTACCAATAAAAATCTAATTGTATATCTACCATTGGGTTCTGATAACCTCCGAAGTTAGTCGTTGCCTTTTTACTTGACCCGAAGTTGAGGGCAATTCTTCTTCATTTATTTCAACAAAATCTGCTTTTCCTTCCATTTTCACACTTTTTCACTATTCACTTTGATCACAATGTGTTGATAGTTGTCAAAACTTTCAGCATATTTACCCGTTAGAAATTTAACTGTTTTTATTCAATAACAAAAACACAAAATTTCCCTCAACCGTGAAACTTGCTGATGGGTTTAATAACTTCCTTCAAATCTAAGAAAAATTTCCTCAAAAAACGACCAAAAAAACAACAATTTTCGAAAAATTCTTCCAAAAAGTAAATATTTGGCATCACTGTACAAGGTAAAAAAGTCAAATTGACGTCCATATGGCAGCAGTTTGTTTACTTCTGTAATAAATGCCAAAATACAAATCGATGGAAAGTTGAACTAATAATTATAAATTAAATAAAACATTCTTGCAACCAAAAACTTGTTTTTTATTATATTTTTTATTGAATTACATTAATACAAAGTGTTGTCACATTCATATTTTCCTGTTTTGTAAGAAAAAAAATTCTAAAGTGAGGTTAAAACCGAAAAATTCAAATGTGTTTTAAACAATTTTAAGGGGTCTCCCGCAAGTTCTGTTTCGAAATTTATTCTTTTGAAATGCACCCCAACCTGTTAAAACATAGTTCAAGCCCCAACTCCGTACGTACCGAACTAAAGTTCAGCCAATCTCTTCTTTTCAAAAAAACGTTTTTCAATTTATCAAACTTAAAGAAAAGAATATAGAAAAATTGTAGTGTGACAATAAAAACAAAAGTTTTTACTAAATGTTTCTAGGATAGTAAATGGATGTGATTACAAAAACAACAATGTAGACAAATGGTTGTTGCGGGGCAAGAGAAGTAAGGGTTTGCCATCTAATTAATTTCTTATCTCTGATGCCACCTTTAGCCCTGTTCACACTGTACAATTAGTTGGACAAATCTATGTTTGACAAACCAATGTTTGACAGTGTGAATTCTTCATACGACCGCTTGTCCAATTTGTTGGATGGTTTTCAAAAATTTTTGAAAATCTAGAAGTTGGAGGGAGTTGATAGGTATGTGACATAAAGTTGGACGACAAGTTGGATAAGTGTGAACGCAAAGTTCATCAGACCATCCAACTTCCATCAATCGAAGTCTGTCCAACTAATTGTATAGTGTGTACAGGGCTATTGTGTTCGTTATTAGCCCTGTTCACACTGTACAATTAGTTGGACAAACCTAGGTTTAACAAACCTGTTGCTAAGGCGCTGAAACTTTTCCAATTATAAATATTGATCGAAGACTCGCAGATACAACGCGAAAGTTCTTGCTAAATTCAATTTTATTTTCTGTAAAATAAATAAGTTTAACATATATGTACATCTTTCAATTGTTCTTATTAGACTTACAATAGGTATTTTTCAATAGCGATTAGCAACTTTTGGCAGTTTTCAATTTACTTTTCAAGTGAATCTTAAATTCTAACTTTATATCTGAAAAATAATATGAGTTTTCTTCTTTAGAATGAACAATATTTCAAGAAAAATATTTTACCTTAAGAATACTCTCTGAACTTCTTGTTAATGCAATGGCGGGAAATCAAATGACTTTCTCCATGCGTTTTTACAATTTACATATCTTGTTAGCTCTTTTTATGAGAAAGAGAAGAATGTATATGCCTATATTTAACTTTTCTACATTTTATAATTTTATTTTATGAAAGAGAAAGAGAATTGATTTATCTATCTTTACACTGCTCTAAACGAAGTTGCCACTTTATATTAAACTACCTTACTCATCTGGCTTGATGACATTCCGGGGGCCGTCTGAGCACTCGGGTGAAGACCGAATATCTAAAACAGCAAGCCGCCCAACTGATCTCTTGAGTTTTAAATTTCCATTTGATAATCTTACATCACAAGTCCTTACAATTCCATCAGGCCCAGGATAGACCTTCACTACTTCACCCATCTTCCAGGACGAACGAATGTCGTTTGGTTCAACCAAGATTACGATACAGCCTTCTGTGATAGGTTTTATATTCTTATGCCATTTTGTCCGTCTAGTTATCTCGGGCAGATACTCTACATACCAACGCTTTATAAATTCCGCCATTAAATGCTGGGATCTTCGACTATACAGCTTACTGTTTACATCACTTTCATGGAAAATTCCGGGGGCCGTGAAATCTCTGTCGTCATCCCCGAAAAGTATAGAGTTAGGCGTGAGCGGCTTCGGATCTTCTGGGTCTACAGGTACATGAGTCAGAGGGCGTCGGTTGATTTGTCCTTGCGCTTCAATAAGAGCGTTTCGAAGCACATCTTCTCTGGGTACGATACCTTTCAAAATATATTCAACAGTGTATTTAATGGATTGGATGAGTCTCTCCCAAGCTCCGCCCATCCATGGAGAATACGCAGGGATAAAACGCCACAATATACCTTCATATTTCGATGCGTATTCACTTAGGGAGTTTTCCATCTCCTTAATGTCTCTTTCTAAAAGGTTTCTTGTGCCTATGAAATTGAGCCCATTATCGCTGTATAAAAATTTTGTGACGACTCGATTAATAACAAAGCGACGAATTGCCATTGAACATTGATCCAGTGAAAGATCATTCAGAAGTTCTATTTGAACAGCTCTAAATGTTAAGCAAGTAAAAATCATTCCGTATCTTTTTACGGTTCCCCTTCCGAATTTGACAAGGAGTGGGCCAAAGCAATCAACTCCAACGTGGGTAAACGGTCGTGATTCAAAGGATACGCGAGCAACTGGAAGTTCTCCCATCAGAGGCGTTTGTGGTTTAGCTCTTCTAAGTTTGCACATGTTGCACCTTGACTTGATTTTTAAAACAACTGTTCTAATGTTAATAATCCAAGATCGTTGTCGCAGGTCTGAAATTATTGCAGATGTACCAATATGAAAGTTTCGATTGTGAATATATTGCACAAACGTATCAACTAGAGGATGGCTTTTAGGTAAAATTGCAGGATTTTTAGAGGCATATGAAATAAGAGCTTTTTGAGCTCTTGAACTCATTCGTATAGTTCCCTCGCTGTCCAGAAACGGTGATAATGTGTAGAGTAAGCTGGATGGATGTACCTCCTTTTTTATTAATAAAGAATTGAATTCGGTTAAAAAGGCATCCTGTTGAATTTTTCTAAATAACCAATCTTCTGCGCGGTGGTATTCAGATGGCGTTATAAATGATTTTCTTTCTATTTGCCTTTTAAAGTAGAGGTCCTTGACTCGAAGTAAAAGTGCAATAATCCTTACTGAAGAACCCCAGTTTGCTTGATACCTTGGCTTTAATTCATCGTATACTAGAAATGAAATTCTGGTGGGTTTTATATGAACCATGACACTTACATCTGGATCCTCTATCTCATAGTGGCTCGGTTTAATCGGCCAAGACTTAAAGGGATCGCTAAGAAACTTGGGGCCTTTAAACCATCTCGACTCATAATTACTCATACAGGGATCACTCCATCTTGTACCATCATCTGCAACATTATCTGCCGAATTCACATGAAACCATTGGCGAGGAGTTGTCGAATCTAAGATTTCACCTACTCTTACTGCTACAAACGTAGGAAACTTGTAATCCGAAGAGTTGATCCAGGATAAAACAGTTTTTGAGTCCGACAGAAAGAGGGTCCTATGCACTAATATCGAATGAGAAGCCTTGATCGTTGATGCGAGACGCACGCCTAGAACAGCAGCTTGCAGTTCCAAACGCGGGACTGAAAGCTTTTTTACAGGGGCAACCTTCGACTTTGCCATGACTAGTGCAACTCTAACAGCATCTTCCGTCTTGAACCGGAAGTAGGCTACAGCAGTGAACGCCTTTTCGGATGCATCCACAAAAACTATCAGGCTAACCTCGGAGGCACTAGGTGACAGCTCAGCATACAGACGAGGAATCCTCAGTTGTTCAATACTCATCAATTCTTTGATGAATTCTAACCATTGCTCTTTTAAATGCTTCGAGACGGGCTCATCCCAGTCGGATCCCTCGCGCCAGACTTCTTGCAGAATTATACGACCTCTGATAATAAATAGTGATATAAGGCCCAACGGATCAAAAATTCGCATGATAGTCCTTAATATTTCCCTTTGACGTTGACATTGCTTTCAGGAATCTGCTTCAAAAGATCCAGACTATTTGATTGAACATTCACCAAATCAAAACTCATCGACTTACAAATTTCAATGGCGTCTTTTGTTACTGACAAGGCCTTTTCTACGGTGTCATGACTGTTGAAATAGTCATCTACGTAAGTCCTGTTGACTAAGCCATCAACAGCATCTGGAAACACGTCTTTATATTGTAACGTGCGCTTAGTTCGCAAAAATAAAACTCTACTTTTCAATTTAATTCTACCACTTTATTCAGTATCTACTTTCGATATACACTTTATTCAAACTCAACTCGACTTTTGGACTTTCACTTGTATTTACTCTTAACTTTATCACTCTATAAACAAAACTGACTTCTGGTTGCCTCGGGCGGGCTATTTATATCGAATGACACGCCATCTAGAACTCTCCAGTAACTTCTACATTGTCTCCACATTTGCTGTCTACTCTCTGTCTGTCTGTCTCTCTACACTTACACACACTGGCTTACAAGCAACGCCTGTCATTTATACCATTCCATTAAAGTGTTGCCAGTTGTGTTTTCGGTTGAACGTTTTTCGATTAGGAAATTGGTATAAAATGTTGGGTTCACGTTACACTGCCCCCTCCTTAGGATTGTTCGTCCCGAATAATTCCATCTGCAGCCTCGCCACTATATCGATGCAGCCTGTCACAATGAACTACTTTTAACTTGCCTCTTAGTCCTCTTTGGATGCGGTAAACCACGTCGTTAATCCTCGTGACTACAGTATAAGGACCTTCCCAGTTTTGCTGAAGTTTCGGTGACAATCCCTTTTGACGATGAGGATTATAAAGCCACACACGATCTCCTGCTTGGAATCCTGCAGTTGTCGCTTTTGTGTCGTACCGTGTCTTCATCCGGTCGCTGTAGGCTGTGGCCCATGTCCCTGTTCTATTAAATCTATCTGTAAGCCTACTCACCGCTATGTTTGAATCACAGACATAACAATTTCGGAACCACTTCTCCACGTCACCTCTAACATGCAGCCAGTAAAAGCGTTTTCGCACGTTCTCCAGCGTCTTGTTGACTCCCAGGTGGCTTCCTGTAGGGCTTCTATGCATCTTTTGTAAAACCTCTTTGATTTTCGATTGAGGAACAATAAGCTGCATTACAAAAGATTTACCGTCAGGAGATTCCCATTTGCGCTGGAGTACGCCTTCTTGCACGCGAAGCGAGTCCCACTGCGCCCAATAGGCTTTGACAACAGAGCTTTGGTCAGAAATGTCGTTCCAGTCAGGTTTCGTGTTGTTCTCTTTCCATTTGAGAATCGGTCCGATGTCTGGATCCTTCTTTTGAGCAGACCTCAATTCTTCCTTGTTCCATTCGAACATGGGTTCCATTCTTATCCGCTGAGTCTTGGTCTCTACTTTCCGCCAGCAATTCCATTGGGGGTTTTCTACCTGATGTCCAATTCGGTATTGATAAGTCTGCGGTCTTACTCTACAGCTCGCGGATTGATTTTCTTGGACTTCACAACGTCGACAAGCAGTTTCAGTTTTAATTGGAGGCAACCGGCATTGTCGCTGTAAGTGCCCCGTCTTATTACAATTCCAACATCTGGCAAGTCCGTTCCAATGGTTCCTTTGTAGCTTAATTCCTGGGCATGATCCAGCCTCGAATACGGCTTCTCTTTGACAATGTACCATTTGAGAAGCCTGCTCAGATGCTTCCATCATTAATGCAAACTCTAGAGTTTCAGAAAGAGTTCGTGTTCTAGCAGTTCGCACAGATCTCTGAAGATGTTTGTCAGAAATGGCACGAACGAAGGACTCAACAGCCAGATGGTTGATGATTTCTTCTCCAGCATCTGGGTATGCCAGGTGAACCAATCTTTCGACGTCTGCTTGGAGCTGCTGTAGACTTTCACCCCTTTTCTGGACTCTGCTATTGAGTTGGACTCGGAAGACTTCTTTCAAGTGGCTATCACCAAAGCGTTTATCTATAGCTGCCACGAGAGAACTGAAATCGTTGCTCTTACCAGCTGGAACAGTTTGAAGTAATTCAGCTGCTGGTCCTCTAAGAGCAAGAGTCAGTGCTATGTATTTGTCTTCGTCATCCCAGCCATTTGTTGTCGCAGCTGCCTCGAATTGTCTCCTGTAAACTGACCAAGACGACTGCCCGTCGAATGTTGGTGGTTGTACTTCTCTTTGCCTTACACAATCTCCACAAGTTTTCCGTAGCTCCATTTTCCGCATCTGGTCTAGTTCCTTAGCCATGTTTTCGATTCGTTTCTCCAAAGTGGCAAGCTGACTTTCGCATTGACTCTCAAGCTTGGAAAATCGTTTCTCAACACATTCAATGCGTTTTTCTAGGCCACAAACATTTTTCTCAATGTTACCCAATTTGCTTTCTAGAATGTTTTTCTGACCTTCCAAAACATTCTGTTGCGCCTCAAGTCTTTCGAGAATATTCTGTTGTTCCTTCTTTTGCTCGTTTCGTTGCTCTTCCAGATTCTTTTGTTGTACTTCGAGTCTTTCGAGAACATTCTGCTGTTCCTTCTTTTGCTCATTTCGTTGCTCTTCCAGCTTCTTTTGTTGTACTTCGAGTCGTTCGAGAACATTCTGCTGTTCTTTCTTTTGCTCGTTTCGTTGTTCTCACAAAAGTTTCATCATACTAGAAAAATCTACACTTTCACTTACTTCCTCTTCTTCCACTTCTGTTTCAAAAACAAAAGTGTTTACGTCTTCCCCTTGCTGTTCCAAATAGTTACGCAAGCGCAGGACGAGCTCATTTTTCGATCCCGCTCTAGAAAGATTTCGCTTACCTAACTCACTTTTAAGCTCAGTGCAGTTGAGCTCTTCTAACAACTTACCCATTTTCACTGTATATAATTATTATTTTTCTTTTTACTTTTTTTTTTTTTACACTTTACTAGTCAAATAAGTTTTATTTACACTTCTGACACCAATGTAACGTGCGCTTAGTTCGCAAAAATAAAACTCTACTTTTCAATTTAATTCTACCACTTTATTCAGTATCTACTTTCGATATACACTTTATTCGAACTCAACTCGACTTTTGGACTATCACTTGTATTTACTCTTAACTTTATCACTCTATAAACAAAACTGACTTCTGGTTGCCTCGGGCGGGCTATTTATATCGAATGACACGCCATCTAGAACTCTCCAGTAACTTCTACATTGTCTCCACATTTGCTGTCTACTCTCTGTCTGTCTGTCTCTCTACACTCACACACACTGGCTTACAAGCAACGCCTGTCATTTATACCATTCCATTAAAGTGTTGCCAGTTGTGTTTTCGGTTGAACGTTTTTCGATTAGGAAATTGGTATAAAATGTTGGGTTCACGTTACAATATTTATTCGCATGAAAATTTTTAACATATTGCGCACATGTTGGAGAACACCTCGGCCCGAACATCATTACCTCCATTATGTATACAGTTGGTTCCTTGTTCGTTTCTCCATTCCTCCACAGAACGCGCTGACATTGTTGGTCTTCCAATTTTATCCGTATCTGGTGAAACATCTCTCTCACATCCGCGTTCACTGCAATCTTTCGTTCTCGCAATTTAAAAATGCCAGCGTGCAACGAAACGAGATTGTCAGGTCCTTTCAATAAATATGAGTTCAGTGATGCTCCTCGTACTTTAGCCGCAAAGTCAGCAACATCCCTAGGCTTCGGTGGTATTTTGTTCGGATTTTCGATTATAAAGGTAGGTGGGTACCATACTCTAGGCCACTCTTTCTCGAGTTCTTCTGAAGATGCTATCCTAGCATAAAAGGTTAGCCATATGGTTATTTTTCCACTCTAAAAGATGTGGTTTCTTCTTCAGTGACTTTTCGAGAGTAATTAGACGACTCAAGGCCATAGGATATGAGTCAGGCAACTCAACCTTGTCTGCCTTCCAAAGTAACCCAATTTCGTACCGATTGTCCACATAAGTTAGTGTTCTTTCCATAATGCTCAAGGCCCGACTGACTTCCTTGCTGACCATATCACTTTTGGGAGCCATGACACCAAACTCCTCCGTCGTAAAATGACGCTTCACAAGCTCGTGCAGCTCCTCTTCTGCTTTTATAGCTTCATGAAAAAGAAATCTCATCGATGGTTTGGCAACTTCATGAACACAACTCGCTCGAACGGTCGGAGCATATTTCCCGTAAACTATCCATCCCAATAAAGTTTTCAAGGCGCAAGGCTCATCATCCTTCCCGTGTCTCTGTCCATGGCCCAAAAGAAACTTGGCATGATCGAGTCCAACTAGGATCTTAGGTTTGGCTTCAACTAAATCTGTCAGAGGAAGTCCACGCAAATGCGGATACATCTCTTTTAGTTCAGAAGAGTTAATAGACTGAGTTGGTAACTCTAATCCTTTTACCGTATACACATTGTTCAACCAATGACGCTTTCGGTTAAGAACACTTGAAACAGCTAAACTCGTTCTAACTGACTCCTCACTTCTCGAAAAACCCTTCGTCCACTGAAGGGTAAGATTTTCTGACTCACCTTCAAGGCCCAATTCATCGAACAACTCCTTTTCCAACATGGTCAAACTAGACCCATCATCCAGAAAGGCATGTGTGTCGACAAATCTGCCACTTGTTCCATACAATCGTATAGGGACCACCTTAAACATTACTGGCATTGTAGAACCTATATGGGAAGAATTAAATTTCGTATGTGGAGTATACGGAACAGCTGACACGTTTAACTCTTTGTTCTGAAGCACGGAGGGCTGATGTAATAGTGGGTGATGTCGACCAAGACATCCAGATATACCACATGTTTTTCGTCTCGAGCATCCTTTCCAGTCGTGTTGCGCTATATCCAAACATCGAAAACAAATTTTGTGTTCTCGCGCAAAGGCTAATCTTGCATCCTGAGGCAGTAATTTAAATTGTTCGCAATCCTTAAGAACGTGTTGTTTGCTGCTACACCGTACGCAAATAGTATTTGAAACTACAGAAGGCAATGTTTGATGAGTTAACAACCTATTTGAACTTCTTTGCGCAGATTGTGTTTTCTTTGAAATACTCGCTTCCAGAGGCTTTATCAAATCGGGTGGTAGATCTGTCATCTTCTGCATAATATAATGTGCAAGGTCTTCCATAGACACTCGAGGATTCGAAGCTTGTCTTATTCGCCATTCTTGGTACAAACCAGCTCCTAATTTACAAGACAAATCCGTCAATATATATCCATTTAGGAGATCTTCACTTCTATTAATAGACTTAAGATCAGCTACGAAGCCGTTCAACTTCACTGCCCATAGATGAAGATTTGGGTCGCATTTGGATTTCAAAACTGGGAGCTTGAGAAGATCTGAGGTCAGGCCGTGTACTAAAACATCAGAACGTCCATATAAAGATCGCAGTGCATCCATAATCCCTGTATCATCGGTAGAGTATTTTAGTCTATCACTCACTAGTTGATAAGCTTCTCCCTTAAGAGCCTTACGGAGTCGAGCTACATTCTCTTTCCCATTATATTTTCCCTCTAATGTCGTAGATTTATAGACCTCTTCAAAATAAGGCCATTCCCGTTTGTTTTCTCCTGAAAAACTTGGTAACTCCTGCACGTTGTTTCTATTTAAAATGACAAGCAGATTGGCCATATCGGGTGGTTGAATGGTAGAATCTGGAAAGTTATTATGCTGAGGATTAGAGCGAATTGGAGTCGATTGATGTATTTGAACAGAGCTCCTGAGCAATGATTCATGATAAGCCTGAATTTTCCTAATCATCTCCATCCTTTCGTCTGAAAATGGCTTGGCTGTCACATTGGAATTCAGTAACGGCATTTTGGGATCCTGTGCTTGATTAGAAACAGAATCAAAAGAAAGTTTCTTTTTCATATTCTCCAACTCATCCCGCAAGGAGTTAATTTCCACATCCTTTTGAGCAGCAGCAGCCTGGGCCGTTGCAGCAGCTTCTAATAATAAATCAACTGTAGCTTCTACTTGCTTACCTTCTTCATTATTTTTATTATTATTAACACCTTCAATTTCGTTAGAACTTTTTTCATTTGGATCATCCTCCTTGAATTCACAGTCACTCTTCTCGCAGTACCATGGATCGGAAGTCGCGTAAACATCTTGGTTAAACTTGGCACAAGTATACTGCCACCAACGTTTACACTTTTCACAAGAAACCATCTCATCCGTATCTGGTAAACGACATTTTCGTGAAGTGCAACTGTGTCCTGTACGGTTCATCTTGAATAAGTTCGAAACACCACTATTAAAATAAAATAATGTTGCTAAGGCGCTGAAACTTTTCCAATTATAAATATTGATCGAAGACTCGCAGATACAACGCGAAAGTTCTTGCTAAATTCAATTTTATTTTCTGTAAAATAAATAAGTTTAACATATATGTACATCTTTCAATTGTTCTTATTAGACTTACAATAGGTATTTTTCAATAGCGATTAGCAACTTTTGGCAGTTTTCAATTTACTTTTCAAGTGAATCTTAAATTCTAACTTTATATCTGAAAAATAATATGAGTTTTCTTCTTTAGAATGAACAATATTTCAAGAAAAATATTTTACCTTAAGAATACTCTCTGAACTTCTTGTTAATGCAATGGCGGGAAATCAAATGACTTTCTCCATGCGTTTTTACAATTTACATATCTTGTTAGCTCTTTTTATGAGAAAGAGAAGAATGTATATGCCTATATTTAACTTTTCTACATTTTATAATTTTATTTTATGAAAGAGAAAGAGAACTGATTTATCTATCTTTACACTGCTCTAAACGAAGTTGCCACTTTATATTAAACTACCTTACTCATCTGGCTTGATGACAAAACCAATGTTTGATAGTGTGAACTCTTCATACGACCGCTTGTCCAATTTGTTGGATGGTTTTCAAAAATTTTTGAAAATCTAGAAGTTGGACGGAGTGGAAGGGTATGTGACATGAAGTTGGACGACAAGCTTGATAACGGCCATATTATTCACTCAATAAATTTAAATCCAATAGAAATAAACCCAGTTGTCAAAATTTGATCCCAGGTTTATATTTTGATCCCGGATTTAAAATAAACCCAGTTGTCAAAGTGACAAACGTCAAATCGTTGAAAGTGCTGCTGGTAAATAGATTTTTGTTTGAAGAAATTGTAAGCAATACTTTTCATTTATATCTTGCATTGTCGATTAAATTAAATTTATATTCTATCTTTTTCATGATATTGCAGGTTCAACCAACAACCAACCAACAACCAACCAACCACCAACCAACCAACAACCAGCCAAGATTTAAATTTGAAGAAATTGTAAGTAATAATTTTCATTTATATTTTGCATTGTCGATTAAATTTATATACTATCTTTTCCAGGGTGTTGCTGGTTCAATAAATGGAAACTCCACCAATTGCTGCTTCAAGTTTTTGCCTTAAAAAGGCAACAAAGGCCAAGAAATTGTCCCAAATGTTTCTGCATTGCGGATGATAAAACTACGCGAAAAAATAACAAAACTATTCTGTGATCCGTTTTTGTGTTTATGTATAAAAAAAATCATTAATAAATATTTCGACACGTATTACTACGTCTTTTAGTTTTTTTTTTGTGTTTACAGATCTTCTATACAAGGTAGTATTGGGAATGTTGCACTAAAGGTTTCGATTTCTTTTGATAAAGACTTCACTCTTCCAGCTAATTCGGAATTTTCGTATAAAATTTTGTAGTAATCGGCAATCTTAGGACCAGCGGCAGTGGTATGTGGTAGCATCCTTTGCAAATTGCAGAGCACGGTCAGTGAAATCGACAACATTATCCATGTTTTCTTCTAAAAGACCTCGTGTTGTGAGAGCGGGGGTACCAAGTCTAATGCCAGATGGGAACATGGCGGATTTGTCTCCGGGGACAGTGTTTTTATTACAGGCAATGGTGACCTCTTCAAGGATGTATTCGCCATGAGCACTTTTTTAACATCTACCGGTGTTACTAGTGTGGACATGCATCTTTCCACGTATGCATTTTTTCCACTTTGCATCTGTCCACAGCACCGTATGCATTGAGCACAATAAAGCACGTATGTTATTTTTCTTTCCTTCAGTCTGTAAAGAAAACAAAAACACAAAATATAACATTTGATTTGATGATTCAGTTTCCTACAAACTTTACCCATTCCATTATCCGAAGTTTGTCTGGATCCATGTCCCTTACAAGCTTGGTTGGCTTTGAGATGATGACTCCCGTGGTGTTGATTGGCTACCCAGGTTTAGTAAATCAATTGCGGGCGCAGTTGAAGAAAAGTTTTTATTAGTACTTCCATTGTTTTCTGTGATGTCTGGCATAACAAAGGGTAATTCAGGCTTTTGCTCAGATACGTCTGCAGGGGTGGCTTCTCTGCGTTGCACCGGTACCGGGGGCGCCGGTCCTGGTGTTGTCGTAGTGGTTTCGATTCTGTTGTTGGCTTCGTAACTGTAAAAATGTATTTGTTTTAACGTAGATAAAATATCATGTCATGTTTTACAAACCACAATCACAATACTTTTCGGATCTGCTGTCAAGAAACCATACATATCTTCGGCCACTGAAAACATTCCATGCAAGTGTGGAGCCTTCGACTGGGGACAAGTGTAAATAGACCCTGCTTCTACTGTTCGGACAGGTGGTGGTAGACGGGGACAGTTGCGATTGCCGAAGTTATAGATGCTAGCTTTTGCAGGTGGATAGTAAAGTATGCATCCTAATGCCCACACATCTAACTGCGGTCCTATCACATGATTGTTCCAAGTGTCTAGCATTTCTGGAGACCTGTACATCGGTTTTGTCACAGTTGTAAACTAAAAGAAGTAAAACAATTACAATAAATAATCTGAGAACAAAATACAACAAATAATTTCTTTTACTTCACCTTTTACTTTTGACAGATTGGGTTAGGTTTGTTCGCGTAACATATATAAAGCACACTTTTTATGTCAAAATCTAGGTAAGTTTGCTTGATTTGGCTGCAATATTTGAAATTTCCCTATAGTATGCGAACGAACCCAAAATACATCCGGATGTAAAAATTTGAACCCGACGACGCAATGCGGTTTAAATCCATTGGGTTTATTTGGAGTGAATAATATGGATTTGCGTTTGACAACTGGGTTTATGCGATTTTACATCCGGATGTAAATTTAAACCCGGGGTTATTGAGTGAATAATATGGCCGTAAGTGTGAACGAAAACTACATCAGACCATCCAACTTCCATCAAACGAAGTCTGTCCAACTAATTGTACAGTGTGAACTGGGCTATTCGTGACACATGCATCTGCAAGTGCAGATGAAAATCGGAAAAAGACACAAGATGTAAAATTCATACTTGTCTGATAGAGAGGGAACGAACTTCCTAGTTATGGTTGCAGATGAAAAATTATGGGTGCAGATGAACATGTTCATCTGCAACCATAATTTTTCATCTGCAACCATAATCCTATTCGTCTCTCTTTTTAACCTTTGTGCTTTGTAATCTTCTTCCGTCTCGCTTTACTTTTCTGCACTTCCGCAGTTGCAGATGCATGTAAACCCAGCATAAAACACTCATGTGAATGAAATGTCAAAATTAACGAATATTCGTTCATTCGTCGTTCGTTGTTCGTTCTCATGGAGGCTGTTCAGACAGGCGCAAGTGAACCGTGCAAAATTGACGTCTATATGTTTTTTCTCTTTCCCACATAGTTGTAAGAAAGAGACGTTTTTTTGCGCCGAAGTTTTTAAAATTTTTAATATTTTCTTGGCGGAGTTTTGACATTTCCTTGTTTTGACACTTGTGTTTTTTTTTTCTCGAGTAAAGAGACTGTTGTTTGAAAAATAAATGCTCTTTTTCATGTTCCTGAAGCAAAAATACGAAAATGAATAAATTATTTTTTCAGTTCAGTTTAATTTCTGAGTTTTTTCTTTCCAAATCTAAAGGCAAAATAGTCGTCAAAATAAATCCATCGCGTTCACATTAGTTTCAGTCTGAACACGACGGAGTGGTGGAATGTCAAAATTGCACGGTTGACTTGCGCCAGTCTAAACACCGTCATGTGAATAATACTTATGTCGTTTTCCAAAAACAAATTCACTCTTTCACTCCTTTTTCGTTTTATTTTGGAAATCGTTTTAACCGAAGTGACAGATTTGGAGTGATTGCATTGGTAGTGGTTAGCTTGTTATATTTTTTCTTTCAAGTTAAAGCAGAAAACAAGACTAAAAATCGTTCACTTTAATTTTAAAAATTATTTAATGGTCTTCTGAAGATAATTTATTAAACTATCGCGTACTTTGTGAGCTGACAAAAAATAAATAGAAACTGCGGCTTGCTTTGACAAGCAGTCAGATGACAGTTTGTTTATGTTTTGGTGTTCACTCCCTTGCACCTAAACTGAAACGGGAGTGAAAAAATCACTCCCAAAATTCACTCCAAACCGCATTTTGGAAAATGTTTGGGAGTGATTATCTGTCAGATCTGACAGATAATCACTCCCAAATGGTTTTTGGAAAACGACATTAAATGCAATCATGACTTTGTAACAAAGTCAAACATACAACTATGATTTTGACACTACAGCATAAGCCATAAAAGAACGCAATACTGCCCGCTTTTGGTATCTCCTCGTCCTCTGTGTTAGCTCACTCACTCGCCACTCGGTCCCTCTCATGCCGTTTTCGTTTGGGAAAAAAGAGTACCCTAAGGGTACTCTTTTTGCTGTCAGAGTGACGTTGTGTTCGTTTGGCTGCTCTCAGGGTAATCTGAAATTACCCTCAGAGCAAGTTTTGCTACTCTAGAAATTTTTTCAGAGTAAACTCACACCAACATAAATGACATTTCTCGTTTGTCACTCTTGGCATCTCATTTCGAATTTTGTGTTCACGCGGGCGTTCACAAACCTATCGGTTTTGGTTTGCATAATTTGTCCATGCTGTTTTTGTTGTTGTCCGAGCTCAAAAAAATTTCTTATTGCCTTAAATTACCTTTGTATAAAATCAATCTGGACATTTATGAAGTTTATTAACGTATCTTTTTTAGATATAAGTTCTTTTTGTCAGTTTTTACTCCATTCAAAAAATGTTTACTTAATTGCTCATGAAATACGCAGAGATATGTTTCTGAAAGTAGTCAATTGCATTGAAAGCAAACTATATTTCAAACGCACACATACATTGACAAAAACGGAGTACTCTGATTTCATGTTCGTTTGAGTTGTCAAAAATCAGGGTACTCTAATGCGGCATATACACTGTTCAAATGCTTGACCAGCATGTAAGAGTGTATTAGTGAAAAAACTCACGTATGCATTGTGTGTATGCTGGAAGCAAAATCAAATCGTTTTGATTTTCGTTCAATCAGGCTTCAATCATTGAAGAGTGTATATGCGAGATTGAATGCTTGATCCAGCATACATTTCGTAAAGACACCGCAAAGCGAACATTGTAGTCACAGAGCGCGAAGTTTAATGGGGAAAACAACAACAACACCAACAATGATGGAAGCATTGACATAATAGATATGGACTGCTAGTTAAATGTCATTTCAATACAAACCTTGCAGAACTTTTGTCGACAGCGACGGTGCTGCTTTAGTTTGTTGTGCCAAAAAAATATAATACCAGTTCTACTGAAACCAGTGAAAAGCAAAAAGTTCTTCTCATTGCAGTACTTCAATGGTTATTCTGTTGCTCCTGTTGCTATAGTGGTAGCTTCATAAAAATACCACCCAAAACTAAAGCGCTGCTCTTAAATGGACCCCTCGTAAAGTTGGTTACTAGCAGTCCATATCTATTAGGTCAATGGTTGCTATAGTGGTAGCTTCATAAAAATACCACCCAAAACTAAAGCGCTGCTCTTAAATGGACCCCTCGTAAAGTTGGTTACTAGCAGTCCATATCTATTATGTCAATGGATGGAAGACTCAAGCTTGAAGTGTGTATATCCAAAGTAAAATAGAATTTACTAATACACTCTCACATGCTGTTCAAGCATTTGAACAGTGTATATGCCGCATAAAAAAAAAGGGTACTCTAGTTTTACCAAACGAAAACGGCATCACTCCATCCAGCAGCTGTGTCGTGAAGTGTAAAACTGTAAAGTGAAGAAATTTCGGCACTTAAATAATCCTAATCCTGAAAACAGTTGCAATTGCAAAAAAAAAATTATTTTCAGAATCCTATGGAACAAAAAAACACCCCATTCAACATCACTAAGGCAACCACAATGCAAAACTAATACATAATATGTAATACAACAAAAAATTATTTTTTCCACAGAAAAATAATGAACGTTGGCTTCAGATTTTGTCAACTTTTGACCCAGTTAAAGACGAGCATTTTTCGGGCTCCACGACAAAAAGGAAACAATCTTTCGGAAAAAATTCAATACAAAAATGCAGGCAATTACAGAATGTAGGAAATACTAGCCTTAGGATATTTAGGAGCAGCTCTGAATCTGTGTTTTTTATAAACTGTTTCAGGATCGGTCAAATGATGAGTCTACAAGCAATAACAACTTTCTGTCTGAAGAACCACTTACAACTCTCACAAAAAACAAAGACTTTGGAAGACTTGCGGCCAAAGAAGATATTTCGAAACGCTGCGAAGCAGAAACGTCGAAAGTCATATGTTCACAAAACTTGAGCTTAATAAAACATAAAAGGATTTTGTTATCTAAACGGAATGCCATTAGTTTCCAAAAAACTAGTCGGGAAGAAACTGACATTGTTTGGACTTCTTCTGACGAAGATTCCAGTTATATCAGTGTCTCTAACAAGAAAAAAAATGAAATTAAGAAGCCAGCAGACAATAGTTTGGCCAAAATAAGTGACGATACTATCATTCATTTTTCCTCTTCCAATAAGTCAAATGACGAGCTTTCTTTAATAGATGATTATGAGTCTCACAAAGACGATTTACAAAACGACTTAAACTTATTTGTTAAAGAAATTAAAAAAGATTTACATCGAAATAACAAAATTAAACATAAATTTCCGTCGAAAAAGAATGGATTCTTTTTAAGCTTTCGAAGTTCAATCAATAAAGCAAAATCGGACGTTTGTTTTCTAGATTATGAACAACGTGAAGGAATCATCAGCGGCATAGGAGGAATAGTTTTTGGAACAGACACTTCATACGGAGCCAGTACAGCTACTGTTAAGTTAGAAAATGGATCTGAAATCTGTATTTTCTTGAGCAAACCTATGCGTTCCATTAATATTGAAAACAACGTAGTTTCGTTCATTGACTATTCAAGCTTTTATAAAATAGAGAACACATGTTTTTATATACAACCAAACAAAATTGTCCAAGTTTAAAAATTTTGCATTGTAGGTACTCGGCCCTATCGAGGTAGTCGTCGGAGCTGAGTTTTCTCCACAACGCATACTTTTTCAGAGATTCAATTTTGCTTCGAAATAGTTAACATCGTAAGAAATTTTTAACAAATGCGGCAACGCACTGCAATCCCAAAACTAAAATTTTCTGCAGCAAAAACTTATTGGACTACGTCGGAGCGGCCGATCGGAGAACTACCCGAAGGCGCGAAGCAAAATGTCTCCGAATCAGAAAGAATTCCGCTCCGATGGTTAGGAGGTTATCCTGTATTCATGAAATATAGGATAAATTATTCCACCGCATTTCCACTTATCATATTGTCTCTACAAATAGTATAATAGTAAGTCGTTGTGCCTTATAAAATAAAAACATATGTAAAAACCAGACATCACAAATGAAATTTTACTTAGTTTAGAAAACAAGTAAATTGTTAAGGTCCCTATTATGAGTAGCGAATCGAACGTTCGACTGGAAGCGAATGTTTTAAAGAAACTCGTTTATTGGATTATTATCATTACGGCCCGTATTATGAGTAGCGAATCGAACGTTCGCTTCTAGGCGAACTCTTTAGCGAACTACAGGCTTCGTGGTATTATGAGTAGCGAACTACAACATTCGCTTTTGATGTGATAGGTACCAACATAAAAAAGTAAATATTTCATAAAGTCATATGTCAAATTGCCTTATAATTGTTGTTGATCTGTTAATAGACAATCTTTCTCAATTGAATATTAAGAAAATAATTTATCGGAAGTATGATTAATAGTGTTGATTTGTTTTTTGAAGATGTGGAAGAAAATGAGAGTGCACGGAACAAATTAGTATGTTAGTTTGATCTTTTAAAAATTTCATATATGCATTTTCTCTTTCATTTAAACTGTTCTCCCCTCTTTTATAAGCTGGCAGGGATCGCCGCTGACCAGATGATGATGGTCCTTGAACATCCTGGGTATCTTCATCATTCAGAACTTGGGCATCATCATTATTACTGCATGATTTTGCTTCTTCCATTCTGCAGGGGGTCCTTTTGTATTCATTCTTCATTAGAATATACAGCCAGATGGATTTACTGCATGTTAAGGGCTGAATAAGTAGTCAACTGCCTGTTCTAAAGGCAACAAAGACAGTGGCGTATTCTCCCTCCAGAAGCTACAATCACTTTTTTGTTTTCTGAATTTTTTTTTTTTATGTTTCAATTTGAGATCCAACGAAAACTAGAAACCTATAAGCAAACCTTATGCCTCACATCACTCTCACGAGAAGAAGGGCCAAGTGAGTTAAGGTCTATTGCAAAACAATTGCTCAATTGCTTTGCTGTTTGTCCTTAATGAATCGAAAGAAATTAGCATCTTGTTTTTACAAGTATATAAAAATATAAGAACTTTTTTCTTAATTCACTCATTTCTGCCAGAAATGCATCCAAACAGAAACAGTAAACAAACACAAAAAAAAACTAAACCCTTCATTCGCTTGCTTTATCACCAATAACTTTGGTTCGACTGATTTTGACGCGCTGGGCGAATAGAATATCAAACGTTCGCTATTCATAATTGGTCGATAGCTCTAGTCGATAACTTTTTGACATTTGAAGCGAACTTCATTTAAGCGAGTCGCTACTCATAATACCAAATTATCGAATTCGCTAGGATATTAGTTCGATTCGCTACTCATAATAAGGGCCTACACTTAGTCCATTCTCTTATCTGTCATACCTTAAACGTCGAAAAAAAAACGTCCACAATGTTTTTGTTTTTACAACCTATTACACCGCTATGAAAGAAGCTCGCAAAAACATTCGCTTCCAATCGAACGTTCGATTCGCTACTCATAATAGGGACCTAAAAAAAAAACACGTACCTACTTTGTACTAATGTGTAAATAATTTCAATAGTCAAAAAACCTACTACGTTTTGTTCAGCAAAAACAAAAACCTACTTTCTATATTTTCGGTACTAAGATTCTTCTTAGAACCGGAACGTTCTAATATATCTATCAAACTAAAAAGGTAGTTCTTAAGCTACCCCTGTTTCTTTAAATTTTTCTAAAAATGAAGCAAGATAATATGATAAGGACCTGATAAGTGGACGTCAGGTAAGCTGACTACCAAAGCTTCAACTGACTATTTCAGATTTGTGCAGTTTTTATTTTTGAAATATCGGTTTATGTTTTGGTGAAATGCACCTTTTTCTGATAGAAGTCATTTTTGTGTTTGTTTTGAGTAAAATAACTTTACGAAGTGAAGGAAAACAAAACCGGTAATTGCGCATGTTCTTAATTCCAGATGTCATTTTTGTAAAATTTGTCTGACAAAAAGGTTCATCTTATTTCCAGAAAAGCTTTTGTTGGAAAATTACTAGAGAAATTGTAGGCGAAGGTTGGTTGCAAAGCAATCGATAAGAAAAAACTAGTTAGTCAGTCTTTTCCCCAAAGAAAATTTTCAAAATTTTGAGTTGTGTTTGGAGTCTTACAGTGAAAGAAAAATAAGATATCAATATAACTACCTCTATACAAAACTAAATTGCATCGCAGAGTGGAATGGCCAAGAAAACTGTTAGAATAAAACAAGTTCATAGATTTTATAAAAACTTGTTACCAAGCAAATTTTCGTTACGCTTATCTGAAGCATTTTCCTGAAAATATTTACATTCTATGATAAATTTACCATTAATAGTCTAAATTCGCTAAAATTGTTGCTTTTTAAAGGTTTCTATCCCAATCATTCATTTGAACGAAGACATACCTATCTATCGTGAAAATTGATTATGTAGTATCTACACTTTATCCTCATTATAATTCCTTTAATAAGTTTTTTTAAAACGAGAAATATCTTTGGGAAAATTTCAATAAAAAACTTTTTTTTAATTTAATTTCTAAGTAATTTAAATGTACCTATAACACAATTTTTCTTTTATCCATCTTTGGTGAACTACATACATAAGCATTTTGAAGGCAGAGCTTGAAAAATTCATTTTCGCTAAAATATACAATCAATAACATTTTGCTTGCGCGTTAATATAGTCGTTAGATAAAACTATTCTAAAAGGTGCTTGTTTAAGGAAATCCTAGATAAAAATAAATTATGCAGCCTCCTCCGAGAAAGGTAAGTGTTCTAGCTCTTATCTTAAGTTCAAGACAACTCTATTAACTTATCAGCAACAAATTTTTTTTGCGTTTATGAATACATGTCATAAGTTTGGGTTTTTTTTATAAATGATACTTTCTAAATTAAGTTTATTTAACTGTATGCTCAGCAGGTTTCATCGATTTTACTTTTCAGCTATGCTTTTCAAAACCGACTATGTTTCCTACTGAAAACATAAAACTAAAACGCAACAAAATAAATTCAACAATTAGTAGGTTCGCTCGTTGAAGTCCTGGGTTTAGCTAAGAGGTCGCATCGCAACTATAACTCAACTCCTCAGCTAACAGCTAGGAGCTAGCACTAAATGTCCAATTATTATTTACCCCGTTTTTTTAATCGCTGATGTTAACCAATGTTAAATCTGATGACATTATTTCGCTCCCTAATGTTGTTGCTCTAAAGCGCTTTTAATATTCTTTATTTCTTTCAAAATTCTGCGAACAACTAGGTATCGATTTTCAATCTGAATTGATTTTAGAAATCATTTTTTATCAAAAAGAATTTTCTTAGATTTTCTTTTTAAAACATAGGACTAAAGTTTTGACAGAATAACAAAGTAAAACATTCATGTCGATTTCCTTTTACCCATTTGCAGTCAACTGTAGGGCGTTTCTTTATGGCTTCGATTTTACGCGATGCTGTAGTCTCAAAAGGTGTGTTTAATGAAAAAAAGAGCAGAGCAGCGTAGCTCAGAGCAGAGCAAGAAATGAGATAAATGGCTGCGTTCGAGAATGGTATCCGGATAGCTTGTTGTTGTTGTTTACGTGTTAAACATTTAGCAAAGATGCAAACCATTTCTGTCAAATAGAGAAACCAAAGCTATCTGTGAATTTTCGGTATACCTCAGATACCTTAGCGAACAGCTGATACAAACATATAGAAAATTTATTTTTATTTCTTTTCATGTTGATTTTTTGTTTTGGTGTGCATTTATTTTAGCATAAGAGTCTTTTAAAACGTATGGGAAATCGAAAAAACTAAGTTATAATCCTCTAGCAATGATATTTTGAATGTTTTTCTGTTTTCAAAAGTCGAATTTTAATATTTCACAGCTGTTGTCTGCAGCAATCTGGAAAAGATATCTATATCGTTCGAAAAGATATCCAAGATACGGCTATCCGAGATAGGCTATCCGATAGGTTCTCGAACGCGCCCAATGTCAGGCAATTTAGAGCAGAACAGCTGGTGTCAAAAGTCAGCTGATAAGAAAGCAACAAACATTTTATGACCTTAACTAGTTTGCAAAATTATGTTTGGTATCCTATTATAATAAAAATCTATAGGTATTCGGAAACATTGGAATAAACTAAACTAACATGCGATGTTAATTCAATTGATTTTATACTACGTTTTCACTAGGGCCATAATAACGTAATTTTGAAAATTCAATAAGAAGTGTTCTCATTAGAGGTTGTTAATTGTGTTTGACGTCTGGCAGCACTATGACAGGAGCTTGGTTTTGACAACTGAAACTAAAGTCAATTCTTTTTTCATTTTTTATTGTTATCCGGCAAGGACTTTTGCCAATTAAAACTATGCACTTATTTGTGAAAATTATTTGAAACAGCGCGATTAATCCGTGGTACCCGTGGCGTAATGGTTAGCATGTCCACCTGCTAACCCAGAGGTTCGAGGTTCGAATCCCAGCAGAGGCAAAATGCAAAAATGTTTTTCCACGGGTATCGCCTTTCGCGAGGAATTGGCAAGTCCTCCGTTAGTAAATTCATTGCCATGAAAAGCGCATTCTCAATTAGCCGTTCGGAACCGGCGAAAAATTGTAGGTCCCCTCCATTCCCTCACAAGGCATGGTTGTGAGAAATGTGCTAGGCCCAGGGGCTCCTCGCTCTGTTGCGCCACCCTATTTATTTTTATTTTAACGCGATTAATCCACCTGGTACAAAAGAACGTCGAAAGGAACAGCGCTCTCCATCGTGGAATTTATTCCCAGGATTATGTGAATCATCTCACTTGTAAGTACCAGAAGAGCTTCTCGATGACATCACATGGAAATAAATGGTTTTTTCAACAGTTTTGCCTTCCAGAAAAATTATTGAGCATCAATCAACTATCGACAAGCATTCGAAGGTCGAAGGTCGAAGCAAATTATTACTTGTTTCACAACCAAGCCCGCCCCGTAAGCACCTGGTATGTCGCTTGTGTTTTGTGCATTTGACACGTGAGCAAATGTGTACCTGCAAGACCAGTTTCAGATCATCGGATGTTACACGGCACAATCAGTAAGCAACCTCAACATAGCATACCAATAAGATCCAGCTGCGGTCTAGGAAATATTTCTTAAATTTTCAGTAGACCATGAGCTTTTCAATCTCTTCTTATGATTATTCATACACTACTTTAAATGTTAAGCGATCAGTTATTAACCATTAAGTTAGTCAATAGACAATAATATAAGTTATATTGGGATATCTTAAAATTAAACACAAACTAAAAGTTTCGATTGTTTTAATTTCCTTCCTCCGCGTTTGCTATTTCATCTTCGGTGCGTGTCTTTTGGCATTTCTCAACCGGTCCATCCTTTCCTTTGCAAAGTTTATGTGGAAAATAATGACACTCCTAACTCGTAGGTAGATATGCAATCGAAGTTCGAAGTACTAGCACTGCATCTGCAATTGTTGGCAGACCATCGGTGGTTTCATAGTGAGCCAATAGCTAGCTACTTATACTGATGCCATGATAAGGATATGCACTGTTTTGTTGTTTCACAAAGATTTAAAAAAAAAAGCTAAGCTAGAATAAAAAAAAAACAAAAAAAAAGCAAATTGAAACGTTACCGTTCGTCGTTTACATTTATATTTTTAATTAGTATAAAACAATTTCGAAAATATTTTCCCATAATCTGTCTTTTTTATTGGCAGCTCTTGCATTTCTTTGTCTTCGTTACAGCTCGCCGATGATACACTCAGATCGTCTCGATTGTTTTCATTTTTTTCTTCCACGTTTGTGTCTGGAACAACTTCCTTTTGTTTTTGGCAGTTTGTGGCCAAAAGATCCAAAATTAGACAAGCCATTTCCTCTTCGGGGAATATGTGATCGAAAATTTCCTCCATCGCCACCTTCCTTTTCGCGTTTTTTAACCGACGCATCCTTTCCATCACCTTATCTACGCATTCTGTTTACATTTTCCTTCTCTAAGTCACATCAGGCTTCGAGCAGAAGCATGTCAGCAGTTCAACTAGACGAGGTGCTTTGCCATCACCTTTGCGGCCGATTGTTAAGTTGGTTTCGGAGGTAGGGGCGGCGCAGGCTCTTCTTTGGAACTCTGTTCTGAGGATAGAGATGCTCCCGATGTAGCCTCAGTCTGACCTACACTTCCAAAGATGTTTTGCTCACAAGTTGGGCGTCCAAAAAATCCAGCTGATGCTTTTTTCATAGCTGACTGTTCTTCTTTGGAACTTTGTTCTGAGGATTGAGATACCGCCGAAGTAGCATCAGTCTGTGGCCCTTATTGCGAGTGTCGTCTAACATTCGATGCGACAAGGATCGAAAGCTTCGATAAATTTTCCTTTTGGTATTGCGTATCTCTATCGACAAGGATTTCTGTTACTGTGAATAATGAAAATAGTCATTAATGAATAAATCCTATAATTTGATATTTGAGTTAGTTTCCGTGATAGTCGAACGCAAAAATACAGACGACAACGACCGAATTCAAAATTGAAAGTATCGAACAATAAGAATACGCAATACCGAATTTCATTTTCGACGTTCGACTATCGACAACCGTCGTTTATCGACAGCCAAACGACACTCGCAATAAGGGCCTGTATTACACTTCCAAATATATTTTGTTGGCCAGACGGTTGTCCAAAAAAGCCAGTTAAAGGTCCTGCACTACAGGCTTGCTTAACAGCATCCTGTTGTTTTGAATTTTCTTGTAATGACGTAAAATCACTAGGTGTAACACCAGTCCGCGCTACACTTCCAAATACACATAAAAAGCTGGTTGATTTGATGCTTCTGAACTAGATGCTTGCTCGGTAGCTACCTGTTCTTCTTCCGAATTCAGTTGAGAGGGTGTAGATACATTAGATGTCGTATTAGTCTGTCCTATACTTCCAAATACACCTTGATGACAAAATGGCTGTTCAAAAAGGCTGGTAGAAGATCCTAAATTTCATACTTGTTTTGTAGCTGCCAATTCTTGGAAACTTTTCTTTGAGAATAGAGATCCAAACAGATTGGCAGTATTATTGGTTGCTGCCCAAACGTTTGGGTTCCCATTCCGAATTTGGGAATGTTTGAAGGGCTAGATGCAGACCCAATTGTAAGTTCCTTAGACTTTTTTTTACCATGGAAGAAGGTTGGAAACCAAAAGCTGGTTTGATGTTTCCGATTTTCTTAGAAGTTTATTTTTCGGTGGTGACCGACTCCTCCAAACGCAACTCCTCCAAGGATTTGTTTTGATATTCTTGCATTGCAGTTATACAGTGAGTTTTTGTCTTTGTATAAACTGGTGAATTGGAGTTTTTGAAAAGATAATCGCCGCCTTCAGTCGACTGGTGTTTTACCGGTGCAGGACTGCTACTCTTATTGCTCTCAACGCAACCAAAACTGAACCTGAATTTACATTGGCCTTTGCCGGTGTGCAGCTTTCCTGTTCAAATAAAGACGCATTGTTTTTGACCGCATCTGGCTTTATTGCTTTCGATGCCTGAAAACCAAAACTGACTCAAGTTGTTGCTGATGCTTGTCCATTTTAAGAAATGCTTGGTTGCTCCTCTATTAATGGGTTATTTTGGCAACCTGTTGAGCAACTTTTCTAACCAAATAAACCACCTGAGTTTCCAAAAGCAGTCAACTGTCCACCGCCACCGTTACTTACGGAGCCAAATGCATTTGCTTGTGCTGGTTGTCCAAACAAACTTTTCGCCTGTCCAAATTGATTGTTAAAAGGTTGTTCACTTCCAAATGAATTACTGGAGCCGAAAAGGGTTGTACCATATCCAAAAATAGGCTGACTTTAAACTTGGTTAGTTAGAAAGGCTCAACAGGGCACTCCTATAAGAATTGAAATTATTGGTTATTTTAATAACAAACTAAAAGAGTAGCAATAAAAAGCTCACCAAAATCCAAACCAGCCCATAGGCCCTAGCTCAAAGAAAAAAAGACTTTTGTTGTGACAGGTGACAGCGTGTTCTTTCACTTTTTTCCCGGCTAGTTCACAATAGCTTGTGTTTTAGTACTGTTTGGTTAATTTTCTCCAATTTTCCCACGTTGTTAGCGCATAATTACCGCATAATCACCTCAAGTTGAGGTAATTTTGATGAAAGATTTTGTGTGGGTAACGAAGTCAATTATGAGCTAATTTTGAAAATTTGGTCATAATCATCTCATTTGCCCTAGTGAAAACGTAGTATTAAGTTAAATTCGATTTCAAATAGACTGCAGAACGCAAATATAAGCAAAAATATTTGAAGCAAATGTCAACAGCTGTCTTTGACACTTTGCTCAGATCTGCTCTGACTTAAAAGCTTAGAGGAATAAAGAACAAGAGGGAAAACCACACACACACCACGGCATCTGCCTTCGAACTGACTTCAAAAACACCACTTTATTCTCGGATTCCGAAACGGTTTCGGGATCCCAAAATAAAGTGGGGTTAGTTTCGGGTTTCGAAAATAAGGTGGTGTTAGTAAATTCACTAAATACATGTGTCACAGATGGATCTCGTGTTTCAAAAACAACAATGTAGACAAATGGAAGCTGTTTGGCAAGAGAGGTAATGGTTTTCCCTCTTGTTCTTTATTCCTCTAAGCTCTAGATGCCCCGTCATTTTATTTCGAGCACGTAGAGTGCGCTCGCGTAGTGTTCTGAACAAAAATGAAAAGCATTTTCAGCGTTCAGGTTTTGCTGAATTTAAAAAGAAATACTCTTACGTTTTTGACGTTACACTTTTCTGTTCAGAACTAAAAAAGAAAAACCCCTGTTGTAACTCTGTTTATGACCCACTTGTACTATGGAATCATATTGCACTTGAATGGATTGAACCAGAGGTTCAGTATATGCAAGTGAGAATTTGAGAACTAAAGTTCATTTGAGTTCAAGTAAGTCGTAAGCAGGGAATAGAATTGAATTAAATTGAAAAATAGAAACAATTGGTTGAATGCTGTATATAAGGGCATACGTTTGAAAATAAATTTAAGTCTAACTTTGGTCACAAATTGTTTTACTTCACAATCGTGCACTTAACAGTGCTCGGACACATAGCGGCTGGAGAGCTAAGTAACACTCAAACATTAGGGAATCTAACATAACACTTGTTCAGGACAGAAAACTGTTTATCTTATCGGTTTTCTACGACTCCGCAACGATTCTCTACAACAGAAAGTTTTTTGTGATCTCCAAAAGCTTTCTGTTGCGCTTCAAGTCGTTCGAGAATATTCCGCTCTTCCTTCTTTTGTTCGTTTCGTTGTTCTTCAATCAGCTACTTTTGTTCGTTTCGTTGTGCTTCAAGTTGTTCGAGAACATTCTGCTGTTCCTTCACCAAGCTTGAATAATCGACATTTGAACTTTCTTACCAAAAAGGCTTCATTGGTCCACTCACTGATCAGGTTATAATTCTCAGCTTCTGTTTCAAAAACAAAAGTGTTTACGTCTTCCCCTCGCTGTTGCGCAGGTGCAGCTCATTTTTCGATCCAGCTCTAGAAAGATTCCATTTACTTAGCTCAATGCAGTTGAGCTAGTCCAACAAATTACTCCTTTTCACTGTATTTTTTCTTCTTTTTTTGTCACTATGCTAGTCAACTCGTGTTTGTTATAAAATAAGCTTTATTTACACTTGTGACACCAACGTTACGTTCGTTAAGTTCGAAATAATAAGTCTTTGCTTTCACTTTATTTATTTTTATTCGATATCTTCTTTTGTTCAATTTACATTTCGATTAATAATCACACTAGTTCAATTTCTACAACACCACTTTGTAATCAAAACTGCCATGGTCGATTTAACGATTTTTATTGAACAAAAGCATATTTACGATTGATACTTAATTAAACGTTACTTAATTATATAGTGGTAGATTATTTTCTGTGTTGGAATATAAGGCGCCTAAGGCCTTGCGCAAACCAATGCGGTGAGATCGTACGATGCGATTGCGATAAGTCAAATCCCTATGCATTAAGTCAAACGTGACTTAATGCATAGGGATTTGACTTATCGCAATCGCATCGTACGATTTCACCGCATTGGTTTGCGCAAGGCTTAACGATATAAAATATAAATTTAAGTTGATGATTTATTATGGAATAGAATAGATTGTTAGTATATTTAATAACTGTAGTTGTCCTTGGAGTTAGTTGCGGCTGAGGATGGGGGAGGTCGGTGGTGTAGGAGGGGAGTGGGGGGTGATGGGTTGATGGAGAACTGCCACTGGTCATATCAGCTGCCTCTTTATATAGGAAAACATGTCTCATCGACAGCTTTGCAGTTTTTTTGAACCTCGAGAGCTTTCCAGTAGTTTGCTGGAAAGCGTTCCCCTCCTGGTATAATTCTGTATAGATACACACAAGCAACGCCTTAAATTAGATGTAAATCATAGTGATGCCACTTTGTTGGCTCGGTTGAACGTTTAGGGAATTCGTCTTGAATGTTGGTTTTACATCACAATATGTATATAATAATCTTGCCAAAAAGCACGAGTATTTCGTTTAGATATGACATCGTTATTTAACGTTTCATAACTTTATTTGCACTTAAGAACTACGATAATCAACAGGTTTTAACATTGGTTAACAACGGCGATAAAATCAACGGGTTAAAGCAAAAAAACTTTAGAGGTGTCAAGGGACACCCGGATGGAACGAAGTTCCTTTCGATTGATTAGTGAAGGAATTGTAATACAACCTGTATACACTCAACAAAAATAATCGTCGCGACACCACACTGTTCAATGCGAAATAGAAATAAAAATATCTGGCTTGCTTTCTATAAGAGAGAGAGAGAGAGAGAAACTCAACAAAAATAATCGTCGCGACACCACACTGTTCAATGCGAAATAGAAATGAAAATATCTGGCTTGCTTTCTATAAGAGAGAGAGAGAGAGAGAGAGAGAGAGAGAGAGAGAGAGAGAGAGAGAGAGAGAGAGAGAGAGAGAGAGAGAGAGAGAGAGAGAGAGACAGACAGACAGAGAAACATGTGACGTCGCACAGCTTACAATAGCTTACTATAGCAAAAAGTGTCGTGACAACTTTTCGTAAGAATTTTTTCCGTCTAGCCCCCTTTCACAACGCGCGATAAGGAACTTCGCTTTACGCTTGTAAATCATTAATTTTTATGATAGAAATTTCGGTATAATGGTTGTGAATTAATAAATTTTTATCCACTGCGATCAGTAAGCTTGCCCTTAGCTTTGACACACCCTATGTGTAGGGCACATTTAACTTCAAAATTTAATTTTTAACTTTTTCTGTGCCAAAAAACCCTTGAAATTGAAAAAAAAAATTGTTTACTAGCGAAAAATTTTACAATTGATTGAAAAATTTATAGGTTTCCAAAATATTGATAACCGTAGTACCAAGATAATGCAAAGAACCATTTTTTCTGTTGTCAAGGGACATGTAAATATTCTTTTTTCAAGGTAGGTGGTTTTGTGGTTAAAAGATTTTCGATAACCAAAAAATACAGATTTTTTTTACATTCAACCCTGGTAACAGTTCAATGAACAAAGCTAGTACTGCTGCCAACTTTAATATTCTAAATTTAATTTTTACTTTTAGGGGAACTATGTCAAGTTCTTAAAAAATCTACATACCGAACAAGTTGCTAAACTGCAGCTTAAAAATCAACATGAGTGCGATTTATTGGAAGACATTCGTCAGTTTACTATAAAACGATCGAGCATTGAGAAGTCATACAGTGAATCTCTTTTGAAAATTTCATCAGCTTACCTTAATAAGAAGATACCAAACATTCCCGATATTAAAATGGAAGGAATGGAGGAGAGATGGTAAGTTATTATTAAATAAACTTATGTTTCGATAACCATTTATTTGAGAAAGCTTTTTCTTTGCAAATAGTTTTAAAGAACAGCCTTAGGTTGGGTAAGTTAGATGTACAGCTAAAAGAAAAATAGTACTCACGTAATCACTCGATCACTGACGCTGTTATTTGACCCCATGTCTTTTAGCGTGTCGAACCCTGGATTATTGTCCGGTTATGACAATGATTACGGAGCTAGTGTGCAATATGTTCACATCTTTTTTCATTTTCAACTCATTTTCATTCAACTTACTTACATAGGTATGTCTACTTACAAACAGAAGTGTTTGAACTCAAAATTTAATGTAAAACAATTAACTATAATGCCTTTCGGCCTATTAATAGCTTATCAATCAAGTAAACCAGAGGAAGTAACAAAAGCTAAGCTGCTTATTCAGATATTTTTCGGTGTTCTTTTAGGAACTAACAAAAGCTAAGCTGCTTATTCAGATATTTTTCGGTGTTCTTTTAGGAACTTCTTAGTAGAACTTATAGTAGTACTAGCTGACCCGGCCACGCGTTGCTGTGGCTAACGTTTTTGTCATATGATATTGTTATAAAGCATTTAACGGGAACGGTAGGAGAACATCAGACCTGGGCACCACAATGCTTTTTTACATAGATGCTATTCTCTACTACCGTTACATTTTATTAAAATGAAATTATTATTTATGAAAGAAAACGGAAACGTTAAAGCTGCTATTAAAATTTACTGTTTTGGGATTTGAAGGGAAAGGACTTTGAACACAACTGATCGAAATTTTCGTACAGTTGATGTAAATCGGTGTTGACTAAGTCGGTGGCTGGGCGATCAGGTGATGACATACCATAATAATTGAGTGGTAGATTTGAAATTAAAAGACATAAATCCTCGATCAACACCAGGGTTGCAAAGTCTTAAATCACTTTTATCTTAACTCTTGACTTTAATTCATAAGT
Organism: Melanostoma mellinum; assembly: GCA_914767635.1. Classification (NCBI taxonomy): domain Eukaryota; kingdom Metazoa; phylum Arthropoda; class Insecta; order Diptera; family Syrphidae; genus Melanostoma; species Melanostoma mellinum. Next base: position 113,599,952 of record OU612058.1, on the reverse strand, counting down.
CAGTAAGTGACTAATGAATTTAAAAAAAATTAATTCATAAGTCAGTAAGTGACTTGTGAATTAAATAAATCATAAGTCATAAGTTACCAAGTGACTTATGAATTAAATTTTTCATAATTCACAAGCTACCAAGTGACTTATGAATTAGATGAACCGCAAGTCATAAGTTACCAAGTGACTTATGAATTAAATTTTTTATAATTCACAAGCTACCAAGTGACTTATGAATTAGATGAACCGCAAGTCATAAGTTACCAAGTGACTTATGAATTAAATTTTTCATAATTCACAAGCTACCAAGTGACTTATGAATTAGATGAACCGCAAGTCATAAGTTACCAAGTGACTTATGAATTAAATTTTTCATAATTCACAAGCTACCAAGTGACTTATGAATTAGATGAACCGCAAGTCATAAGTTACCAAGTGACTTATGAATTAAATTTTTCATAATTCACAAGCTACCAAGTGACGAATGAGTTGAGTTAAAAAAAAATCTTTGCTATAGTAAGCTATTGTACTAGTACTAATACTAATACTAATACAAATACAAAAACTAATACTAATACTAATACTAATACTAATACTAGTATTAATACTAATATTAATACTTATACTAATACTAATACTAATAATAATACTAGTACTAATACTAACACTAATACTAATACTATTACTATTACTAATACTAATACTAGTACTAATACTAATACTAATACTAATACTAATACTAATACTAATACTAATACTAATACTAGTACTAGTACTAATACTAATACTAATACTAATACTAATACTAATACTAATACTAATACTAATACTAATACTAATACTAATACTAATACTAATACTAATACTAATATAATACTTGAAAAATTCTTTCCCTGTTGGAAAGCTACACACACACACACACACACAGTAATTTAATGAAAAATGAAATATGAAATATAGTATCATATGGAGACAGGCTACAACATTTATAATACATCATGTAATTTGCTTTCGGCTAGTTTGTGAATTAAGAAATCCTTAAGTCATAAGTCAGTAAGTGACTTATGAATTAAAAAAAATTTAATTCATAAGTCACTCGGTAACTTATGATTTGCGGTTCATCTAATTCATAAGTCACTTGGTAGCTTGTGAATTATGAAAAATTTAATTCATAAGTCACTTGGTAACTTATGATTTGCGGTTCATCTAATTCATAAGTCACTTGGTAGCTTGTGAATTATGAAAAATTTAATTCATAAGTCACTTGGTAACTTATGATTTGCGGTTCATCTAATTCATAAGTCACTTGGTAGCTTGTGAATTATGAAAAATTTAATTCATAAGTCACTTGGTAACTTATGACTTATGATTTATTTAGTTCACAAGTCACTTACTGACTTATGAATTAATTTTTTCTAAATTCACAAGTCACTTGCTGACTTATGAATTAATTTTTTTTTAATTCATAAGTCACTTACTGACTTATGACTTAAGGATTTCTTAATTCACAAACTCGCAACCTTGATCAACACTAACGCTTCATTACACATCTCTTGCGTATAATCTATGTATTGGCATTGATGTGTTTACCTAATTCGGTGCAATATGTCTTCTGTCATACAATTTTTATATTTTTCCCACAAAGATTCTGCTTGCGATGGATATCATGTCGTCAAAATAATTGCAAACAGCTGAAGAATGTTATTGGGCGTTGATGTCAATGCGGCATCAGCAAGCGTTAAGTCGCAATGGTTATCGTCTTCTAGAAATTGCAGTTCACGACATGCATCTTGGTATGTGTTGAATATTCAACCGTTCGGAACATTCACCAACAACAAACGTAAATAAAACCACTCACGTTGCTTTGGATGTACTGTGTAAATTCGACCCAATGTCTTAGCTTTGAATATGCCTGTCATAAGAGGATGTGGTTTTTATTGTTTTCGTGGTTCACAGTTTTTACCGGATTTGTTCCATGTGAAATAACGTGGAACATCAGTATACATCAATGTTTTTGCGAATTGGCCAAAAATATCAGATTTTTGACACAATATAAAGAATTCAGTAAGTGTCGTTTTTGGAGCCTAAAGAGCTCTTTGCATTACATTTTCTTAAGTGAAGGATACACGTTGGCCGTTTTCATGATGTATTGATAGATGCTGGACAGAAGGGTCTCTTTCGTATATGGGAGAGCTAGGAATATGCCAAATAGCTTCGTTGCTGATGTCGCCACCTATTAGAATCGTATGGAACTATTAAATAGTAGCTTATATGAAATGTTTGGAAGTTTGACATAGCGCCATCTATTGAATCTTACTCAATCCAGTCAATAGATGTCGCCATCTGTAATAATCGTTTGGAGCTAAAAGATAAATAGTTTTGACTGTCAAATAATAGACAAATAACTTGCAATGAAATAATATTGCGATCATAAATTGAGATGTTAGCTGTCCCATCTTTCAAGTTGGATCAAACTGCACACGATGTACAAATTTGATTGAAATCGGTTAAGTAGTTTAAGAATCCATCGCGGACAAAAATCGTGACACGCAATTTATATACATACTGTAACGTGAACCCAACATTTAATACCAATTTCCTAATCGAAAACGTTCAACCGAAAACACAAGCGGCAACACTAGTATAAGTGTAGAAATATTCTAGGAAAAAAATTTTTGACAGCCAAAATAGTGGAGAGTGGAGACAATGTGGAAATTGCTGGAGAGTTCTAGATGAAATGTCATTCGATATAAATAGCCCGCCCGAGGCAACCAGAGGGCAGTTTTGAATATAGAGTGATAAAGTGAAGAGTAAATTGTCTACAAGTGATAGTCCAAAAGTCAAGTTGAGATCGAATAAAGTATAGATACTGAATAAAAGTGGTAGAAATAAATTGAAAAGTGAAATTTTATTTTTCGAACTAAGCGCACGTTACATTGGTGTCAGAAGTGTAAATAAAACTTATTTGATAAAAAAAGGGATTAGTACAGTGTAAAAAAAAAGTTAAATACAGTGAAAATGGGTAAGTTGTTGGAAGAGCTCAACTGCACTGAGCTTAAAAGTGAGTTAGGCAAGCGAAATCTTTCTAGAGCGGGATCGAAAAATGAGCTCGTCCTGCGCTTGCGTAACTATTTGGAACAGCAAGGGGAAGACGTGAACACTTTTGTTTTTGAAACAGAAGTGGAAAAAGAGGAAGTAAGTGAAAGTGTAGATTTTTCTAGTATGATGAAACTTTTGTTAGAACAACAAAAGAAGCTGATTGAAGAGCAACAGCAGAATATTCTCGGACGTCTGGAAGAGCAACGAAACGATCAAAAGAAGGAACAGCAGAATGTTCTCGAACAACTGGAAGCACAACGAAACGAACAGAAGGAGCTGATTGAAGTGCAACGAAACGAGCAAAAGAAAGAACAGCAGAGTGTTCTCGAACAACTTGAAGCACAACGAAACGAACAAAAGAAGGAACAGCAGAATGTTCTCCAACAACTTGAAGAACAACGAAGTGAACAAAAGAAGGAACAACAGAATATTCTCGAAAGACTTGAGGCGCAACAGAATGTTCTAGAAGGTCAGAAAAACATTCTAGAAGGTAAATTGGGTAACATTGAGAAAAATGTATGTGCCTTAGACGAACGCGTTGAAGGTGTGGAAAAGCAGCTTTCATTTGTAGAGAATCGTTTGGAAAGCCGATGCGATAAATAGTTCTCTGTTCTGTCCAAGGAATTAGACCAGATCCGGAAATAAAAATTCGAGAATCTGCTGGAGAGTTTGCAAGGAAAAAGGAGATGAAACCGCCAACATTTGATGGACAGTCTTCTTGGCCAGTTTACAAGAGACAATTTGAGGCAGCCGCGACAACAAATGGCTGGGATGACGAAGACAAGTACATTGCACTGACTCTTGCTCTTAGAGGTCCAGCAGCTGAATTACTTCAAACTGTTCCAGCAGGTAAGGGCGTTGATTTCAGTTCTCTCGTGGCAGCAATAGATAAACGCTTTGGAGATAGCCACTTGAAAGAAGTCTGCCGAGTTTAACTCAATAACAGAGTCCAGAAAAGGGGTGAAAGTCTACAGCAGCTCTAAGCAGACATCGAAAGACTGGTTCACCTGGCATACCCGGATGCTGGAGAAGAAATCATCAACCAGCTTGCTGTTGAGTCTTTCGTTCGTGCCATTTCCGATATACATCTTCAGAGGTCTGTGCGAACTGCTAGAACACGTACTCTTTCTGAAACTTTAGCATTCGCATTGACAATTGAAGCAGCAGAAAAGCTTCTCATGGAGTACATCGACCTAGAGAGGCCATAGTCGAAGAATGCTCGTGCCAAAGATCAGAAATACAAAAGAACCAGCGGAGTGGACCAGTAAGATGTTGGACCTGTAACAAGACCAGGCACTTACAGCGTCAATGCCGGCTACCACCAAATAAAACCGGTTGTCAACATTGTAGAAGCAAGAAATCCAACCCAGAGCAAGGTAACAACAACACCAGCGTTGCTTATCAATCCGTTTCCCATTAGGGAAACGAGTAAGACCCAACTTCGAGGGGCAGAGGCTGGTTTCTTGTATCGATGGCCCCAGAACCACCATCCAGGTCTCCCAGACCAAACGAGACAACAAAAATCTGACTGTGGAGACTACTATTGATGGGAACAAACATGTGGCTACCATCGACACCGGTGCCACAGCATCCATAGTACGTCGAGACCTGGTAAAGATGAAGTGGCTTCATAGCACCAATAGCTACCGTCTAAGAACCGCAACGGGAGAAGCAGCAAGAGTATATGGAGAAGTGTGTCTTAAGATCCGACTGGCTGATCAAGTGTTTACTCAGTAATTCCTGGTGGCAGATATATGTGACGAGTGCATCATTGGAATCGACTTTATGAAACAGCACGGAGTTATTTTGGATATCGGTAATCAAGTTTTGAAATACCAAAATAAAGAAATTTTAATGACCTATTCGAATGAAAATACGTCAACACTGAGGACTGTCATCACGGAAGATCTGATTCTGCCTCCTTCTTCTGAAGTGTTCGTTTGAACAAAACTGGAAGGTGAGTTTGAAAGCCTTCGATACCTCGTGGTGGAACCAGGCCCAGCGTGTTCCTCCCAAAGCGTCATCATTGGGAGAACACTGGTAGCACTGAAAAACAAACATCAGACCGTACGATGTAAAGTTGAAGAAAGGAGAAGTCGTTGGACGTTGCGAATCGGTTGCAGCCATTACGAAAATCACAGATGAAGCCCCGAGAAAAACTATAACTCCGGAGGAGCTCAAAACCATCAGAGCTAGAATACTGAAGTCATCCAACCTTGGTCACCAACAAACAAGGATGGCTGAAAATCTCCTTCAAGAGTACACTGACATCTTCGCATCGCAAAAGGGACAATATGGTAGGACACAGTTAGTGAAGCATCGCATCAACACAGGAGATGCAAGACCGATTCGTCAACCTGCAAGACACCTTCCACTGGCCAAAAAAGGTGAGGTTGAGGAAATGATAACAACAATGAAAAAGGACGGTCTTATCGAAAATTCCAAAAGTCCTTGGGCGTCACCAGTGGTTCTAGTGAAAAAGAAAGACGGAAGCACTCGTTTTTGTGTGGACTACCGAAGGCTGAACGATGTGACTACGAAGGACAGCTATCCCCTGCCGAGAATCAGTGATATCCTGGATGCCATGGAGGGAGCCCAGTGGTTCTCGACGCTGGACTTGAAGAGTGGATATTGGCAAGTTGACATCCACCCCGATGATCGGGAAAAGACGGCATTTTCTACAGGTAATGGGCTCTGGCAATTCAAAGTTATGCCGTTTGGGCTATGCAACGCTCCGGCAACATTCGAGCGTTTGATGGAGTGCGTTCTTCAAGGACTGACGTGGAAAGCTTGCCTAGTCTACTTGGACGATGTGATTGTTTACGGGAAGACATTTGACCAACATTGCAAGAACCTAAAAGCCGTGTTTCAGAGACTTCGAGAGGCTAACCTTAAACTGAATCCGGAAAAATGCGCACTTTTCAAAACCGAAGTTAAGTATTTGGGACACATCATCTCTTCCCAAGGAGTGAAGACTGATCCTGAAAAAGTTGATTCCGTCAAAAATTGGCCAACACCACAGGACAAACATCAACTCCGAGGCTTTCTTGGTCTTGCCACATATTACCGACGCTTTGTTAAGAACTTTGCTAGAGTTGCAAAGAGTTTGAATCAGCTTACCGAAAAAGGGAAGCAGTTTAAATGGTCAGGTGAGTGTGAGAAATCTTTTCAGGAACTCAAATACCGCCTCTGTAACGCTCCAGTGCTGGCACATCCAATACCTGGTAAAACATTCATCATCGACGCATATGCAAGCAACGTGGGAATCGGGGCGGTACTATCCCAAGTGCATGATGGCGAAGAGAAAGTGGTGGCATATTACAGGAAGGTCCTCTCGAAGCCTGACCAGAAGGGAACTGCTAGCTCTTATCTTGGCAACAAAGCACTTTCATAAGTACATCTATGGACAGAAATTCCTTCTGCGGACAGACCATGGTGCTCTGAACTGGCTGTTGAACTTCAAAAATCCAGAAGGTCAAGTCGCTAGGTGGATAGAAAGACTGCAGACTTATGATTACCAGATTCAACACCGCAGTGGAGAGTTGCACTCAAAAGCTGACGCATTATTTCGAAGACCTTGCATAGTGGATTGCAAGCATTGTAGGCGGCAAGAAGAAAAAAAAAATATTACCGCTCAGCGACTAAGAGCTGACCCAATATGCGGATGGAGCAATGAGGAAGTGAGGACTGCTCAACAGGAGGATCCTGATATCGAACCCATTCACGCATGGAAAGAAAATGAAGAGAAACCTGAATGGGGAGACATTTCTGACAGGAGTCCAGTTCTCAAAGCCTATTGGGCACAGTGGGACTCACTATATGTGCAAGAAGGTGTCCTCAGGCGAAGATGGGAATCCGCTGACGGTAAGTTATATGTGATGCAGCTGATCTTACCGCAATCGAAAGTCAGTGAAGTTCTTCGGGAGATGCACGACGGACCTTCTGGAGGCCACCTGGGAGTAAACAAAACACTGGAGAAGGTGCGACATCGGTTCTACTGGTTAAATGCTAGAGATGACGTGGAGAAGTGGTGCCGAACATGTGACAAGTGTGCTGCAACCAAAGGACCGGGTAAGAAGATTCAAGGTAAAATGCATCAGTACAACGTTGGATCGCCTTTTGAGAGGATTGCAGTAGATGTGGCTGGGCCTTTTCCAGAGACCAACGCTGGAAACAAGTACATTCTGGTTGTAATGGGCTATTTTAGCAAGTGGCCTGAGGCATATGCCATCCCAAATCAAGAAGCCAAAACGGTGGTCGACCAGATTGTGTTTAACTGGGTGAGTAGTATTGGCGTGCCTATGGAACTCCATTCCGACCAAGGGAGGAACTTTGAGTCAAACATCTTCCAAGGAGTGTGCGGACTACTTGGCATTAAGAAAACGAGAACCACACCGCTTCATCCACAATCTGATGGGATGGTTGAAAGATTCAACCGGACCTTGAAAGAACACCTCACCAAGGTCGTAGGCGACTACCAAAGAGACTGGGATAGGCACGTACCGCTATTCCTGATGGCCTATAGAAGTGCAGTACATAGCTCGACAGGACAAACACCATCTGACATCCTGCTCGGGACAACCATGCGGCTGCCCAGCGAACTTAAATTTGGATGCCCCACAGAGGAGCCACAGGACACGAACGAGTATGTGGACGACCTCAAGGAGAGGCTCGCTGACATCCATAAAAGAACAAGGGAACGGATGAAAACCTACAGCGACCGGATGAAGACACGGTACGACACAAAAGCGACAACGTCAGGATTCCAAACAGGAGATCGTGTGTGGCTTTATAATCCTCATCGTCAAAAGGAATTGTCACCGAAACTTCAGCAAAACTGGGAAGGTCCTTATACTGTTGTTGTAGAAAAGAATAATCATTATTATATGCTTAAGAGACTATCACTCAATTGTCACTCAATATCTACGATCTCTTATCTAGAGCGAGTCATTATTTAATATTATATAAGCCAGTAATAAAGTACTCTTCAATGTAAGCGGTTGTCTTCTTGATTCTTGTCTTTCATATGCTACATGGCGCAGTCGGTCAAGTGATTGAACGTAAAGTAGGAAATGTGGCTAAGATCACAAAAGAGTATTAAAATAGCAGACGATACATTAGAAACTAGTGCCACAGAAGAAGTAACTAAAGAAAATAGTACGAAAGCAGAATCAACAGACAATTCTACAAAACTAAAAAGGAAAATGGATTTCGTTAAAAAATTAGAAGACTTGGATTTAACAAATAACCCAACACAAAATTGGGAAGAATTTAAAGACAGTTTCCAGATATTTCTTATTGCTGCAGGTTTAAATGAGGAGGAGGACACAATGAAAATAGCAGTACTATTAAATCAAATAGGTGAAGCAGCGAGAAGAACGTTCAAAACATTGAGTTTATCACCAGATGATTTAAAATCTTATGAAAAAGTGATCGGTGCATTTGACAGTTACTGTGCATTGAAATCAAATACACTTTATGAAAGGTACGTTTTTTATAAAAGAAAGCAAGAGACCGGAGAAGCTTTCGAAGATTTTCTCATCGATCTAAGAAAATTAGTCAAACCATGCAAATTTCTGGAGGAGGAGAACATGATTCGCGATAAAATTGTGATGGGCATAGCAGATGGGAAATTACGAGACAAATTAATTAAGAAAGAAGATTTGGATTATGATAAAGCAGTTATGATGGTACGAATGGCAGAGAAGAATCCAGTTACAGAAAAGACACACGAGCATGCAAAAGTATGGGAGTTAGGAGATAGAGACAGATATAGAGGTACTAGGGCACACAAAAATAACCAAAATCAACGGGAGAGGTACAGTAACAAGCATACAGAACAAAAGAATTGTTTCATTTGCCAGCAGGGCTTTGTCGGAAAGGGAAAAAAGATATGCTCAAATAGAAAAAGAACTTCTATCAATTGTTTTTGCTATCAAAAAATTTCGTCACTGGATTTATGGACAAACTATTATTGTACAAAACGACCACAAGCCGCTGGCAACATTGATAAAAAAAGATATACATAAGGTCCCCTCAGGCAAATTACAGAGAATGCTGATGAAATTATGGAACTACAACATTGAAATTGAATGGGTCCCAGGGAAATATATGCACATAGCGGACTACCTATCGAGACACTTTTTGGAATCCGGAGATAGGGAAGAGGACAAAAGTATCGTGGAGACAGTTTTAACTATTGATGTAAAAGAAAATTCAGAGAAGGAATTGGAGTTCGAAACCAAAAATGATAAAACGTTATCCAAAATTATGAAATACTGCAGAGAGGGTTGGCCTACAAATAAAGCAAAATGCCCAAATGAGATAAAACCATATTATAAAATAAAAAACTCAATACACCGATGAAGGGATACTGTTATTCGATAACCGTATAATCATACCTCCGAAAATGAAAGAAAAGATACTGGTCCTACTTCACGAAAGCCACTTTGGCTTAACAAAAACAAAGCAAAGGGCAAAAGAAATATTGTTTTGGATTGGGATGGATAGAGACATAGAAAAAATAATAGTAAACTGTCATACTTGTCAACAATATCAGAATAAAAGCCAAAAGGAACCAATGGTGTTGCAAAAAGCGCCGTCACTATCCTGGGAAAAAATTGGTTGTGATATAGCAGAATACGGACGAGAAAGCTACTTAATTACAATAGACTACTACTCAAAATGGATAGATGTCAGAAAGCTGAAAAATAAATCGGCAGCAGAGATCAAAAAGCATTGGATTGAAATGTTTGGACAGTATGGCATTCCAAAAACAGTAATAGCGGATAACAATCCATTTCCAGCAAGAGAATTGATGGAATTTTTAGAAAGGTGGCAAGTAAACTTAAAAACACGAAGTCCAAATTACGCTAAAGGCAACGCATTAGCAGAGAGAGCAGTGGGAATTGTGAAATCTATGCTAAAAAAATCACGATGTCTGGAAGAATTCTGTGTTGCATTACTCGAGTATCGAAATTCACCGATTAAAGACATGACGTATTCACCATCGCAACTACTAAACTGCCGTCGCATGCGAACGAAAATACCAATTATCAATAAAATACTAACACAGCATATAAATGAAAATGTACAAGAACAACATGCACATAAAATAAATCAATATGCTAAATACTATAATAAGAATACCAAAAACAAAAGACCATTTCACCAAAATCAGCACATATATATTCAAAAAGAAATTAAATGGACTCCTGGAAGAGTGTTGAACAAGAGTTATACACCTCGCTCGTATATGGTAGAGGATGAAAATCAAAACGTGTATAGAAGAAACAGCAGTTTTATAAGGTCAAAACCTGAGTCGAAGAAGAGAAATTAAATTGACACTATAATATGTAGATGCTTTAGGTAAAAAGAATTTGATATTTATATTATTTTTTTATAAGGGGGAGATGTAGAAGAGAATAATCATTATCATATACTTAAGAGACTATCACTCAATTGTCACTCAATATCTACGATCTCTTATCTAGAGCGAGTCATTATTTAATATTATATAAGCCAGTAATAAAGTACTCTTCAATGTAAGCGGTTGTCTTCTTGATTCTTGTCTTTCATGTGCTACAGTTGTCACGAGAATTAACGACGTGGTTTACCGCATCCAAAGAAGACTAAGAGGCAAGTTAAAAGTTGTTCATTGTGACCGGCTGCATCGATATAGTGGCGAGGCTGCAGATGGAATTATTCGGGACGAACAATCTTAAGGAGGGGGCAGTGTAACGTGAACCCAACATTTATACCAATTTCCTAATCGAAAACGTTCAACCGAAAACACAAGCGGCAACACTTGTGTAAGTGTAGAAATATTCTAGGAAAAAAATGTTTGACAGCCAAAATAGTGGAGAGTGGAGACAATGTGGAAACTGCTGGAGAGTTCTAGATGAAATGTCATTCGATATAAATAGCCCGCCCGAGGCAACCAGAGGGCAGTTTTGAATATAGAGTGATAAAGTGAAGAGTAAATTGTCTACAAGTGATAGTCCAAAAGTCGAGTTGAGATCGAAAAAGTATAGATACTGAATAAAAGTGGTAGAAATAAATTGAAAAGTGAAGTTTTAATTTTCGAACTAAGCGCACGTTACAATACGTATATATTAAGATTAAGATATATATAAGGGATTCATTTAAGTCCCTTATTCCTTGGTCACACCATCACTCGTGAACGGCTGGACCGATTTCAATAATTTCTTTTTGTTGTGTTTGTTATTGTCAAAAGAAGGTTTTTATGACAGAAAAAATTTAAAAAATTAGCGCGAATGGAAGATTCTCACAGGAACGGGGTAGGAAACGGAACATTAGAGACTAGTGGACAGATTTCAAAAATTCGTTCTGCACTGGGATCCCACATAGGCCCTCAGTAACTAAGCTTAGATTTCATCCCTATAATTCCACGGGAACAGAAACAGGAACGAGAACGGGAACCTTAAAGTTACTTGACCAAATTCAAAAATTCTTTCTACTCAAAGATGTTACATTATACCTCAGTGACATACACTTATATTTAATTCACAAATTTCCATGGGAACGGAAGATTCCCACAGGAACGGGGGACTACAGACCCAAGCAACGCCGGGGATCTCAGCTAGTTACTGATAAAGTAAAGTAGCACTTCCAATGGTGAAAGATTTTTGAAATCGGTCAAGCAACTTTATGGTTCCCGGAATGAAATCTAAGCTAAGTTACTGAGGGATTATGTGGCACCCCAGTGCTGAAAGAATTGTTAAAATCTGTCCAGTTGTTTCTTAGTTTCCGTTCCCAACCCCGTTCCTGTGTGAATCTTCCGTCCGCGAGTTAAGTTACTTACTAGGTTTCGGCAACGAGAGAAAAAAAAAATAAACTTCAATTTCCTTTTTTTGTGTAGCACAAACTTTTTATTTGTTTCTCCGCTTTTGACTGACTTGCCTAATCAACTGTACCAAATTTTGGCTTGGCTTATCATCTAAACCGCTAATCGATACTCTTTAGGTACATAGCTGTGTAATCAAGTTGCTAAGCTGTGGTGAAAAGAAAAGATTATACATAAGATATTGTAACGTGCGCTTAGTTCGCAAAATAAAACTTCACTTTTCTATTTAATTCTACCACTTCTATTCAGTATCTATACTTTATTCGATCTCAATTCAACTTTTGGACTATCACTTGTAATTCACTCTTTATTATATTACTCTTTAATCAAAACTGACTGAAACATCGAGAGCTTTCTAGTAGTTTTGCTATGAACCATGATGTCTAGACACATTCTCCTCCCGGTATTTCTGCACACACACACACTCACTCACAAACGACGTCTTCCTTTATACCATTCCATTATAGTGTTGCCAGTTGTGTTTTCGGTTAAACGTTTTGATTAGGAAATTGGTATAAATGTTGGGTGTACATTACACTGCCCCCTCCTTTATATTGTTCGTCCCGAATAATTCCATCTGCAGCCTCGCCACTATATCGATGCAGCCGGTCACAATGAACTACTTTTAACTTGCCTCTTAATCCTCTTTGGATGCGGTAAACCACGTCGTTAATCCTCGTGACAACTGTATAAGGACCTTCCCAGTTCTGCTGAAGTTTCGGTGACAATTCCTTTTGACGATGAGGATTATAAAGCCACACACGATCTCCTGCTTGGAATCCTGCCGTTGTCGCTTTTGTGTCGTACCGTGTCTTCATCCGGTCGCTGTAGGCTTTTATCCGTTCCCTTGTTCTTTTATGGATTTCAGCGAGTTTCTCCTTGAGGTCGTCCACATACTCGTTCGTGTCCTGTGGCTCCTCTGTGGGGCATCCAAATTTAAGTTCGCTGGGCAGCCGCATGGTTGTCCCGAGCAGGATGTCAGATGGTGTTTGTCCTGTCGAGCTATGTGCACTTCTATAGGCCATCAGGAATAGCGGTACGTGCCTATCACAGCCTCTTTGGTAGTCGCCTACGACTTTGGTGAGGTGTTCTTTCAAGGTCCGGTTGAATCTTTCAACCATCCCATCAGATTGTGGATGAAGCGGTGTGGTTCTCGTTTTCTTAATGCCAAGTAGTCCGCACACTCCTTGGAAGATGTTTGACTCAAAGTTCCTCCCTTGGTCGGAATGGAGTTCCATAGGAACACCAAACCTACTCACCCAGTTAAACACAATCTGGTCGACCACCGTTTTGGCTTCTTGATTTGGGATGGCATATGCCTCAGGCCACTTGCTAAAATAGCCCATTACAACCAGAATGTACTTGTTTCCAGCGTTGGTCTCTGGAAAAGGCCCAGCCACATCTACTGCAATCCTCTCAAAAGGCTATCCAACGTTGTACTGATGCATTTTACCTTGAATCTTCCTACCAGGTCCTTTGGTTGCAGCACACTTGTCACATGTTCAGCACCACTTCTCCACGTCATCTCTAGCATGTAACCAGCAGAACCGATGTCGCACCTTCTCCAGTGTTTTGTTAACTCCCAGGTGGCCTCCAGAAGGTCCGTCGTGCATCTCCCGAAGAACTTCACTGACTTTCGATTGCGGTACGATCAGCTGCATCACATATGACTTACCGTCAGCGGATTCCCATCTTCGCCTGAGGACACCTTCTTGCACATATAGTGAGTCCCACTGTGCCCAATAGGCTTTGAGAACTGGACTCCTGTCAGAAATGTCTCCCCATTCAGGTTTCTCTTCATTTTCTTTCCATGCGAGAATGGGTTCAATATCTGGATCCTCCTGTTGAGTAGTCCTCACTTCCTCATTGCTCCATCCGCATATTGGGTCAGCTCTTAGTCGCTGAGCGGTAATATTTTCTTTGTCTTCTTGCCGCCTACAATGCTTGCAATCCACTTTGCAAGGTCTTCAAAATAATGCGTCGGCGTTAGAGTGCAGCTTTCCTCTGCGTTGTTGAATCTGGTAATCATAAGTCTGCAGTCTTTCTATCCACCTAGCGACTTGACCTTCTGGATTTTTGAAGTTCAACAGCCAGTTCAGAGCACCATGGTCTGTCCGCAGAAGGAATTTCTGTCCATAGATGTACTTATGGAAGTGCTTTGTTGCCAAGATAAAAGCTAGCAGTTCCCTTCTGGTCACGCAGTAGTTTCTTTCGGGCTTCGAGAGGACCTTGCTGTAATATGCCACCACTTTTTCTTCGCCATCATGCACTTGAAATAGTACCGCCCCGATTCCAACGTTGCTTGCATCTGCGTCGATGATGAATGTTTTGCAAGGTGTTGGATGTGCCAGCACTGGAGCGTTACAGAGGCGGTATTTCTCACACTCACCTGACCATTTAAACTGCTTCCCTTTTTCGGTGAGCTGATGCAAACTCTTTGCAACTCCAGCAAAGTTCTTAACAAAACGTCGGTAATATGTGGCAAGACCAAGAAAGCTTCGGAGTTGATGTTTGTCCTGTAGTGTTGGCCAATTTTTGACGGAGTCAACTTTTTCAGGATCAGTTTTCAATCCTTGGGAAGAGATGATGTGTCCCAAATATTTAACTTCGGTTTTGAAAAGTGCACATTTTTCTGGATTCAGTTTAAGGTTAGCCTCTCGAAGTCTCTGAAACACGGCTTTTAGGTTCTTGCAATGTTGGTCAAATGTCTTCCCGTAAACAATGACATCGTTCAAGTAGACAGGGCACGCTTTCCACGTCAGTCCTTGAAGAACGCACTCCATCAAACGCTCGAATGTTGCCGGAGCGTTGCATAGCCCAAACGGCATAGCTTTAAACTGCCAGAGCCCATAACCTGTAGAAAACGCATTCTTTTCCCGATCATCAGGGTGGATATCAACTTGCCAATATCCACTCTTCAAGTCCAGCGTCGAAAACCACTGGGCTCCCTCCATGGCATCCAGGGTATCACTGATTCTCGGCAGGGGATAGCTGTCCTTCTTAGTCACATCATTCAGCCTTCGGTAATCCACACAAAAACAAGTGCTTCCGTCTTTCTTTTTCACTAGCACCACTGGTGAAGCCCAAGGACTTTTGGAATTTTCGATAAGACCGTCCCTTTTCATTGCTATTATCATTTCCTCAACCTCACCTTGTTTGGCCAGTGGAAGGCGTCTTGCGGGTTGACGAATCGGTCTTGCATCTCCTGTGTTGATGCGATGCTTCACCAACTGTGTCCTACCATATTGTCCCTTTTGCGATGCAAAGATGTCAGTGTACTCTTGTAAGAGGTTTTCAGCCATCCTTGTTTGTTGGTGATCAGAGTTGGATGAATTCAGTATTTTAGCTCTGATGGTTTTGAGCTCCTCCGGAGTTATAGTTTTTCTCGGGGCTTCGTCTGTGATCTTCGTAATTGCTGCAACCGATTCGCAATGTCCAACGACTTCTCCTTTCTTCAACCTTACATCGTACGGTCTGGTGTTTAGTAATCGTACGGGGACCATTTTGTTTTTCGGTGCTACCAGTGTTTTCCCAATGATGACGCTTTGGGAGGAACACTCTGGGTCTGGTTCCACCATAGGGTATCGAAGGCTTTCAAACTCACCTTCCAGTTTTGTCCAAACGAACACTTCAGAAGAAGGAGGCAGAATCAGATCTTCCGCGATGATAGTCCTCAGTGTCGACGTACTTTCGTTCGAATAGGTCACTGGAATTTCTTTATTTTGGTACTTCAAAACCTGATTACCGATGTCCAAAATAACTCCGTGCTGTTTCATAAAGTCGATTCCAATGATGCACTCGTCACATACATCTGCCACCAGGAATTGATGAGTAAACACTAGATCAGCCAGTCGGATCTTAAGACACACTTCTCCATATACTCTTGTTGTTTCTCCCGTTGCGGTTCTTAGACGGTAGCTATTGGTGTTATGAAGCCACGTCATCTTAACCAGGTCTCGACGTACTATGGATGCTGTGGCACCGGTGTCGATGGTAGCCACATGTTTGTTGCCGTTAATAGTAGTCTCCACAGTCAGACTTTTGTTGTCTCGTTTGGTCTGAGAGAATTGGATGGTGGTTCTGGGGCCATCGATACAAGAAACCAGCCTCTGCCCCTCGAAGTTGGTTCTTACTCGTTTTCCTGATGGAAAACGGATTGATAAGCAACGCTGGTGTTGTTTCAGGATCAGTTTTCAATCCTTGGGAAGAGATGATGTGTCCCAAATATTTAACTTCGGTTTTGAAAAGTGCACATTTTTCTGGATTCAGTTTAAGGTTAGCCTCTCGAAGTCTCTGAAACACGGCTTTTAGGTTCTTGCAATGTTGGTCAAATGTCTTCCCGTAAACAATGACATCGTTCAAGTAGACAGGGCACGCTTTCCACGTCAGTCCTTGAAGAACGCACTCCATCAAACGCTCGAATGTTGCCGGAGCGTTGCATAGCCCAAACGGCATAGCTTTAAACTGCCAGAGTCCATAACCTGTAGAAAACGCATTCTTTTCCCGATCATCAGGGTGGATATCAACTTGCCAATATCCACTCTTCAAGTCCAGCGTCGAAAACCACTGGGCTCCCTCCATGGCATCCAGGGTATCACTGATTCTCGGCAGGGGATAGCTGTCCTTCTTAGTCACATCATTCAGCCTTCGGTAATCCACACAAAAACAAGTGCTTCCGTCTTTCTTTTTCACTAGCACCACTGGTGAAGCCCAAGGACTTTTGGAATTTTCGATAAGACCGTCCCTTTTCATTGCTATTATCATTTCCTCAACCTCACCTTGTTTGGCCAGTGGAAGGCGTCTTGCGGGTTGACGAATCGGTCTTGCATCTCCTGTGTTGATGCGATGCTTCACCAACTGTGTCCTACCATATTGTCCCTTTTGCGATGCAAAGATGTCAGTGTACTCTTGTAAGAGGTTTTCAGCCATCCTTGTTTGTTGGTGATCAGAGTTGGATGAATTCAGTATTTTAGCTCTGATGGTTTTGAGCTCCTCCGGAGTTATAGTTTTTCTCGGGGCTTCGTCTGTGATCTTCGTAATTGCTGCAACCGATTCGCAATGTCCAACGACTTCTCCTTTCTTCAACCTTACATCGTACGGTCTGGTGTTTAGTAATCGTACGGGGACCATTTTGTTTTTCGGTGCTACCAGTGTTTTCCCAATGATGACGCTTTGGGAGGAACACTCTGGGTCTGGTTCCACCATAGGGTATCGAAGGCTTTCAAACTCACCTTCCAGTTTTGTCCAAACGAACACTTCAGAAGAAGGAGGCAGAATCAGATCTTCCGCGATGATAGTCCTCAGTGTCGACGTACTTTCGTTCGAATAGGTCACTGGAATTTCTTTATTTTGGTACTTCAAAACCTGATTACCGATGTCCAAAATAACTCCGTGCTGTTTCATAAAGTCGATTCCAATGATGCACTCGTCACATACATCTGCCACCAGGAATTGATGAGTAAACACTAGATCAGCCAGTCGGATCTTAAGACACACTTCTCCATATACTCTTGTTGTTTCTCCCGTTGCGGTTCTTAGACGGTAGCTATTGGTGTTATGAAGCCACGTCATCTTAACCAGGTCTCGACGTACTATGGATGCTGTGGCACCGGTGTCGATGGTAGCCACATGTTTGTTGCCGTTAATAGTAGTCTCCACAGTCAGACTTTTGTTGTCTCGTTTGGTCTGAGAGAATTGGATGGTGGTTCTGGGGCCATCGATACAAGAAACCAGCCTCTGCCCCTCGAAGTTGGTTCTTACTCGTTTTCCTGATGGAAAACGGATTGATAAGCAACGCTGGTGTTGTTTCAGGATCAGTTTTCAATCCTTGGGAAGAGATGATGTGTCCCAAATATTTAACTTCGGTTTTGAAAAGTGCACATTTTTCTGGATTCAGTTTAAGGTTAGCCTCTCGAAGTCTCTGAAACACGGCTTTTAGGTTCTTGCAATGTTGGTCAAATGTCTTCCCGTAAACAATGACATCGTTCAAGTAGACAGGGCACGCTTTCCACGTCAGTCCTTGAAGAACGCACTCCATCAAACGCTCGAATGTTGCCGGAGCGTTGCATAGCCCAAACGGCATAGCTTTAAACTGCCAGAGTCCATAACCTGTAGAAAACGCATTCTTTTCCCGATCATCAGGGTGGATATCAACTTGCCAATATCCACTCTTCAAGTCCAGCGTCGAAAACCACTGGGCTCCCTCCATGGCATCCAGGGTATCACTGATTCTCGGCAGGGGATAGCTGTCCTTCTTAGTCACATCATTCAGCCTTCGGTAATCCACACAAAAACAAGTGCTTCCGTCTTTCTTTTTCACTAGCACCACTGGTGAAGCCCAAGGACTTTTGGAATTTTCGATAAGACCGTCCCTTTTCATTGCTATTATCATTTCCTCAACCTCACGTTGTTTGGCCAGTGGAAGGCGTCTTGCGGGTTGACGAATCGGTCTTGCATCTCCTGTGTTGATGCGATGCTTCACCAACTGTGTCCTACCATATTGTCCCTTTTGCGATGCAAAGATGTCAGTGTACTCTTGTAAGAGGTTTTCAGCCATCCTTGTTTGTTGGTGATCAGAGTTGGATGAATTCAGTATTTTAGCTCTGATGGTTTTGAGCTCCTCCGGAGTTATAGTTTTTCTCGGGGCTTCGTCTGTGATCTTCGTAATTGCTGCAACCGATTCGCAATGTCCAACGACTTCTCCTTTCTTCAACCTTACATCGTACGGTCTGGTGTTTAGTAATCGTACGGGGACCATTTTGTTTTTCGGTGCTACCAGTGTTTTCCCAATGATGACGCTTTGGGAGGAACACTCTGGGTCTGGTTCCACCATAGGGTATCGAAGGCTTTCAAACTCACCTTCCAGTTTTGTCCAAACGAACACTTCAGAAGAAGGAGGCAGAATCAGATCTTCCGCGATGATAGTCCTCAGTGTCGACGTACTTTCGTTCGAATAGGTCATTGGAATTTCTTTATTTTGGTACTTCAAAACCTGATTACCGATGTCCAAAATAACTCCGTGCTGTTTCATAAAGTCGATTCCAATGATGCACTCGTCACATACATCTGCCACCAGGAATTGATGAGTAAACACTAGATCAGCCAGTCGGATCTTAAGACACACTTCTCCATATACTCTTGTTGTTTCTCCCGTTGCGGTTCTTAGACGGTAGCTATTGGTGTTATGAAGCCACGTCATCTTAACCAGGTCTCGACGTACTATGGATGCTGTGGCACCGGTGTCGATGGTAGCCACATGTTTGTTGCCGTTAATAGTAGTCTCCACAGTCAGACTTTTGTTGTCTCGTTTGGTCTGAGAGAATTGGATGGTGGTTCTGGGGCCATCGATACAAGAAACCAGCCTCTGCCCCTCGAAGTTGGTTCTTACTCGTTTTCCTGATGGAAAACGGATTGATAAGCAACGCTGGTGTTGTTTCAGGATCAGTTTTCAATCCTTGGGAAGAGATGATGTGTCCCAAATATTTAACTTCGGTTTTGAAAAGTGCACATTTTTCTGGATTCAGTTTAAGGTTAGCCTCTCGAAGTCTCTGAAACACGGCTTTTAGGTTCTTGCAATGTTGGTCAAATGTCTTCCCGTAAACAATGACATCGTTCAAGTAGACAGGGCACGCTTTCCACGTCAGTCCTTGAAGAACGCACTCCATCAAACGCTCGAATGTTGCCGGAGCGTTGCATAGCCCAATCGGCATAGCTTTAAACTGCCAGAGTCCATAACCTGTAGAAAACGCATTCTTTTCCCGATCATCAGGGTGGATATCAACTTGCCAATATCCACTCTTCAAGTCCAGCGTCGAAAACCACTGGGCTCCCTCCATGGCATCCAGGGTATCACTGATTCTCGGCAGGGGATAGCTGTCCTTCTTAGTCACATCATTCAGCCTTCGGTAATCCACACAAAAACAAGTGCTTCCGTCTTTCTTTTTCACTAGCACCACTGGTGAAGCCCAAGGACTTTTGGAATTTTCGATAAGACCGTCCCTTTTCATTGCTATTATCATTTCCTCAACCTCACCTTGTTTGGCCAGTGGAAGGCGTCTTGCGGGTTGACGAATCGGTCTTGCATCTCCTGTGTTGA
Organism: Melanostoma mellinum; assembly: GCA_914767635.1. NCBI lineage: Eukaryota > Metazoa > Arthropoda > Insecta > Diptera > Syrphidae > Melanostoma > Melanostoma mellinum. The sequence continues at coordinate 113,579,901 of OU612058.1, read as the reverse complement.
TGCGATGCTTCACCAACTGTGTCCTACCATATTGTCCCTTTTGCGATGCAAAGATGTCAGTGTACTCTTGTAAGAGGTTTTCAGCCATCCTTGTTTGTTGGTGATCAGAGTTGGATGAATTCAGTATTTTAGCTCTGATGGTTTTGAGCTCCTCCGGAGTTATAGTTTTTCTCGGGGCTTCGTCTGTGATCTTCGTAATTGCTGCAACCGATTCGCAACGTCCAACGACTTCTCCTTTCTTCAACCTTACATCGTACGGTCTGGTGTTTAGTAATCGTACGGGGACCATTTTGTTTTTCGGTGCTACCAGTGTTTTCCCAATGATGACGCTTTGGGAGGAACACTCTGGGTCTGGTTCCACCATAGGGTATCGAAGGCTTTCAAACTCACCTTCCAGTTTTGTCCAAACGAACACTTCAGAAGAAGGAGGCAGAATCAGATCTTCCGCGATGATAGTCCTCAGTGTCGACGTACTTTCGTTCGAATAGGTCACTGGAATTTCTTTATTTTGGTACTTCAAAACCTGATTACCGATGTCCAAAATAACTCCGTGCTGTTTCATAAAGTCGATTCCAATGATGCACTCGTCACATACATCTGCCACCAGGAATTGATGAGTAAACACTAGATCAGCCAGTCGGATCTTAAGACACACTTCTCCATATACTCTTGTTGTTTCTCCCGTTGCGGTTCTTAGACGGTAGCTATTGGTGTTATGAAGCCACGTCATCTTTACCAGGTCTCGACGTACTATGGATGCTGTGGCACCGGTGTCGATGGTAGCCACATGTTTGTTGCCGTTAATAGTAGTCTCCACAGTCAGACTTTTGTTGTCTCGTTTGGTCTGAGAGACGTGGATGGTGGTTCTGGGGCCATCGATACAAGAAACCAGCCTCTGCCCCTCGAAGTTGGTTCTTACTCGTTTTCCTGATGGAAAACGGATTGATAAGCAACGCTGGTGTTGTTGTTACCTTGCTCTGGGTTGGATCTCTTGCTTCCACAATGTTGACAAGCGGTTTTATTCGGTGGTAGTCGACATTGTCGCTGTAAGTGCCCAGCCTTGTTGCAGTTCCAACATCTTGCTAGTCCACTCCGCTGGTTCTTTTGTATTTCAGCTCTTTGGCACGAGCACTCTTCGACTAGGGCTTCTCTAAGTCGATGTACTCCATGAGAAGCCTGTTCTGCTGCTTGAATTGTCAATGCGAATGCTAAAGTTTCAGAAAGAGTACGTGTTCTAGCAGTTCGCACAGACCTCTGAAGATGTATATCGGAAATGGCACGAACGAAGGACTCAACAGCAAGCTGGTTGATGATTTCTTCTCCAGGATCCGGGTATGCCAGGTGAACCAGTCTTTCGATGTCTGCTTAGAGCTGCTGTAGACTTTCACCCCTTTTCTGGACTCTGTTATTGAGTTGGACTCGGAAGACTTCTTTCAAGTGGCTATCTCCAAAGCGTTTATCTATTGCTGCCACGAAATAACTGAAATCACCGCCTTTACCAGCTGGAACAGTTTTAAGTAATTCAGCTGCTGGACCTCTAAGAGCAAGAGTCAGTGCAATGTACTTGTCTTCGTCATCCCAGCCATTTGTTGTCGCGGCTGCCTCAAATTGTCTCTTGTAGACTGGCCAAGAAGACTGTCCATCAAATGTTGGCGGTTTCATCTCCTTTTTCTTTGCAGACTCTCCATTAGATTCTCGAATTTTGATTTTCCGGATCTGGTCCAATTCCTTGGTCAGAACAGAGATCTGTTTATCACATCATTCTGTTGCGCCTCAAGTCTTACGAGAATATTCTGTTGTTCTTTCCTTAGTTCGTTTCGTTGTTCTTCAATCAGCTTCTTTTGCTCGTTTCATTGTGCTTCAAGTTGTTCGAGAACATTCTGCTTTTCCTTCTTTTGTTCGTTTCGTTGCTCTAACAAAAGTTTCATCATACTAGAAAAATCTATACTTTCACTTACTTCCTCTTCCTCCACTTCTGTTTCAAAAACAAAAGTGTTTACGTCTTCCCCTAGCTGTTCCAAATACGTTACGTAAGCACAGGACGAGCTCATTTTTCGATCCCGCTCTAGAAAGATTTCGCTTACCTAACTCACTTTTAAGCTCACTGCAGTTGAGCTCTTCCAACAACTTACCCGTTTTCACTGTATATTGTTTTTATTTTTCTTTTTACTTTTTTTTTACACTTTACTAGTCAACTCGTTTTTTTTTCAAATAAGTTTTATTTACACTTCTGACACCAATGTAACGTGCACTTAGTTTGCAAAATAAAACTTTACTTTTCTATTTAATTCTACCACTTTTATTCGGTATCTATACTTTATTCGATCTCAATTCAACTTTTGGACTATCACTTGTAATTCACTCTTTATTTTATCACTCTTTAATCAAAACTGATTCTGGTTGCGTCAGCGGCCTCTTTATATAGCAGTGTGAAACATCGAGAGCTTTCTAGTAGTTTTGCTATGAACCATGATGTCTAGACACATTCTCCTCCCGGTATTTCTGCACACACACACTCACTCACAAACGACGTCTTCCTTTATACCATTCCATTATAGTGTTACCAGTTGTGTTTTCGGTTGAACGTTTTCGATTAGGAAATTGGTATAAATGTTGGGTGTAAATTACAATATGTTATATGCAATATATGTAATATAACTCTTCCCCCTTAAGAATGAACTTGAAAGAAGTTCACTTGATTTTATTTGCGGGTGCTTATATCAACATATAGGTATAGCTAATGAAAGTGCTCATAAATTGTATTCATAAATATCTGTACACTTTGTGCATTGAGGTTTTAAGACACATTTGCATTTGAATTACTTAGTTAATTTATCATCGAATTCATATTGACAATTTATGTTTTGAATATCTTAAATTAATTATGTATAACTGAAGCTAAATACATTAGATTGGATCTAATATAATCTATTCAAAATAAAACATTTGCTTATACATTTACCGCCGTATTAATAAACGCGGAATAGCCTTATTCCATGGATTAAGTTACCATTATACCATTTTCCACTTCATTAAAGTTACCATTATACCATTTGCCACTTAATCCATGGAACCCAGCTATTCCGCGTTTATTAATACGGCGGTTAAAAAATACGTGGTTTCCTAGAAAAAAAAAACGAAATCCATTGGTTTTAGTTTGATTATTGGGTTTAATACTATGTTTGTTTTTTTTTTTTTTAGATAACAGTAGAGAAAATACCTTCTTTATTTTTTAGAATAACTTATGTTTCTAACAATTAAGTATGTTTTGCTGTATATTAATATTTTTTTTTATCTATTTTTATTTGTTTATGAATCCTTTTTTTATTTGTTTCGACAGTAATCTTGTGGTTCTGAGTGACAATGTGGTCATTAAATCTTGGAGCCAATTCATTTTGTCTATCGTCCATTTCAAAAATTTTTCATTGACTTTATAACTAGGGGGATCTTTACGTGACTGATTGATTTTGTTTATATAACTCTCTTTTAACCTGAGGCTTTGGTCATGTACTATTTTAGATAACTGTTCGTATTTCTTTTTATGCTGATCTAAATATTCATGCTCTGTATGAAAATTTTGTTTAGATGGAAATGGTTGCCCTATTGTCTGTATATGCCCCGAAAGAAGTTCGAAAGGTGACAATTTCGTTGTCGAATGTATCGAGTTGTTGTATGTTAGTATAGTATCGTCAACCACTTCTTCAATTGTTGCTTCTTTGTTTTGGACCCTAATTATACGAATTATTTCGGTCAATGTTGAGTGAAAACGCTCGACTGGAGAATTACCAGTTGATGTTTTCGCACAAATGTTGTGAAATTCAATATCGTAGAGATCTAAAAACTCCCTAAATAAAGTGCTTACAAATTCACTTCCGTTGTCAGATACTACTTTTTTAGGAATACCGTGATGTGAAAAATAGTGTCTGAGACACTTAATTAAATTGATACTTGTTCTTGCATTTAGTGCGTAGGTACTCGCAAATTTGCTAAACTTATCAATAATTATATAAGGAAATATGTTTTATTTACAGAGTAAATATCGATATGTACTATTTCGAGTGGTTTTGATGGAGTTTCGGTAATTTCCAGCTTCAGTTGTTCTCTGTTGCGATCATATTTATACTATTGACAGATATCGCAGCTGTTTATAATCTTTGAAATTACATGTTACATGGTAGGAAAGTAAATATATCCCTTTTTAGATGCTGTAAGCATTCTGTTATGCCTCTGTGATTAGAGTTTTTGTGGTAGTCTCTTATTATTCTTTCTTGTTCATCCCTTTCTGAAATGTCTTTGAGCAAAATTGTGGACCTAACCAGCTTTGCACGTGATCGATGGAAAAATTTCGTGAAAAAAGCTTGGATTACCGAGAAGGTATCATCATCTGATAAAATGGTGGTCTGTCTTTTTGTATTGAAGTACTCTATTAAAATTGAAGTAATAACAGTCTCGTTTGCATTGTTTTACATTGATTACAATGTTCTATAATGTGTCTCTTTTTCCTTCTGAATAAAATTTGGAGCTTAGAAGATAATTCTAACTTTGAACGATTTTGACGGATAATGATTTGGTATGAAAACCCGTTGATTGGACGTTCGAATATTGGAATACCGGTATCAAAGTTTTCCTCCGCTGAGTGTATAGTTGACTCATTTGAAGAAGTATCCAGGTTGTTTTGCATCGATATTGATTCTTAATGATCAAATTCTGTTTCGTTTACATTTACTTCAATACGTGAGAGTGCATCGGCATTAGAGTTTAGTGAGCCTTTTTTGTTGACAACTTCGTAATCATATTCTTCGAGACGCAGTCTCCACCGAACAAGCTTTGAGCAGGGATCTTTGATTGAAAAAAGCCAGGTTTGTGGTCAGTCACTATCTTAAATCTCCTTCCATACACATAAGGCCGGAAATATTTTGTTGCCCAAACAATAGCCAAAAGTTCCTTTTCTATTGCGCTGTAATTTTGTTCGCTTTTTGATAGTGTCCGGCTTGCAAAACAAATCGGCCTATCCGAACCTAAAGTTCCTTGTGAAAGCACGACTCCTAAAGCAACATTCCTAGCGTCTGTAGTAATGATGAAAGGTTTGTCCTTCTTAGTCACATCATTCAGCCTTCGGTAATCCACACAAAAACAAGTGCTTCCGTCTTTCTTTTTCACTAGCACCACTGGTGAAGCCCAAGGACTTTTGGAATTTTCGATAAGACCGTCCCTTTTCATTGCTATTATCATTTCCTCAACCTCACCTTGTTTGGCCAGTGGAAGGCGTCTTGCGGGTTGACGAATCGGTCTTGCATCTCCTGTGTTGATGCGATGCTTCACCAACTATGTCCTACCATATTGTCCCTTTTGCGATGCAAAGATGTCAGTGTACTCTTGTAAGAGGTTTTCAGCCATCCTTGTTTGTTGGTGATCAGAGTTGGATGAATTCAGTATTTTAGCTCTGATGGTTTTGAGCTCCTCCGGAGTTATAGTTTTTCTCGGGGCTTCGTCTGTGATCTTCGTAATTGCTGCAACCGATTCGCAACGTCCAACGACTTCTCCTTTCTTCAACCTTACATCGTACGGTCTGGTGTTTAGTAATCGTACGGGGACCATTTTGTTTTTCGGTGCTACCAGTGTTTTCCCAATGATGACGCTTTGGGAGGAACACTCTGGGTCTGGTTCCACCATAGGGTATCGAAGGCTTTCAAACTCACCTTCCAGTTTTGTCCAAACGAACACTTCAGAAGAAGGAGGCAGAATCAGATCTTCCGCGATGATAGTCCTCAGTGTCGACGTACTTTCGTTCGAATAGGTCACTGGAATTTCTTTATTTTGGTACTTCAAAACCTGATTACCGATGTCCAAAATAACTCCGTGCTGTTTCATAAAGTCGATTCCAATGATGCACTCGTCACATACATCTGCCACCAGGAATTGATGAGTAAACACTAGATCAGCCAGTCGGATCTTAAGACACACTTCTCCATATACTCTTGTTGTTTCTCCCGTTGCGGTTCTTAGACGGTAGCTATTGGTGTTATGAAGCCACGTCATCTTTACCAGGTCTCGACGTACTATGGATGCTGTGGCACCGGTGTCGATGGTAGCCACATGTTTGTTGCCGTTAATAGTAGTCTCCACAGTCAGACTTTTGTTGTCTCGTTTGGTCTGAGAGACGTGGATGGTGGTTCTGGGGCCATCGATACAAGAAACCAGCCTCTGCCCCTCGAAGTTGGTTCTTACTCGTTTTCCTGATGGAAAACGGATTGATAAGCAACGCTGGTGTTGTTGTTACCTTGCTCTGGGTTGGATCTCTTGCTTCCACAATGTTGACAAGCGGTTTTATTCGGTGGTAGTCGACATTGTCGCTGTAAGTGCCCAGTCTTGTTGCAGTTCCAACATCTTGCTAGTCCACTCCGCTGGTTCTTTTGTATTTCAGCTCTTTGGCACGAGCACTCTTCGACTAGGGCTTCTCTAAGTCGATGTACTCCATGAGAAGCCTGTTCTGCTGCTTGAATTGTCAATGCGAATGCTAAAGTTTCAGAAAGAGTACGTGTTCTAGCAGTTCGCACAGACCTCTGAAGATGTATATCGGAAATGGCACGAACGAAGGACTCAACAGCAAGCTGGTTGATGATTTCTTCTCCAGGATCCGGGTATGCCAGGTGAACCAGTCTTTCGATGTCTGCTTAGAGCTGCTGTAGACTTTCACCCCTTTTCTGGACTCTGTTATTGAGTTGGACTCGGAAGACTTCTTTCAAGTGGCTATCTCCAAAGCGTTTATCTATTGCTGCCACGAAATAACTGAAATCACCGCCTTTACCAGCTGGAACAGTTTTAAGTAATTCAGCTGCTGGACCTCTAAGAGCAAGAGTCAGTGCAATGTACTTGTCTTCGTCATCCCAGCCATTTGTTGTCGCGGCTGCCTCAAATTGTCTCTTGTAGACTGGCCAAGAAGACTGTCCATCAAATGTTGGCGGTTTCATCTCCTTTTTCTTTGCAGACTCTCCATTAGATTCTCGAATTTTGATTTTCCGGATCTGGTCCAATTCCTTGGTCAGAACAGAGATCTGTTTATCACATCATTCTGTTGCGCCTCAAGTCTTACGAGAATATTCTGTTGTTCTTTCCTTAGTTCGTTTCGTTGTTCTTCAATCAGCTTCTTTTGCTCGTTTCATTGTGCTTCAAGTTGTTCGAGAACATTCTGCTTTTCCTTCTTTTGTTCGTTTCGTTGCTCTAACAAAAGTTTCATCATACTAGAAAAATCTATACTTTTACTTACTTCCTCTTCCTCCACTTCTGTTTCAAAAACAAAAGTGTTTACGTCTTCCCCTAGCTGTTCCAAATACGTTACGTAAGCACAGGACGAGCTCATTTTTCGATCCCGCTCTAGAAAGATTTCGCTTACCTAACTCACTTTTAAGCTCACTGCAGTTGAGCTCTTCCAACAACTTACCCGTTTTCACTGTATATTGTTTTTATTTTTCTTTTTACTTTTTTTTTACACTTTACTAGTCAACTCGTTTTTTTTTCAAATAAGTTTTATTTACACTTCTGACACCAATGTAACGTGCACTTAGTTTGCAAAATAAAACTTTACTTTTCTATTTAATTCTACCACTTTTATTCGGTATCTATACTTTATTCGATCTCAATTCAACTTTTGGACTATCACTTGTAATTCACTCTTTATTTTATCACTCTTTAATCAAAACTGATTCTGGTTGCGTCAGCGGCCTCTTTATATAGCAGTGTGAAACATCGAGAGCTTTCTAGTAGTTTTGCTATGAACCATGATGTCTAGACACATTCTCCTCCCGGTATTTCTGCACACACACACTCACTCACAAACGACGTCTTCCTTTATACCATTCCATTATAGTGTTACCAGTTGTGTTTTCGGTTGAACGTTTTCGATTAGGAAATTGGTATAAATGTTGGGTGTAAATTACAATATGTTATATGCAATATATGTAATATAACTCTTCCCCCTTAAGAATGAACTTGAAAGAAGTTCACTTGATTTTATTTGCGGGTGCTTATATCAACATATAGGTATAGCTAATGAAAGTGCTCATAAATTGTATTCATAAATATCTGTACACTTTGTGCATTGAGGTTTTAAGACACATTTGCATTTGAATTACTTAGTTAATTTATCATCGAATTCATATTGACAATTTATGTTTTGAATATCTTAAATTAATTATGTATAACTGAAGCTAAATACATTAGATTGGATCTAATATAATCTATTCAAAATAAAACATTTGCTTATACATTTACCGCCGTATTAATAAACGCGGAATAGCCTTATTCCATGGATTAAGTTACCATTATACCATTTTCCACTTCATTAAAGTTACCATTATACCATTTGCCACTTAATCCATGGAACCCAGCTATTCCGCGTTTATTAATACGGCGGTTAAAAAATACGTGGTTTCCTAGAAAAAAAAAACGAAATCCATTGGTTTTAGTTTGATTATTGGGTTTAATACTATGTTTGTTTTTTTTTTTTTTAGATAACAGTAGAGAAAATACCTTCTTTATTTTTTAGAATAACTTATGTTTCTAACAATTAAGTATGTTTTGCTGTATATTAATATTTTTTTTTATCTATTTTTATTTGTTTATGAATCCTTTTTTTATTTGTTTCGACAGTAATCTTGTGGTTCTGAGTGACAATGTGGTCATTAAATCTTGGAGCCAATTCATTTTGTCTATCGTCCATTTCAAAAATTTTTCATTGACTTTATAACTAGGGGGATCTTTACGTGACTGATTGATTTTGTTTATATAACTCTCTTTTAACCTGAGGCTTTGGTCATGTACTATTTTAGATAACTGTTCGTATTTCTTTTTATGCTGATCTAAATATTCATGCTCTGTATGAAAATTTTGTTTAGATGGAAATGGTTGCCCTATTGTCTGTATATGCCCCGAAAGAAGTTCGAAAGGTGACAATTTCGTTGTCGAATGTATCGAGTTGTTGTATGTTAGTATAGTATCGTCAACCACTTCTTCAATTGTTGCTTCTTTGTTTTGGACCCTAATTATACGAATTATTTCGGTCAATGTTGAGTGAAAACGCTCGACTGGAGAATTACCAGTTGATGTTTTCGCACAAATGTTGTGAAATTCAATATCGTAGAGATCTAAAAACTCCCTAAATAAAGTGCTTACAAATTCACTTCCGTTGTCAGATACTACTTTTTTAGGAATACCGTGATGTGAAAAATAGTGTCTGAGACACTTAATTAAATTGATACTTGTTCTTGCATTTAGTGCGTAGGTACTCGCAAATTTGCTAAACTTATCAATAATTATATAAGGAAATATGTTTTATTTACAGAGTAAATATCGATATGTACTATTTCGAGTGGTTTTGATGGAGTTTCGGTAATTTCCAGCTTCAGTTGTTCTCTGTTGCGATCATATTTATACTATTGACAGATATCGCAGCTGTTTATAATCTTTGAAATTACATGTTACATGGTAGGAAAGTAAATATATCCCTTTTTAGATGCTGTAAGCATTCTGTTATGCCTCTGTGATTAGAGTTTTTGTGGTAGTCTCTTATTATTCTTTCTTGTTCATCCCTTTCTGAAATGTCTTTGAGCAAAATTGTGGACCTAACCAGCTTTGCACGTGATCGATGGAAAAATTTCGTGAAAAAAGCTTGGATTACCGAGAAGGTATCATCATCTGATAAAATGGTGGTCTGTCTTTTTGTATTGAAGTACTCTATTAAAATTGAAGTAATAACAGTCTCGTTTGCATTGTTTTACATTGATTACAATGTTCTATAATGTGTCTCTTTTTCCTTCTGAATAAAATTTGGAGCTTAGAAGATAATTCTAACTTTGAACGATTTTGACGGATAATGATTTGGTATGAAAACCCGTTGATTGGACGTTCGAATATTGGAATACCGGTATCAAAGTTTTCCTCCGCTGAGTGTATAGTTGACTCATTTGAAGAAGTATCCAGGTTGTTTTGCATCGATATTGATTCTTAATGATCAAATTCTGTTTCGTTTACATTTACTTCAATACGTGAGAGTGCATCGGCATTAGAGTTTAGTGAGCCTTTTTTGTTGACAACTTCGTAATCATATTCTTCGAGACGCAGTCTCCACCGAACAAGCTTTGAGCAGGGATCTTTGATTGAAAAAAGCCAGGTTTGTGGTCAGTCACTATCTTAAATCTCCTTCCATACACATAAGGCCGGAAATATTTTGTTGCCCAAACAATAGCCAAAAGTTCCTTTTCTATTGTGCTGTAATTTTGTTCGCTTTTTGATAGTGTCCGGCTTGCAAAACAAATCGGCCTATCCGAACCTAAAGTTCCTTGTGAAAGCACGACTCCTAAAGGAACATTCCTAGCGTCTGTAGTAATGATGAAAGGTTTGTCCTTCTTAGTCACATCATTCAGCCTTCGGTAATCCACACAAAAACAAGTGCTTCCGTCTTTCTTTTTCACTAGCACCACTGGTGAAGCCCAAGGACTTTTGGAATTTTCGATAAGACCGTCCCTTTTCATTGCTATTATCATTTCCTCAACCTCACCTTGTTTGGCCAGTGGAAGGCGTCTTGCGGGTTGACGAATCGGTCTTGCATCTCCTGTGTTGATGCGATGCTTCACCAACTGTGTCCTACCATATTGTCCCTTTTGCGATGCAAAGATGTCAGTGTACTCTTGTAAGAGGTTTTCAGCCATCCTTGTTTGTTGGTGATCAGAGTTGGATGAATTCAGTATTTTAGCTCTGATGGTTTTGAGCTCCTCCGGAGTTATAGTTTTTCTCGGGGCTTCGTCTGTGATCTTCGTAATTGCTGCAACCGATTCGCAACGTCCAACGACTTCTCCTTTCTTCAACCTTACATCGTACGGTCTGGTGTTTAGTAATCGTACGGGGACCATTTTGTTTTTCGGTGCTACCAGTGTTTTCCCAATGATGACGCTTTGGGAGGAACACTCTGGGTCTGGTTCCACCATAGGGTATCGAAGGCTTTCAAACTCACCTTCCAGTTTTGTCCAAACGAACACTTCAGAAGAAGGAGGCAGAATCAGATCTTCCGCGATGATAGTCCTCAGTGTCGACGTACTTTCGTTCGAATAGGTCACTGGAATTTCTTTATTTTGGTACTTCAAAACCTGATTACCAATGTCCAAAATAACTCCGTGCTGTTTCATAAAGTCGATTCCAATGATGCACTCGTCACATACATCTGCCACCAGGAATTGATGAGTAAACACTAGATCAGCCAGTCGGATCTTAAGACACACTTCTCCATATACTCTTGTTGTTTCTCCCGTTGCGGTTCTTAGACGGTAGCTATTGGTGTTATGAAGCCACGTCATCTTTACCAGGTCTCGACGTACTATGGATGCTGTGGCACCGGTGTCGATGGTAGCCACATGTTTGTTGCCGTTAATAGTAGTCTCCACAGTCAGACTTTTGTTGTCTCGTTTGGTCTGAGAGACGTGGATGGTGGTTCTGGGGCCATCGATACAAGAAACCAGCCTCTGCCCCTCGAAGTTGGTTCTTACTCGTTTTCCTGATGGAAAACGGATTGATAAGCAACGCTGGTGTTGTTGTTACCTTGCTCTGGGTTGGATCTCTTGCTTCCACAATGTTGACAAGCGGTTTTATTCGGTGGTAGTCGACATTGTCGCTGTAAGTGCCCAGTCTTGTTGCAGTTCCAACATCTTGCTAGTCCACTCCGCTGGTTCTTTTGTATTTCAGCTCTTTGGCACGAGCACTCTTCGACTAGGGCTTCTCTAAGTCGATGTACTCCATGAGAAGCCTGTTCTGCTGCTTGAATTGTCAATGCGAATGCTAAAGTTTCAGAAAGAGTACGTGTTCTAGCAGTTCGCACAGACCTCTGAAGATGTATATCGGAAATGGCACGAACGAAGGACTCAACAGCAAGCTGGTTGATGATTTCTTCTCCAGGATCCGGGTATGCCAGGTGAACCAGTCTTTCGATGTCTGCTTGGAGCTGCTGTAGACTTTCACCCCTTTTCTGGACTCTGTTATTGAGTTGGACTCGGAAGACTTCTTTCAAGTGGCTATCTCCAAAGCGTTTATCTATTGCTGCCACGAAATAACTGAAATCACCGCCTTTACCAGCTGGAACAGTTTTAAGTAATTCAGCTGCTGGACCTCTAAGAGCAAGAGTCAGTGCAATGTACTTGTCTTCGTCATCCCAGCCATTTGTTGTCGCGGCTGCCTCAAATTGTCTCTTGTAGACTGGCCAAGAAGACTGTCCATCAAATGTTGGCGGTTTCATCTCCTTTTTCTTTGCAGACTCTCCATTAGATTCTCGAATTTTGATTTTCCGGATCTGGTCCAATTCCTTGGTCAGAACAGAGATCTGTTTATCACATCATTCTGTTGCGCCTCAAGTCTTACGAGAATATTCTGTTGTTCTTTCCTTAGTTCGTTTCGTTGTTCTTCAATCAGCTTCTTTTGCTCGTTTCATTGTGCTTCAAGTTGTTCGAGAACATTCTGCTTTTCCTTCTTTTGTTCGTTTCGTTGCTCTAACAAAAGTTTCATCATACTAGAAAAATCTATACTTTCACTTACTTCCTCTTCCTCCACTTCTGTTTCAAAAACAAAAGTGTTTACGTCTTCCCCTAGCTGTTCCAAATACGTTACGTAAGCACAGGACGAGCTCATTTTTCGATCCCGCTCTAGAAAGATTTCGCTTACCTAACTCACTTTTAAGCTCACTGCAGTTGAGCTCTTCCAACAACTTACCCGTTTTCACTGTATATTGTTTTTATTTTTCTTTTTACTTTTTTTTTACACTTTACTAGTCAACTCGTTTTTTTTTCAAATAAGTTTTATTTACACTTCTGACACCAATGTAACGTGCACTTAGTTTGCAAAATAAAACTTTACTTTTCTATTTAATTCTACCACTTTTATTCGGTATCTATACTTTATTCGATCTCAATTCAACTTTTGGACTATCACTTGTAATTCACTCTTTATTTTATCACTCTTTAATCAAAACTGATTCTGGTTGCGTCAGCGGCCTCTTTATATAGCAGTGTGAAACATCGAGAGCTTTCTAGTAGTTTTGCTATGAACCATGATGTCTAGACACATTCTCCTCCCGGTATTTCTGCACACACACACTCACTCACAAACGACGTCTTCCTTTATACCATTCCATTATAGTGTTACCAGTTGTGTTTTCGGTTGAACGTTTTCGATTAGGAAATTGGTATAAATGTTGGGTGTAAATTACAATATGTTATATGCAATATATGTAATATAACTCTTCCCCCTTAAGAATGAACTTGAAAGAAGTTCACTTGATTTTATTTGCGGGTGCTTATATCAACATATAGGTATAGCTAATGAAAGTGCTCATAAATTGTATTCATAAATATCTGTACACTTTGTGCATTGAGGTTTTAAGACACATTTGCATTTGAATTACTTAGTTAATTTATCATCGAATTCATATTGACAATTTATGTTTTGAATATCTTAAATTAATTATGTATAACTGAAGCTAAATACATTAGATTGGATCTAATATAATCTATTCAAAATAAAACATTTGCTTATACATTTACCGCCGTATTAATAAACGCGGAATAGCCTTATTCCATGGATTAAGTTACCATTATACCATTTTCCACTTCATTAAAGTTACCATTATACCATTTGCCACTTAATCCATGGAACCCAGCTATTCCGCGTTTATTAATACGGCGGTTAAAAAATACGTGGTTTCCTAGAAGAAAAAAAAACGAAATCCATTGGTTTTAGTTTGATTATTGGGTTTAATACTATGTTTGTTTTTTTTTTTTTTTAGATAACAGTAGAGAAAATACCTTCTTTATTTTTTAGAATAACTTATGTTTTTAACAATTAAGTATGTTTTGCTGTATATTAATATTTTTTTTTATCTATTTTTATTTGTTTATGAATCCTTTTTTTATTTGTTTCGACAGTAATCTTGTGGTTCTGAGTGACAATGTGGTCATTAAATCTTGGAGCCAATTCATTTTGTCTATCGTCCATTTCAAAAATTTTTCATTGACTTTATAACTAGGGGGATCTTTACGTGACTGATTGATTTTGTTTATATAACTCTCTTTTAACCTGAGGCTTTGGTCATGTACTATTTTAGATAACTGTTCGTATTTCTTTTTATGCTGATCTAAATATTCATGCTCTGTATGAAAATTTTGTTTAGATGGAAATGGTTGCCCTATTGTCTGTATATGCCCCGAAAGAAGTTCGAAAGGTGATAATTTCGTTGTCGAATGTATCGAGTTGTTGTATGTTAGTATAGTATCGTCAACCACTTCTTCAATTGTTGCTTCTTTGTTTTGGACCCTAATTATACGAATTATTTCGGTCAATGTTGAGTGAAAACGCTCGACTGGAGAATTACCAGTTGATGTTTTCGCACAAATGTTGTGAAATTCAATATCGTAGAGATCTAGAAACTCCCTAAATAAAGTGCTTACAAATTCACTTCCGTTGTCAGATACTACTTTTTTAGGAATACCGTGATGTGAAAAATAGTGTCTGAGACACTTAATTAAATTGATACTTGTTCTTGCATTTAGTGCGTAGGTACTCGCAAATTTGCTAAACTTATCAATAATTATATAAGGAAATATGTTTTATTTACAGAGTAAATATCGATATGTACTATTTCGAGTGGTTTTGATGGAGTTTCGGTAATTTCCAGCTTCAGTTGTTCTCTGTTGCGATCATATTTATACTATTGACAGATATCGCAGCTGTTTATAATCTTTGAAATTACATGTTACATGGTAGGAAAGTAAATATATCCCTTTTTAGATGCTGTAAGCATTCTGTTATGCCTCTGTGATTAGAGTTTTTGTGGTAGTCTCTTATTATTCTTTCTTGTTCATCCCTTTCTGAAATGTCTTTGAGCAAAATTGTGGACCTAACCAGCTTTGCACGTGATCGATGGAAAAATTTCGTGAAAAAAGCTTGGATTACCGAGAAGGTATCATCATCTGATAAAATGGTGGTCTGTCTTTTTGTATTGAAGTACTCTATTAAAATTGAAGTAATAACAGTCTCGTTTGCATTGTTTTACATTGATTACAATCTTCTATAATGTGTCTCTTTTTCCTTCTGAATAAAATTTGGAGCTTAGAAGATAATTCTAACTTTGAACGATTTTGACGGATAATGATTTGGTATGAAAACCCGTTGATTGGACGTTCGAATATTGGAATACCGGTATCAAAGTTTTCCTCCGCTGAGTGTATAGTTGACTCATTTGAAGAAGTATCCAGGTTGTTTTGCATCGATATTGATTCTTAATGATCAAATTCTGTTTCGTTTACATTTACTTCAATACGTGAGAGTGCATCGGCATTAGAGTTTAGTGAGCCTTTTTTGTTGACAACTTCGTAATCATATTCTTCGAGACGCAGTCTCCACCGAACAAGCTTTGAGCAGGGATCTTTGATTGAAAAAAGCCAGGTTTGTGGTCAGTCACTATCTTAAATCTCCTTCCATACACATAAGGCCGGAAATATTTTGTTGCCCAAACAATAGCCAAAAGTTCCTTTTCTATTGTGCTGTAATTTTGTTCGCTTTTTGATAGTGTCCGGCTTGCAAAACAAATCGGCCTATCCGAACCTAAAGTTCCTTGTGAAAGCACGACTCCTAAAGCAACATTCCTAGCGTCTGTAGTAATGATGAAAGGTTTGTGGAAGTCTGGATATTATAGGATTGGATCATTACACAGAAGATTCTTACAGTGTTCAAAGCAACTTAAGAACCTAGAGTCGGGCACAATTTTATTTCCTTTTCGTAGGCATTGTTTTAAAGGTTTTGTCAGGTTGGCGAAATCCTTTATGAATTTTCTATAATAGCCTAGGAGACCAAGGAAGGATTTTATTTGTTTTTGTGTGGTTGGGAGCGGAAACTTTTTGACTGCACTTATTTTATCTGGATTCGGTTTGATTCCCTCAGACGTAACCAGATGTCCTAAAAACGATACCTCTTTACGTAAGAACTCTGACTTAGTAATTTGAATCTTTAAGTTCGCTTCCTTAAGTTTTTGGAAAACAGCACTTAAGCTCTCTAAATGTTCCTGTAGTGAAGTCGAATACACTATAATGTCATCCATATAACTAAACAGTTCTTGCCTTGAAGTTCCCTTAAGACATTGTCCATAACACGTTGAAAAGTTGAGGGCGCATTTTTGAGCCCAAAAGGCATTCGGACGAACTCATAGTGACCATTTTCAACTGATATCTTAGGGATATCTTCTTTTTTGATTTCGATCTGGTGGAACCCTGATGCAAGATCGAGTGTAGTAAAGTAAATGCTTTTACCTAGCTTATTAAGAATGTATGTGATATTGGGGATATGATAACGGTCATTGATGGTTTTTTCATTCAATTTTCGGAAGTCGATAACCAACCTCCATTTATCCTTTCCACTCTCATCTCTTTTCTTTGGGACGATCCAAATCGGAGAGGACCAGGGTGAAAAGCTAGGACGAATGATACCTTGACTAAGCAAATCACTAATCTGTCTACGATCTTCATCTTTATGAACATAAGGATATCGGTAAGATTTTGAGTAAATAGGAACTTCATCGGTGGTCTGAATTTCATGTTTAATAGAGTTTGAAAACATTAAGTCTTCACCCTCTTGAAAGAATAAACTTTTATATTCACGACAAAGGTGCTTAATTGCCTTTTCTTCTTTTTCTTTTATTTAAGTGATCCGTTCTTATAATCGGTGTTACACTTTCTGATTTAATGTTTTGTGAGTTTTGTATGGAGTAGTTATGAACTTCTATAAAATTGTCTATTGACTGTGCTCGAATTGGTTGCTCAATTACAAAGGTCTGTTCAGAGTTCGATTTATTAACGACCTCTATTAAACAGTACCAATTTCGAGCCTCATTCAATCCCTCGGAAATAATTAAATCAGGTGTTATTATTGTAGGTTTTATATTGAAAATTGATTTACTTAGCTCTGGAACACTATAAGGTTTTGACATAAGGATTGGTTTGAAACTTAGGAGAATACTTATATTATTAAGTTTTAGAGTTGAATTTCTAATATAGATTGTGAATCCAAGCTGCATTATGATATCGATTCCAATTAAACCATCGAAATAATTGTGAAATTTAAAAACCAGGAAAGTTAAGTGCTTGTTTGTATAGAGCTCACGCAACCCATTTAAAACGATTTCTTTATGAACAAATTTTGTTACAAAAATTGTTTTTATCCGAATTGGTTGAATGGTTCTTGGTTTAAAAAAATTCGCTGCATTTGGACATACAAATGACCTATTGCTGCCTCTGTCTATTAATAATTTCAATGGCTTGGTGCTAATGCTATTAATGGTCAAATATGGCAAAAGATTTGAGTTATAGTTATGTAGGTCTATGTAACCTATAGACTGTCCGAGGCAGGTAAGGGAAAATTTACGACATCAACTACAGCTTCATTTGAAGGATTTGCACTTAGGGGATCATCTAGAGCCAGTGGTTCCCAACCTTCTAGAACTAGCGACCCAAATTGGAGTTTAGGAAAAATTCTGCGACCCAATGTATTTGAATAAATTTTGAATTATAAACCTTCCCGTATGCATATCAGGTACATACTTAATAATATTCTAGAAATCTAATTCAAAGTTAGCAATGACAATAACTTCACAACAAACCTAAAGAAACGACAAATGTTTTCTCTGTTCCTCCAGGTGCGTCCAGGAAGAATAGACCACCAGTATTATTGTCCACCGCTTGCATTAATGTTTCGTATACTTGTTTTTGCTGTTTATACAGCAACGGCACATTATTTCGAACGAATTACTGCAATGTATCAACATTGTACTGCAGTTCTCGATTTAATTCTTGATTTTAATGCATCGTGCATCGATCGATTTGGCGCAATCATTCCTACTTCAATCAGTTGCTTGTTTGCAATGGTCAAGCATTGATCTTCAATCAGAATTAATCCTTCATTGTAGATTTCATTGGTTATTTGCATGTCTGGATTATTCGTCCGAATGCGCTAGCGATGCAAGATATCTTCACATATATGTTGTCTTTTTATTAATTCCATAAATGAATTGGTTGTGAAGGGAAATATGTGGTGATGATAATTGCGAACAGCGTTCGTATTTGGTACGCATTTGATGAAACAATTGAATCCGCAAGTGTTAAATAATGAGAATCGTTCTCCAACAAACTCGATATGCTTCTCGATATGTTTGGCATAGTCAGTCATTCACAGTTTTTAAATGCGCAAATGATTTTGGTCCACGTACATTTACCAACAGCAGTCGCAAATAAAAACATTCATAATTTCTAGGATGAACAGTATACATGCGACCTAGCGCATCAGTGGAAAACACCTGTGGCCAATCTGGAACTGGTGTTCCTTGTTTGCGACGTTGGAATTTCCTTGTTGATTGATTCCAAGTGTAATACTTGGGCATTTCAACGTACATCAGCGTCGCTGCGAATGAATCTGCTTCACATATTGCAAAGAAGCTAGTTAATGTTGTCGATGGTGGTCTCTCAGCTCGCTGTGCCGTATTAGCCTCAGTGAAGTAAACTCTTTGTCCATTTTCCAAATGCACTGCTAAATGTACAACTGTGGGATATCTTTCATGAATATGAAATGACAATAATCGCCACAGTGCTTCATTAGTACTGACGTACCACAGTGAAAGATCGTGTGTCACATGAAACTGAGTTAACTCATTTAATTACTGAGCAGAGACTTTTGAATTTAACCTTAAATGCACAGTCCACATAATTAACATAGTTCAACTTACCACCTTAAGGTCAAATGCCTGCTACCTATTGTATTTGAATTGATTTGATGGTTTCCAATTGAATAATTAAGACACGAATAATTTTAATCTCAATTTCACAATTTTACATTGAAAGATCGTGTGTCACATGAAACTGAGTTAACTCATTTAATAACTGATCAGAGTTGAATGTATGTATGTATTTGAAAAATGATTTTCGCTTCCTGCTTTTCTCTTGAAATTTTTCCTGAATTTTCTTTGCTATAAACCTCACGGAGCCCGAGACCTTTCCAACGAATGCAAATTAGTTTTAATATTTATAAACTGAAAAAATTCAGCTTCGGAAAGATATGTCGAAACGAATGGCATTAACAGTTTTAAAGTTTTTTGGGTAAACTTCTCTCACACTGCACCAAAAGTCAATCAATGACGTTGTTTCAGAATTATATTTAGAAAACTAGTTATTTCTTAATTCAATAAATTTATCTTGGAGAGTTTCCGGAATTTCCGAAACAATTAGATTTCTAGAGAAAGGATCTTGGATTGGTGTGAGTTGAACATTATTCATTATTCGTGAAAGTATGTAGCAATCTCCTGTTGTAAATTAGTCAGGTGGTTGATGATAAGGTTTTCTAATTCTTCCTTAGCATACTCATTTTTGACTTCCAGGGTCTCGCTGACCCGCAACTTCCATTTGTTTACATTCTTGTTTTTGTAATCGCAGCCTCCATCTGTGAATACGTGTGAGCTGCAGAAAAAAGGTGCGAAAATGTTGTGGAAGTATATGTGCGGTGAGTTTATTTTCATTTGACGCTTTGCTATTTAAAACATAACCTGAAATTTGATTTTAACCACACTACTGAAAAATTCTTAAGGGATGGGTTTGAACAACACCAAAATTATTGTTTTTTAAAAACTAGTTTTTTTTTTGTAAAGCTGGGCAAGATGTGAAAACTCATAAACATGCAACTATACTGATTCTATTGGGACTCATTATAGTGTGATTCGCTCCCTCAGCGCGGTTATTTGTCTTAACTTTTTATTAATACCAAAACCTAAATATCAAACTATGTAAACATTTTTTGAAAAACTTATCACAGTCAAAGTTTTGAAATGCAGCAATCTTGTAGATATTATGCAAAGCTCAGAAAGCTTCCATTCATTTTTGTAGCACAATTACTTACTAAGCGCGAACACTAGAAATTTCGCTGGAGTAAGCGGTGTCAAATCCAAAGGGTCATGGACACATACGTCAAGGGTCTATCATTCGCCACAGCTTCTGCTTCGATAAGTACAGTACGGAGTTGTTCAAACGTTAACTTGGCTTTCCCTATAGCCACTTTCAAGGTGTTTTTACTGTTCGGATTAGACGTTTCCAGAATCCACCCCACCAGGGTGCCCTCTCGACGATGAAACTCCAGTGTATTCGGTTTTGCGACATAACATTTTGTACAGCTTCGTCGCCAAAGATGCTTTTAACTTCGTTTGGCTCTAATGCCGCTCGCCTAAACGTCTTCGCATTATCGGAGAAAATGGCCGATGGAACTCCTCTTCTGGCCATGAAGCGCCTCAAGGCCATTATACAGCTTTCGGTTGACAGACTAATAGTGATTTCCAAGTGAATAGCCCGAACGGCTGCACAAGTAAAAATTAGTATATACGCCTTTTGCATGGCACTCTCTCTAGGGTCGATATAATACAAAGGGCCAGCGAAATCTATACCAACTTTATCGAAGGGTCTTTTCAGGGTTATTCTCTGCATCGGCAGTGGAGCGAATGGTTGCGAGGCCGGTTGGCCAAACAGCTTTCTGCATACTATACAGAGCTTGATTCTCCTCTTTATCAGTGGCCGACCTTTAACGATCCAAAAACGTTGGCGAATTTTTGTCAGGACAGTCCCAACACCCCCGTGTATGGTTTTAAGATGATGGTCATCTACGATGAGTCTAGTTACATGGTGACTGGCTGGTAGTATGATGGGATGTCGAAGGTCAAACGATTTGTCCAGCAGTTGAAGCCTTCCTCCAAGTCTCAACAGCCCGTCATCGTCCAGAAATGGACATAATTCGTTAAGTTTCGAGGAAGATGGCAAGCGTAAATTCTTCTGCAAACAGTGGATATCATTAGTAAAATTGAGCAATTGTACATACCTGAGCCAATAAAGTTCGGATTTAGCGAGCTCTGCAGCAGTTAATGAATCTTCAGAACGCCTCTGTCTGGTTCTACAAGTATTGATGAATCGAAATACCCAACTAGTAACGCACAGCAAACGCAACCAGCTTTCAAAGACTGTAGGATTCAGGATTACATCTCCAATCTTCAGCGTTGAATCATTATCGACCTCCAACAGCAGGGTAGTGACCTTCATGCTTTCAGCAGAAGAATGATATTTTTTAGGTTCAAAGTCGTAAAGCCAGATTGGGCCATGGGCCCACAATGATGAAGCTTGGAGCTTATCGCCTGATACTCCTCTCGTCAGCAAGTCAGCTGGGTTATCTTTTTCGCTACAATGCTCCCAATCTAAGGCCTAAGTATGACGACGAATCTCCACAACTCGACTTTGTATGAAAGGTTTCCAACGCTGTGCTTGTCCATAGATCCAGTTGAGGGTTATTTTTGAGTCTGTCCATAAAAAATACTTTTTAATGGGTTACTTCAGTGTTTCTTTGAAATAGGAACACAATCTTGCAGCTACAAGCGCAGCTGCTAATTCCAGTTTTGGCAGGGTTAGCTCATCAGATCCATCCTGTTTTAGTGGTGCAATTCTGCATTTGGCACACAAAAAAGAAACTTTAACTGCTCCATCCAAATCAACAGCACGAATGTAAGCAACGGCACCGTACGCTTTCATACTAGCATCAGCGAAAATATGGCACTGCACGTCCCTAAATGATGAGAACGTGAGAGCCGATCTTGGAATCGCCATATCTTTCAACTGGAGTATATTTTTGACACATTCATTCCAATCAGGAAGTAGATCCGTAGGAAAAGCTTCATCCCAGCTCAGTTTTCTCTTCCATGCAACTTGAAACAATATCTTTAACTTGACGACGGTTGGACATACTATTCCCAGTGGATCGTATACGCGAGCAATAGATTGAAGAATATTTCGCTTGCTTCCACTAGCCAAGGCTGACTCCAAAAAAATCTGAACTGAATGCATCGGAACTGCCAGCTCATCATTAAAAACAGACCAAGTTAAGCCCAAAACCTTTTGAGTGAGTGGCAACTGATTCAATTTATTTTTACTTTGAAATTCTGCGCTATTAGAATGCCACTTCCTTAAACTCATCGAAACCGCTTTCATGATCTCGGATGCCTCTTCATAGATTCTATTACAGTCAGACTCGGAATTCACGCTGAGGATCAAATCGTCCATATAAAAACTATTGTTAGCTGGACATTGTCCAATGTCTTGTGTAAATATGTGTACACCATAATGTAATTTCACTCTAAAGATCAACCGTAAGAAAACTTCTTTACCAACCTTCGATATCGAAAAACTGACGTTTATGTAACTAAGCTTTCATGCCAAAAACCTATATATATATCGCACATTTTCTTTGACTTCCCTTTTTTGCTAAAAACGTGCTCCACACTTAAACTTAAACCTAACTTAAACTTAACCTTATAATCTAATAATTGATCGACAAACTTATATAGATACTTAAGAATTACTGAATTGCCTAAAGGAAACTAATGTAAGCTAAATAAAAATGAATTCTTAAAGTCTTTGTAAACTATTAAACTATTATCTTTTAATAAAGGAATTTGTAACTCATATCAACTTTAAAAAACCGTGTTTGAGTTCACAAAAAGTTTCTGCTGCCGCCAAACTGCGACAACAATTTACAAATTCATTATAGTAATTTGTATTCCACTAAAGATGTCATCAAAAGGTTCTGAGCAAGCAGCTTTCTCCAAATCTGGACTTATATCCAGAACACCACCGGCTTCCGAAGAAAACAACCCGCCACATGAAGAATTCAACTGTCTGTCCTGCAAAGACCCAGATTCTAAAGAGAACATGGTTGAGTGCGAGATATGTAAAGGCTGGAATCACTATTCATGTGCTGGAGTTGATGGTTTCATCGCAGAAGAACAGTTCATCTGTAAAACATGTTGCACAGGTAAGAATATTTCCTATCCTTTCTTTTCAAAAGTGTCATCTGCACCTACTGCTAAACATGCCAATACCACTACCGAACAATTAATTGCTACCACAAGTGCCGTATTTTCAACCAACGTGTACCCCAATGAGACTACGGCACCTATTTCATTTGTAACCACAGCTACATATTTGACAGCTTCAAATTTTAACTTTTCACTAGTAAGTGCTAGCACAACTGTGGCCGCTGTTGCCACTCCAACTTACATGTTAACAACTGCTCGTCCCACGGTATCATCTTTTTTTAATACAACTAATAAAAAAACTACGATACCAAACCCGGATAGGCACCACAAGGGCTCCAACGTCTCCATCAGCTCCAAAACATCAAAAGCTCGTTCCACTAAACATTTACAAATCGAATTACAAAGATTAGAAGAGGAAAAGCTGCTCGCAGAAAAGCGCATCAACGAAATACGAGAACTCCGACAAAAAGAAGACAGTGACTACTTGTCAAAGAAATACCAACTTCTGTCCCAAATAGCAGATAACTCTTCCGAGGACGAAGAAACAGACTCCATTACATCGAAGGCAAGAGTCAACACCTGGCTAACAAAAAATCCAACTCAGAGCTGCCTTCAATCGACGACGATGAAAAAGCAACCGAATCCAGCCGATCTTATGCCCCAAAACACAAGTTCCCTAAATGCACCACTCAATACCACATGGACTCAAACTCGTGGCCAGCTACAACCATTACCTCAGCAACAACAGCAAAGTGCAATATTGTATGCTCCACAGCCTCTGCCGAATTATTTACCACCGCGCCAACAACCAGCACCAAATACTAATATTTTTCAAGAGCCTTTTTGTTCTGACTTATTAAACTTACAAGGTGGTAACCCAGGTAATGAAGTCAATAATGCAAATCCAATTCTGTCTAGAAGCCATATCGCAGCTCGGCATGTGATGTCTAGAGATCTTCAGAGCTTTTCAGGAAATCCAGAAAAATGGCCCATTTTTATTTCCAATTATAATCGGACAACCAAATTATGTGGATTTAGCGATGAAGAAAACATGATGCGTCTACAAAAAATACTGAAAGGACGGGCACTTGATGCTGTTAAAAGTTTATTGACTCAACCTCACTGTGTGTCTCGTGTTATATCTACACTTAATGCACTTTATGGTAAGCCCGTTATGATTATTCAGGCGGTCCAAAAGAGGATTCAAATGACTCCAGCTCCAAAGGCAGACAAATTCGATACGATTGTAAGCTTCGCTCTTGAAGTTCAGAACTACTGTGCAACTATAGAGGCTTCTGGCTTGGTTGCTTATATAAATAATCCAACTCTTCTCCAGGAGCTCGAAAACAAACTTCCACATGAACTTCGTCTGAATTGGGCAATTTATAAACAAACGCTTCCAGATTGTACACTTTCTTGCTTTAGTGAGTGGATGTTTAGAATTGCCGATGCTGTCAATGGTCTTACAGCCCCTATACCGTGCACTTCAACTGACCCGAACAAACGCAATGCAAAAGGTTCAAAAGACAGGGCATACCTCAACATACATTATGAGAGCGAAGTAGACAACAAACTCTCTCTCTGCAATTCCAAGTGCTGTATCTGCAATGGTAACTGTAAATCTGTTGCTGATTGCTCAAAGTTTCAAAAACTTAATCGAAATGCTAAATGGTCAGCTGTAAGAGAAAACAAGCTGTGCCGACAATGCTTACTTAAGCATGAGTACAACAAATGCACTTCAAGATCAGTTTGTGGTGTAAACAACTGTATGTTTAAGCACCATAAACTGCTTCATAATCACGGACACAACCAAGAGAATATTACTTCACAACATCACTCAAACATTCATCGCCATAATCTCAGCTCTACTCTGTTTCGTATTGTTCCCGTCACTCTTTATGGAAATGAAACTGAACTACAAATCTTTGCGCTCTTAGATGATGGTTCGTCTATTACACTGCTTGATCAAGAAATAGCAAATCAACTCAATGTGAGGGGAAAGGCAGAACCATTATGTTTAAAATGGACTGGAAATACAAGGCGTTATGAAAATGCATCTGAAGTGTTTTCACTGAAGATTTCTAGTACTGCGCCTAACTCTGAAAAATTCACACTGACTGATGTACATACAGTTGATAATCTTCAACTTCCACATCAAACAATTAATCCAGAATCATTAAAAAAAAGGTTTCCTCACCTAAGAGAGCTCGATATAAAAGGATATACAAATGCATCTCCTCGTTTGCTTATAGGCTTAAACAATACTCAACTTGGCTTACCTTTAAGGAGCAAAGAAGGTAGTTTATTGGAACCAGTAGTAACCAAAACGCGACTTGGCTGGATCGTGCATGGTAATTGTTTTGATGTTTCTTCAAATACAAATGTTGTTGCTCATCATAGCTCCCACATTTGCGAATGCAACGACACAGAGCTTCAACAATTATTAAAAGTATTCATCGATACAGACAATTTTGGAGCTTCGAATTCCAACAGTGTCACTTTATCAAATGATGACAAACGAGCTTTGGACATTTTGGAAGCACATACAGTCCGCAAAAATGGACACTTTGAAACGGGTTTGCTTTGGAAGTTTGAAGATTTCCAACTCCCAAACAGCTTCACTATGGCTAAGAATCGCTTGATATGTCTCCAAAAGCGAATGTTGAGAGAACCAGATTTACGTGAGAAAATTAATGCCATGATTAACGAGTATGTACTCAAAGGCTATGCGCGCAAACTTTCAGAAAAGGAAATATCTGAACGACAAAAAAATCTTGGTATTCCCCGTGCGAAATCCCAACAAACCTGGCAAGCTAAGAATTGTTTGGGATGCGGCTGCCAAGGTTCAAGGAGTTTCTCTAAATTCAGTTTTACTAAAAGGCCCAGACCAACTTACGTCACTCATATCCGTAATTTATAAATTTAGAGAAAATCTTGTAGCTATTTGTGGAGATATCCAGGAAATGTTCCACCAAATACACATCCGTGAAGACGACCAACATTTCCAAAGGTTTCTTTGGAGCAACAAGGATGATGTAAATCCAGACGTCTACGTTATGACCGTCATGACCTTCGGCGCCACATGCTCTCCTTGTTGTGCGCAATACATTAAAAATAGAAACGCAGATGAGTTTGCCCAAAAATACCCAAGAGCCGCACGTTCCATTCGCGAAAATCATTATGTCGATGATCTGATGGACAGTGTTGAGACAGAAGATGAAGCTATTCAACTTGCAAATGAGATTCGGCATATTCATCGAGAAGGAGGTTTTCATATTAGAAACTGGATCTCTAATTCTTCTCGTGTATTGAATGCTTTGAGTTCCGAGCCTATCGAACACATAAATTTGAACATGAATATAGAACTGGGAACCGAGAAAGTTTTAGGTATGTGGTGGAATACCTCTACAGACTGCTTGATTTTTAAGTTCAGTTCTAATCTCAAGCAAACTGAGATTCTAAGAGGAACTAGCCGTCCTACCAAACGCGAAGTTTTAAGGATTCTCATGACCATATTTGACCCTATTGGCCTTTTGGCACAATTTCTCATTTATATAAAAATCCTTCTCCAAGACATTTGGCGCTCTAAAATAGAATGGGACACACAGATAAAAGATGCAGAATACGTTAAATGGCTGAAATGGATACGTTATCTCCCAGAGGTTGAAACTCTTAAGATACCCAGATGCTACATGAGTCCGAAGGCTGCTTCCAAGAACAGTGAGAGGCAACTTCATGTCTTCGTAGACGCGAGCGAGAATGGTTTTGCGGCTGTCGCCTATGTGCGATCCACGAATGCCAGCGTTGTTGAGTGTGCTCTTATTGGTTCCAAGACAAGAGTAGCCCCTCTCAAGAATCTCTCAATTCCCAGACTAGAACTGCAAGCTGCGGTTCTTGGAGCAAGGTTGGCAAAGTTTATAACAGAATCGCATTCTCTGAAATTTTCCAAACAATATTTTTGGTCGGATTCCAAAAATGTTCTGAGCTGGCTTCGTTCAGATCACAGAAAATATAGGCAGTTTGTCGCCTTTCGGGTAAGTGAGATTCAAGATCTCACCAATGTTTCGGAATGGCGTTGGATCCCAACAAAACTTAACCCAGCCGATGATGGAACTAAGTGGCAAAAATCACCAGATTTCAGCATTCACAGTCGATGGTATAGAGGTCCTGATTTTCTTAAACTTACTCAAGACGAATGGCCCCGGGAAACACATAACGAACAGTCAACTATGGAAGAAATGAAGACACAGTTCATTAATATTCACATTGTGCAAACTCCGAAGAATGTTTTTCGTTTTGATGAAAATTCCCGTTGGAGATCATTGGTGAGGAGTTCAGCCTATGCTCTCCGATTTATCCATAACATAAAGTTGAAACAGCGGAATGAGAAAAGAGTTGTTGGATTTTTAAAGCAAGAAGAGCTCCAGAAAGCTGAAATTGCATTGATAAGAGAAGCTCAATCTTATGCTTACGAAGAGGAAATTGCAGATCTTTCAGCTAATCGTCCTGTTGAGAAATCTAGTTCAATTTTCAGCCTATGTCCTTATTTGGATGATAAACTCATTCTTCGAGCCAACGGAAGGATTAACTTTTCCACTGATGTTGACGACAACACGAAGCGACCTACAATACTTCCCAGAGCTCATC
Organism: Melanostoma mellinum; assembly: GCA_914767635.1. NCBI lineage: Eukaryota > Metazoa > Arthropoda > Insecta > Diptera > Syrphidae > Melanostoma > Melanostoma mellinum. The sequence continues at coordinate 113,552,336 of OU612058.1, read as the reverse complement.
GAATCACCTTTCTCATCATCATGGATTTTCATCGACGATACAATCACCAAAATCATGAGACAGTGGTCAATGAACTTCGACAGAGGTTTTATATTCCACGAATGCGAACCCTTTTCCGTTCTGTGAGACTATCCTGTCAGGAGTGTAAGAACAATCGTGTTCAGCCACAGGTCCCAATAATGGCTCAACTTCCTAAAGCTAGGTTAGCTTCATTCTCTCGACCATTTTCCTTTGTAGGAGTTGATTATTTCGGCCCGATGAAAGTAAACGTACATAGAAGAACTGAAAAACGTTGGGGAGTTTTACTGACTTGCCTGACAACCAGGGCTATCCACATTGAGATAGCATACACTCTTTCTTCAGACTCTTGTATAGTAGCCCTTCGAAATTTTATCGCAAGACGTGGAACACCACAAGAGTTCTTCAGTGACAACGGCACAAATTTTGTTGGAGCTGAACGAGAACTCAGAGAAGCTCTACAAACTTTAAATAAGGAAACACTCATGGTAGCCTTTACATCACCAATAACAAAGTGGACCTTTATACCACCAGGATCGCCACACATGGGTGGTAGCTGGGAGCGGCTGGTGCGTTCTATTAAAACAATTTTATACAAAATAATGCCTACACGAAACCCTTCCGATGAGCTGCTACGAGGTATGTTACTTGAAGTTGAAAACATTGTTAATTCGCGTCCGTTAACTTACATTCCTCTGGATACTGAAAGTGATGAAGCTTTAACACCCAACCACTTTCTTCTTGGCTCTTCGAGTGGTATAAGGCCCATCGCCATATTTGATGATAGTGCAATAGTGGTTAAAAAGAATTGGCTTGCTTCGCAGCAGTATGCGGATCACTTTTGGAGACGGTGGATAGGTGAATATCTACCTTCGTTGACTAGGCGCACAAAATGGTTTCAGCCCGTCAAACCTATTGAAGTGGGCGATATTGTCCTAATAGTTGACCCAGACAGTCCAAGAAATTACTGGGCTAAAGGAAAGGTCATTCAAACAAAGCCTTCAAAGGACGGCCAAGTACGAAGTGCATTCGTTCAGACACAGACTGGCGTGTATGAAAAACCTGTTCTTAAATTAGCAGTGCTAGATGTCCTCTCTAAGTAACTTTAAACTAGAGCGAAATTACAAGGAGGGAGTGTTAGCTGGACATTGTCCAATGTCTTGTGTAAATATGTGTACACCATAATGTAATTTCACTCTAAAGATCAACCGTAAGAAAACTTCTTTACCAACCTTCGATATCGAAAAACTGACGTTTATGTAACTAAGCTTTCATGCCAAAAACCTATACATATATATATCGCACATTTTCTTTGACTTCCCTTTTTTGCTAAAAACGTGCTCCACACTTAAACTTAAACCTAACTTAAACTTAACCTTATAATCTAATAATTGATCGACAAACTTATATAGATACTTAAAAATTACTGAATTGCCTAAAGGAAACTAATGTAAGCTAAATAAAAATGAATTCTTAAAGTCTTTGTTAACTCATATCAACTTTAAAAAACCGTGTTTGAGTTCACAAAAAGTTTCTGCTGCCGCCAAACTGCGACAACAACTATCCTCAAGCACCTTACATGTTTCCGGGAACTTTTTCTTTTGCTTCTCTAGATGACATCGAATAGTAGCCGACAGAATGAAGGGGCTACAGCTTACACCAAATGTTACCCTGGTCATTCGTAACTCCATAAAAGTTTGCTTGTCAATTGCTTCAAGTGATGGATACCAGAGGAACCGATGAGAATCTCTGTCTTTTTCGCTCAAACCTATTTGCAGGAACGCCTTTTCGATGTCTGCTACCAAACCGAAACGGCCTAAGCGAAAGTTGAGCAGGATTTTTAAAACGTCAGGCAGCAGATTTGTTCCAGTATACAGCTGGTCGTTTAGAGATGGTGTATTTCCCGTTGAACTTGAAGCGTCAAACACTATGCGCAATTCGGTCGTCACGTTGTCTTCTTTGTAAACTGAACGATGGTGCAGACAACATATCCTTTTGGGAGCTTCATTTGGAACATGCTCAACCAATTCAGCTATTCCATCAGAAAGTAACTGCCGAATAGCAGTGTCGTATTCCTTCAACTTCATGGGGTCCCTAGACAGGCGTTTAGTTAGAAATTTTAATCGACTTACCGCTTGAGGCAGATTATTTTCCACTGCCATGTCAGAATCTATCCAAAGTAAAGATGCTTCGTAGCGATTCCCCACGTCTTTGATGTATTTTTGAGTCATCTCCCGTGTAAGATGTTGTTTCTCAGAATCCTCACCCCTGATTCCAATTGATTCCAAAGACCACATAGCTGCTAATTGCCGATCACTAACCACATTGCCAACCATTGTTACAAGACTGCTCGAATTCTCCACACCAGACGAATCACTGTCAGCTGATGAATGAAATCCCTGTAGCGTCCATCCAAAAACAGTGTCCACAGCTCTAAGGTTATCCGAAATTTTAGGTTGTTTCCCAGTGACAACCGTCCAATAAAAATCCGCTCCAATCAGCATACTAAGGCCTTCAACTTTATTAACATTTGCCTTTTCTATGCGATCTGCCAGCTTTATTCCTTTAAAAGCAGGACATGATGGATCTGGAGATGCTAGGACGTCAACACAAATTCTGGGCACTACTATGGCTTCAATCAGGATATTCTTTTTGTTGTTCTGACTTCTGAGCACCAATTTGACTTTCTTTTAAACTTTTCCTGGCGATGTTACGTCTGTACCGAAGGGCATAAGTGACATCTTTAATTTTTCACTTTTTATGACTTTTATATTGTCCACAATACTTTGGCAAATATAGCTCTTTTGGCTGCCACCGTCTATAACTATGCGTATTAATAAATCGCTTTCTTCACCTGCAATGAAGCATCTAGCTGTTTTCAAAAAAAACATTTTCCAAATCAAATCCTCTTACATGCGCACATAAATTAACACATTCAGCATTTTCTTTAACGTTCTCTTCACTATAACTCTCTGGAGTTGGTATAGAAGCAGCGGGAATATTTCTATATGATTGTGATTGTGATGGATCACACATTGTGGTTAAATGCTTACCACTACATTTCGAACACTGTATATAATGCAAATGCACACTTCTACACTTTTTCTATGAGTGACCCATCTTGGCACAGCGAAAGCATCTGTTGCCCTTTATTAAAACTTGTCTCTTTTGCTGTAGTGTTAGACTTCTGTCACAGTCTTTGGTCGCATGGTCTGACGACTTGCAAAACACACACACACCATTATTTATTTGCAACAAACTCGTAGCAGTAGTTGTTGGCGATTCTTTTTTATGCGAATAAAGTTGAAGAGGAGAAACTTTGCTTTTTTCCAGTGCCTCTACCTCGCTCTTCAGAAAACACATAATGCTTTTCACATAGCGGTCTCTTATCACATGTAATGATGAGTGCGTTGAAAACTGTGATTTGTTGTCGTCGTCTACGTTATCGTGGTCCGTTAATAGAGCAACGTCGTTTTCCTTTTCTCCCTTTCGATTGTAATCCACACGTAATTCAACCGGCATGCAACGCAGCAAGATGGTTTTTAACATTACATCATATTGTTGTGTAATGCCGTTAAAGATCGAATGGAAGTGGTAATTGTGTTGTAAGTAAGTAAGTAATTCATTTTATTTTGCTTTTTCCACAGTTGGTTTATAATATAATGAATGAATTTAAAGCTATGGCATTGCCGTCAGCTCGGTTAGCAATTTTATTCAATAAACATTTAAATATATATATATATAGTTTTTTTTTTATTTTTTTTTTATTTTTTAATTGTTATTATTAAGATTTTTTTTATTTATTAGTTAAAAAATTTGCAAAATTAATCATATTCTGTTATCAGTAGAGTTCTATACTTGTAGAGTTGATATACAAATTTGTAAAGGTTTTTCCAGTTGAACTCGTTCAAGATTATAATTGTTTCTTGCATAGTTTAGGTTTTCTTTCCGAAATGTGCAAGGCGCTGAGAAGAGAATATCGGACAGATACTTAAAAAATGAAAACAATCTTCTTTTGCTTTCAGGTTGCACAGTGTGCAGAATTGGTTGAAACTTCCGTTGTATGGACTTCCATTTAGATGAAGGAGTTCACATCTTGTTTTGAAAATAAGAGATATTTCTCTGTAGCTGTACATATCGTTGAAATAATTCATGTTTAACAAAGTAGTGTTTAGTTGCGAGTATATGATCCTACTCTCAGATTCTCGAGCAATAGATGAAAACTCATGACGAACAGAATTTTCATACTTTTCAATGACTCTATAAAACTGTTCTTTGATACAATTTAAGTTATTCGTGTCTATCGAAACGATTTCTCCACAAGCGATTCCTAAGCATTTCCACTTGGATAGCCACCAATCGTGATTTCTTAGTTCATAAAACATCATTTTTTTAGTCAGACGAGTATCTGCGTGCGAGACAACTTTGGTAATGTAGTCGGCGTGCAGTTTAAGAGTATATGTGAAAAGCTTTGGTAGTCCTGTTTCAAGATAAATTGCGTAATTGGGTGTATTCAATGGTAAGTTAAACAATTTTTTCCAGGAAGTTCCTTTGAAATTTTTCGATGGACTCGTATTCATCAATTCCCCAAACTTGTCCAGCATAACATAAGGTGGACTTAACAACAGCATCAAAAATTTTATACTTTGCTGAGAGACTTATTCGATCATTAAAAAAGATTTTCCTCCATGACATATTGAGAAGGCTTTGTGATGAATTTGATTTTTCTTGGAGATGTTGGTTAAAATCTAGGGACCGGTTCAGTTTTACACCTAAATATTTGTATTCGTTAACGGTCTCCAATTTAGTACTATTATAGAACCAGTTGTAAGATATTTGGCTTCTGGTTGACGGGCTGAATATCATTACTTTCGATTTGCTTGTGTTGATTACAAGACTCCATTCATGGCAGTAGTCCGACAGGCGGTTGATCATAAGTTGAAGGTTTTCGGGTGACTCAGATAGAATCACTAGATCATCAGCATACATTAATACATTTATGTTTGAATTGACCATTCGAATTCCACCAGGAAGGCATGCAACCACGTCGTTAATAAATAGTGAAAACAGCATGGCGCTGAGAAGACAACCTTGTTTTACCCCGTTATCAGTTTCGAACCATTCCGAGTAACTGGATCCATCCCACACCGCCGCTTTTGAGTCCGTGTATAGTTCTTTTATTAGCCTAATGAACTTCGTGGAAACTTCTAGTTTTGAAAGCTTGTAAAACAGAGCATTTCGATTTATAAGGTCGAAGGCCACTCTAAAATCAACGAAGAAAGCGTATACTTTCTTATTCCTTGCTTGAAAGGCTTTCACAATTGATGTTAGTGTGAAGATATGGTCAACCGACGAGTAATTCTTCCGAAAACCGGCCTGAAAATCTGACAAGACACAGTTTATCTCCACCCAAGTCTCTAATCTGCTTACTAGTATCCCACAGAATAATTTTGCAAGAACATTCATAAAAGAGATGCCACGATAATTTTCTACGTTGTTCAGGTCACCTTTTTTGTGTATCGGAAAAATTACTGACCTTTTGAATGAAGATGGTATTTCTTCCGTCGAGAATATTTTATTGAACAACGAATGAAGTTGTGAATAAGACGTTTCAGTAGCATTCTTGTAAAATTCGTACGGGACTCCGTCTTCTCCAGGGGCTTTTCCATTTTTTCCTTTGAGAACAGCCGATTTTAGCTCTTCAAGAGAGATTTCAGAATCCAAAATTTCGTTGGATAACCATGGTTCAGCATACAAAAATTTTACATTAGTTTGACCATAAAGTAAAGAACTAAAATAATTAGACAGGTCATCAGCTGAAACTCCTATTCCAATTGTAAAGTTTTCACAATTAATCTCTCTCGCTACTTTCCAAAATTCTTTCGAGTTTTTAGTTTGGCCAAGTGTATAGGCTTGATTATTTTCAAAATTAATTTTCTTTTTGTAACACAATTTTTTGTACGCTGCATTCGCTTCGTTGTACCATTTCTTAAGGGTTTGAGAATACGAGTTTCTTATACTCTGTCCAACAAAGATTGTCAGTACAGGCCTTATGGGAGAGCTTTTTTCGAAACTGTGGTGCCTGTCAACGCTCTCAGGACACCACACAAGTAATAATGTACGTAGCGCCCACTGAAATAAAAACAACCCACTGACCTACCTATGAGTTTTTCATGTAGTTTTAATAAAAATTTTGCGATAGTCCCCCATACAACTTGTCTGCCACACAGTCGATGGCAGAATGACTTTGACTTGTGTTTGCTATTCAACCCTCGTTTATTTGCTGAGTGCAATGAGAATGCGTACATTCAGACGGCGTTGCCATGACCAAATTTGACCGAAATAATACAACTCTTCCTTCAGAGTTTGTTAAAGAACTTTGAAAAATAATGCTTTTCTGAAGCTTTTGAGATAAATTTAATATGTAAGTACTGCCATCAGTGTATGTTGTTTTACTTTTTTCTTTTGTGTGCAAATACGTTATAATGCAACTATATAATGATATTTCTCACTTTGGTTGTACAGAAAAGCCATCTAAATCCGTTATGAAAAATGATGTGGGACGTTGGAGATGAAAAATATATTGAACGACAATATTATTTTCATGCACGTGTGTCGCCACTGATTACAACTGTCTTTCAGGAAGGATTCATTATTCGGGTTGTTTTGTTAATAAGTGAAGTGCAAGTGATTTATAAAAAGTGTTTGATCACAAGAAAGTGTTTAATTATAAAAAAGTGTTTTATTATTACAAAGTATTTGTGTTGTGGGAAATTGTGTTCAAAGAAGTGAAGTGCAAAATTGATAAAAAAGTGTATTATTATTACAAAGTGTTTGTTTGGTGAAATATTGTGGATACCTTTTTAAAAAAAAAACGCACCTATTATCTTACCTCATGGTGGTGTGGAAAAAGATGATCAAATTTTTGTTTTAATCGTAATTGTGAAATTAAAAAGCAAAAGTGGTAGCGCTGGTACTTTTCTCTCTCATTTTGAAGCGATTTAGTATGATTTTTTATACATGTTATGGGAACGGTGAAAGAGCTTTCACGTGTGATAGACTTATGCAATATGTTGCAGCCAAAGTGAGATGCCAACGTCCTATCTTCCCTGTACTGACAATCTTTGTTGGACAGAGTATAGCAATTCGAACGACACTTTTCGGGCAAGCATACATTCCTTGTCAAACCATTTTGCTTTGTACTTTGAAGCTTTATTTTGAGTAGTGTTGTTTGAGGAGCATTTCAACGCTTGGACGAGTTTGTGTTGTATAGGTTTCGTAGCCCAGCAACATCTGTTCTCACAGACACAGGCCGAAGGGCAATAAGTTTCTGCATGTGGTCGTCTACGAGTTTTTCAGTATCGCCGTACTGTTCTTTAAGCAAAGAAACCGCTGACTCATAACATGTTGAAGTAGCGGTAAATCCTTCAATAACTCATCTTGCCGCACCAACCAATGCCCCTTCTAAATAATAAAACTTTTCGGCTTCTGTTAACTGTAGATTTTGATGTACAGCAACGTTAAATTGATCCCAGAAAGGTAGCCAATCTTGCATTTCGCCATTAAACTTTTCAAGAAGTAATTTCGGTAGCTTCGTGTTACCATTCTGGGCTGAGGTTCTACTATTTTGCTGTACGTCCAATGTGGGCCGCTGCTTGAGTTGCAGTATCTTTAACCTTAGGTTCAGGCGTGCGAGAACAGATATTGCGATATCTTCGTAATGAGCAATATTCTGCCCTTCAATTTCTGCTTCCTCTGGTTTAACCGCACCATGTGAAATGAAGTGTTGATGTGCACTTCTTACGCTCGTGTGTACCGCATTTATCCGATCAATGTAAGTCACGAGTTCTTCCTCTACCGCATCGAGCTCATTTTCGTTTGTTAATTTAAAATTTTCCGATAGATCTTTTAGTTGCGCTCTAAAAGCAACGCGAGTAGCGATGTCCATATTGGGACCTTCTTTCTATTTTTTTTGCACGCGTTTCACGATATCGAATTTTTTGTTTCTTTTCGTTACTACCTTTCTAATTCGAACTTTTAGTTCCCGGGTTTCGGCACCAGATGTTAAAAAACCGGGCAAACTTGAAAGGTAAAGAATAAAATAGTTCGATCTCTGCAATGCAAAATGAATTCATATTTATTCGTTACTGTTTTGCTTTAGTATATATTTTTTAACAGTCATACTTTTCTGTCTATTTCTCTTAAGAAACTTTTTTTAAAAAAGAAGAAATAGAAGGGAGGAGACTACTCAGAGAAATGGTTAACAAAAAAGAAAATATTTTAATATTTTGATGCTTAAATTTTTATTTCCAAATACTTAAAAAGTATATAATCACAAATAAATTTTATTTACAAACCCAAAAAAAAGTTTTAATTCCAAAAATTCTGCCAGACGTAGCCTTGAGGTGACTAAAAGTAAAAAAAAAAAAAAAAAATCGGTTCCCAGACGAGAATAAAGTAGTATTGGTACAATTTTGTGTAAAGCGGGAAATACACGATACAATTATCGTACCGATAATCGCACATCGCATGGTAGATTGTATCGTGTGTGTGCATGAAGTGAACCGCTGTACCGATGTCGCAGTGTAGAATGCCTTGAACTCAAAACCAAACACGATGGTTTGCGATCCAAGTCGCATATAGTACAGTCAATGAAGCGAAAAATAGGGCCTTACCTCCGAATTTTTTTACTGTGAACCGATTTGCATTAAATTTTGGAATTAGGCTCATCTTACCCTTAACTTCAAAAGTGAAAATAATTCGAACACCGCCACCACCCTGGGGGTGGTTGCCACGCCTTCTCGGGGGTGAATTTTTTTTCTTCAAAATAACCTCGGATATCGATAGAAGGCCTAATTTTAAGCAAAAAATCAAATATAAGGTTTTTCACTAAGTCCAATACTTTTCGCGTTATTGGCAATTGAAAATTCGCAATTTTTTCACGTTTTTCATCTATTTATTGCAAATATCTCTAAAACTATACGTTTTATCGAAAATTTTATAAAGAACAAAATTGTAGCAGGTAAAAAAATGAACAATTTGGTTTTTTAAAAAGTATTCTAAAAACAATATTAAGCTAGATATAAAAGATCAAAGCCATTTTTTATTTTGTCTGAAATTTAATCGTTGTGGTCAATGCTATTTAGCGGCGAGCAGATGCATTTTATGCATTCTAATACAAGAGAATGTTTTGTAGTGCTTGAAATAACCTTTAAAATGAGCACTATTAAAAGTCTTTTGCACGTAAAATAAGTGAGCTGTAGTGCAAATAAAGGGAGCATTTAATGTTTTTTTCTTTTAAATCAATGGGTTTCCTAAGTGCCATTTCCACCAAAATTAAATTTTATCGTATTCCGCCTAAAATTAAGTTTGTTATGAAGAGTTTGATAGATAGTATCAGTTTGGCTGCTTCAAGACACATATTTTTCAAAAAAGTCACGATTAAAAAAAAACAACAAATTTTCAAATTTAAAAAAAACCCACTTTTTTTCATAATATCTCAAAAATGACGACAGATACGTATAAAAGTGTAAATAGGAAAAATTTAGGTATTTTTCTGACAAACAATTTGGTTTTTCTAGTTTTTTCAGTCAGACAAAAATTGATGGAGATATGATTGTTTAAAGAGCGCGTGGCAGCGCAATCGCAGCCTCTTTTAAGTCCTTTAACCCTTCACCGTTTTTGCAAAAGGTTGTTTAATACATATTGCAATAAAGCATGTTGTAGCTCTCTTAATTACCTTTACTATGGTTTTTTATAAGTTGAGATAGCATGAAAATTGAAGGAGTTATGGTCCAAAAACTCATTGATTTAAAAGAAAAAAAACATTAGATGCTCTCCTTATTTGCGCTACAGCTCACTTATTTTACGTGCAAAAGACTTTAAATAGTGCTCATTTTAAAGCTTATTTCAAGCACTACAAAATATCTCTTTATATTAGAATGCATAAAATGCACCTGCTCGCCGCTAGATGGCATTGAACATATCGATTAAATTTCAGACAAAACAAAAAATTACTTTGAACTTTAATATCTAGCTTAATATTGCAAATAGAATACATTAAAAAAAAAAAATTGTTAATTGATTTATCTGCTACAATTTTGTTCTTTATAAAATTTTCGATAAAACGTATAGTTTTGGAGATATTTGCAATAAATAGATGAAAAACGTGAAAAAATTGCGAATTTTCAATTGCCAATAACTCGAAAAGTATTGGACTTAGTGAAAAACTATATATTTGATTTTTTGCTTAAAATTAAGCCTTCTATCGATATCCGAGGTTATTTTGAAGAAAAAAAATTCACCCCCGAGAAGGCGTGGCAACCACCCCCAGGGTGGTGGCGGTGTTCAAATCATTTTCACTTTTGAAGTTAAGGGTAAGATGAGCCTAATTCCAAAATTTCATGCAAATCGGTTCACAGTAAAAAAATTCGGACCTAAAATGCTTCATTGACTGCACTAATACGATAATTGTATCGTGCATTCCCCGCTAAAGCCCAGTGTTGCGATCCGAATATAAAGTGGAGCTAGTGAAATTTTGTGTAAGCCCAGTGTTGAGATCCGAATATAACGTGGTGCTAGTGAAATTTTGTGAATGAGTGCGTGCACCAGCTTGTGGGGTGGTATCAATGTGTTAGTGTGGTTTTCCCTCTTGTTCTTTAAATTCTCTTAGGCCTAAGTGAAGTGAATATAAAAACTCCCAATAAAACTCGGCTAGTACTAACTTTGCCGTTTATAGACTTTTTTCATGGCCTACATTTACATCATACAAATACATATATGGTTTCTGGTTTATGCGCTCTCAATTTTGGCTTGTCTGTCTGTCTGGTTAAGTCAAATTGACGCCATTGGTACCGCTATCGCCACTAGAACCATAACATTCATTGGTTTCCAGAAACGGGATAATCGCACATCGCATGGGAGATTGTATTGTGTGTGTGCATGAAGTGAACCGCTGTACCGATGTCGCAGTGTAGAATGCCTTGAACTCAAAACCAAACACGATCGTTTGCGATCCAAGTCGCATACGATAATTGTATCGTGTATTCCCCGCTAAAGCCCAGTGTTGAGATCCGAATATAAAGTGGAGCTAGTGAAATTTTGTGTAAGCCCAGTGTTGAGATCCGAATATAAAGTGGTGCTAGTGAAATTTTGTGAATGAGTGCGTGCACCAGCTTGTGGGGTGGTATCAATGTGTTAGTGTGGTTTTCCCTCTTGTTCTTTAAATTCTCTTAGGCCTCAGTGAAGTGAATATAAAAACTCCCAATAAAACTCGGCTAGTACTAACTTTGCCGTTTATAGACTTTTTTCATGGCCTACATTTACATCATACAAATACAAATATGGTTTCTGGTTTATGCGCTCTCAATTTTGGCTTGTCTGTCTGTCTGGTTAAGTCAAATTGACGCCATTGGTACCGCTATCGCCACTAGAACCATAACATTCATTGGTTTCCAGAAACGGGATAATCGCACATCGCATGGTAGATTGTATTGTGTGTGTGCATGAAGTGAACCGCTGTACCGATGTCGCAGTGTAGAATGCCTTGAACTCAAAACCAAACACGATCGTTTGCGATCCAAGTCGCATACGATAATTGTATCGTGTATTCCCCGCTTAAGCCCAGTGTTGCGATCCGAATATAAAGTGGAGCTAGTGAAATTTTGTGTAAGCCCAGTGTTGAGATCCGAATATAAAGTGGTGCTAGAGAAATTTTGTGAATGAGTGCGTGCACCAGCTTGTGGGGTGGTATCAATGTGTTAGTGTGGTTTTCCCTCTTGTTCTTTAAATTCTCTTAGGCCTAAGTGAAGTGAATATAAAAACTCCCAATAAAACTCGGCTAGTACTAACTTTGCCGTTTATAGACTTTTTTCATGGCCTACATTTACATCATACAAATGCATATATGGTTTCTGGTTTATGCGCTCTCAGTTTTGGCTTGTCTGTCTGTCTGGTTAAGTCAAATTGACGCCATTGGTACCGCTATCGCCACTAGAACCATAACATTCATTGGTTTCCAGAAACGGGATAATCGCACATCGCATGGTAGATTGTATTGTGTGTGTGCATGAAGTGAACCGCTGTACCGATGTCGCAGTGTAGAATGCCTTGAACTCAAAACCAAACACGATCGTTTGCGATCTAAGTCACATACGATAATTGTATCGTGTATTCCCCGCTTAAGCCCAGTGTTGCGATCCGAATATAAAGTGGAGCTAGTGAAATTTTGTGTAAGCCCAGTGTTGAGATCCGAATATAAAGTGGTGCTAGTGAAATTTTGTGAATGAGTGCGTGCACCAGCTTGTGGGGTGGTATCAATGTGTTAGTGTGGTTTTCCCTCTTGTTCTTTAAATTCTCTTAGGCCTAAGTGAAGTGAATATAAAAACTCCCAATAAAACTCGGCTTGTACTAACTTTGCCGTTTATAGACTTTTTTCATGGCCTACATTTACATCATACAAATACATATATAGTTTCTGGTTTATGCGCTCTCAATTTTGGCTTGTCTGTCTGTCTGGTTAAGTCAAATTAACGCCATTGGTACCGCTATCGCCACTAGAACCATAACATTCATTGGTTTCCAGAAACGGGCCAGATTCTAAACATTTTTTGACTTCTAATCAGCAATACAATAATTGTTTTGAAGTGACGTCTTTTGGTGCCATAAAAGTTATTCAAGAACATTTTTACCAACAGCCCTATTCTGCTATTCATCGAGGGGAATTTTTCTTTAATTTTCACTGAACTTTATTATACTATTCATTCGAATTGAATCTCTGGATTCACCTTGTTGATGTCGTTAAGGTCGGTAATGCTGCGCGGTATTCTCTTATTCACGTGAACGCTTACTTTGTATACAATTCAGATCCGCAAGTCAAATGTTGCGGGTTTTTAATTTAGTGGAACGTCTGGGTGGCTGGTTATTAGTAAAATGTAAGTAAATACTAATTATTGTTTGTAGATTTGTTCAAAATAAATATTATTAACATTTTAAGGGGAGGAACAACAAACAGAGATCAGTTTACTACCCTAATTTCTGCTATGAAATTGAATGCAGAATTTCTCTGGCCGATGATGATCTTACTCCACTGTTTGCAAGTGGGAACAAAAGCCCAATAATATCCATAAAACTATTTTTTTGTTTTATTTAAAATAACGATCTAAAATTGATTATAAAAGTTGCAATTTGCAAACACATAAATTACGATTTTCAATTGTCAAATTGGTTAGGATAATGTATGTAGCTCACCCGACGGATAGCAGAATGCATAGGTAGTGCAAAAGGGGATCGAATGCACTGAGGGAAAAACTGTGTCCGATATTTAAATGGGAAAGCATTAAAATTGCAGTTGTTGGCGTTTTTAAAGCAACACATTTAAATTGAATTGAAAGTAGTTTGTTTCAAATACAAAGTGCTTTTGCGAAAGCAATTAAGTAACTTTGGCTTTTGAATTGAATAGTTCACTTCATTGATTCCAAATCTTACTTTTTCGAATTTAGATCAAAAGAAAACGTATTAAAAATAAACGAGAATACGCTTTAATTTTGAAAAAAAAAAAACAGCATTTGCATTTTCGTAATTAAAATACTTTAAAATTAAAGTAAAAACACATTTGAAGCAAACGAAAACGCTTTTCTATACCAACAGTTGAACTTCATTGGAGTTTTCTTTGTTGAAATCTGTATAGCGCAGGTGTGGCCAACTTGACTGGACCCAAGATCTCTTGTTCACTAACGAGACCCTGTGCGATCTACCAATTACATACTATTAGAAATCTTAAATGAAATAGCATGTTTCGGTACACAATCATGTAGCATTTTTTATTTTACTAAGCGAAAAAACATAACTGTGAAAAATATACTTAGTACTTTCTACTAAACTACTTATTTACCTACAAATATATTAGTGTGAGCATTGAGTCTGAGTATCTTCCACTAGTTTAGCATAATCTGGTTTGTAGTTGGAGATTGCCAGCCTTAAAGAACCCAATGTATAAGCGTCTGTCAAGCGAAAACGGTGTTTACTTTTTGCTTGCTTTAAGTAGGAAAACGCTGACTCACATAAATTTATGTTGAACCTAGACACGAATGAAGTTGTTCAACACATTTCTTCAAATAGCCCAGTTCACTCTGTACAATTAGTTGGACAGACTTCGTTTGATGGAAGTTGGATGGTCTGATGTAGTTTTCGTTCACACTTATAAAGCTTGTCGTCCAACTTTATGTCACATACCCTTCCACTCCATCCAACTTCTAGATTTTCAAAAAATTTTGAAAACCATCCAACAAATTGGACAAGCGGTCGTATGAAGAGTTCACACTATCAAGCATTGGTTTGTCAAACCAATGTTTGTCCAACTAATTGTACAGTGTGAACGGGGCTTATTTGGATATTTTTCGTTGGAAACCAATGCCCAGAAATCTTGACAGAGGATGACCTTGCTTAAGAAATATTTCGCAGCGCAGAGTAATAATTCCGTTTTGTAACATCATGTGCTCCATTTGAAATGTATCTGCAAATGTTGTAGCCAATTTATAGATATCACTATGATCAATGGAATTATTGAACGGATAACTGATGAATTGAACCTCTCAATTTTTCTGAAATACCCAAAGTGAATTTCGAAGTCTGCTACCCTTGCCTTAATTTCTGTCGTATATTTCTCAGAAATGAAGTTGTAGGTAGGATGTTTTTTCATATGATCCCTGATGTTAACAAATTGTTCAAATTTTTTCTTCTCTATGTCAACTATCATAGACGCTGTTTGACATTGAAACGCTGCATAGAACTCATCATTTCTGTTAATGTTTTATTCTTGCCTTGTAGATTCAGATTTAATGTACTCAGTTTTAAAGTAAAATCTGCCAAAAAGGCTAAATCACATTGCGAGTCTAAATCACACAATTTCTGATAATTATCACCCCTTTCATCAAGAAATTTTTATATTTCGTCCATTAGATCTCGAAATTTTTGTAAAAACTTGCCTCAACTATGCGAACATGCGCTGTGCTAGTAGGGCACATTAAGAAAACATATATCATGATTCATGAGGCACACTGACGAAGATATGTACATTGTACATATAAGTATAAACACAGTTTGTGGCTGATTTGTTTCGAAGTAACGGGCGTATGTATATGTTTTTAAGCAAGGTTTTCTAGTAAAAAGCGCAAAGCAGACAGTTTTTCTAGAACTAATTGTTCAAAATAGGTGACCACAATGGTAAATGTTTTTATTGAAACTATTTAAGACTGTGTCTGGTCTACGTATTTATATTTTTTGCTTTGCCACGATCGACTGAACTAACAGTCGCGATCGACCGGTCGATCGCGATCGACCTGTTGGCCACCCCTGAGTATAGCGGCATTCACGTATTAGTAATAAAAGAATCAAGTTCTGTAAAAGAGTGAAGTGAAGTGAAAATTTTTGATAACGACTCTTCGGCAAATTTGAAAACTTACGATTTTCAAAAGAACGCCGGTGATGAGATGGATCCGATTTCAAGATCTGTGTGCTCTAAAATCGTATGTAATAGGAAAAAAGTTGCTAACTAAATATGAAATTGTAAATACTCAAATCTTTATAGAATCTTCAAAACCTATTAAGTTCAACATCAAAGGGAGTGGTTTACTTCAAGTGTATGAGAACAACAACGAGAATACCCACCGGGAAGGACTAGTGCAGTTGATAAATTGAAGAAGCATTATGTACAAACATATGCTTAGAACCAGCTGACTTAAAATCCATTGTTGACCAAATTATTACAATTTTGTAATTTTGTATGTGCTTAATAAATAACACTTTTTCAAAAATAAATGAAATGTGTCACTTTAATTGAACAAATTTGTTATTTTATTTCAATTTTTTCAGTTTATCTAGTTTGGTAATAATGAAAATTACCAAACGTGCTATTACTAATTGAAAACATATTTGATTCAAATCGAATACGACCCTTATTTATTCGTGAAGTATTTGAAGCATAAGGTGTCGCTTTTGAATCAAATGCATGCATACTAAAATAAAACAGCGAGCGCAATAGGTTGAATGAATCAAAGCTTTGATTTCAGAGTATTTCGATTGAAATTCAAGGAAGAATTTCATTTAAAAATAATGCACATTGTCTTTCACTTATGGTCACTAAGCATTTAAAAGAAAAGCCATCCGTAATTAAATCAGAGCTAATAGTTTTTAGAATTACAGGTCTCCTGTCTTTTAAATCATTGTCAAAAAGCATTTATTTCAAATGGAGCTTTCATTCAATTTTTATTCAAAAGCGTTGCAGCCTTGACTTTAAGAAAAACGCCTTTAGTCCTAAATTGTTTCCTTTTTTCTTCTTCGATTCAAAGCCTTTTTTTTGATTTGGTGATGTTTTTTGGCTCAGTGTGGGTGAATCGAATGTTCGATTCACGTGAATAGCAGAATAGGGCTGCAACTTTTAAGATTCAGGGTCAAGTACATACATCATTTGACAGGTTCCTTGTTGCCAACGCCGAATAGTGATTACAAATTCTTGCAAATTTATTTTATGGGCGATTCAGCAAGACAAGTCGATCAGCGCTGTGTACACAATAATTCGGTGAAAATTACAATTGTGGAACAACTCCAAACGTTTTTTCATCAACATAACGAATTGGTTGCATTATTCACTAGCGCTTTGGACCGCATGCCTTCCGATAGTTACAAAATTGTCATCAAAGCTGATAAGACGCCTGCATGACAACACGCAAGATGTTTTAATGCGCCAACAATTGACGAAGCCGCTATTGTTGTCGTGGGTGAGAATTTATGGCGCTTTCCATTGGTTTCACTCGGGGAAGCACTCATTTTAAAAACCAATGGAACACCCAAAATTGTTTCTACTCAGTTTAACGTAATTTCCTTTGTGTGAGTGAAACACCTATGGCTCTTAAAAAATATTCCTTGAAGAAATTTTTCATTTTGACATTTGAGTAACATGTGTTAGTGCTTCTGAGTCGATTCTCACTTCAATTCGAGAAGCGGCTGTCACTCCTCAGAATCATGAGAAGCGATCTTTTTGCACCAATGGAACGGTTTGAGAATGCTTCTGGACGCTCCTGGACGGTTCTTTTCGTCCAATGGAAAGTGCCATTAGAAAACCGAGATATTGTTTAACATCGGCGTAGCAATCAGCTGCAGCGATTGTCCAAAACACATCGATCATATGATGCGTTACGATATCCTATCTTATTTTGGCAACGTGAAGATGGATAACATTTTTCAATGAAGATGATAAATCCAGTTACAGGTTCCGAAACTAACAAAAACGTTAGTTCAATGAATTATTATTCATACAGTCTGATGGTTTGGGAAAATTAGTTTAGTTTATTTAGTGAATGCTTAACAACTGTATGATACAATATTTTTTGAGGTAGTTATAAGCTAATTATACAGAGAAGAGCTAGATAGAGAAAAAAGAAAAATTTATCAAAGTTAAAAATTAAAAACTATGAACAAAAATTTAAAATTCCAAATACAATTTACAAAATCATTTATATATTACTTCGAAAGTGATTTATTAAGACCTTTTTAATTCTTTTTGCGTTTTGGATTTTTCTAACACGACGCGGTTATGAGTTCCAGAGAGACGGAATTGACGCTCTGATGTTTAACACGAATGGTGAGGATGAATTAACTGACGAGATCTTACCGAAGTCGCGGTAGTAGTTTTATCAAAACAATATTGTGGTTGGCGTGTAATGAGTATGTCAGAAAGCAAAATTAAACTTCGAAGCTCAACATATCTGCCAAAGGACATCCCCAGCAACATTTTAGGCAAATTTGATAATCTATCGTATCTTCGTAGGCCAAAGACCAAGACGAAACGTACAGTACTGATAAAGGCGACATTGAGTTTTCGCTTGCTTACATATGTAGTTGCAATTACAGTAAATTTCACAGCCGTACATCAAAATCAGAATTGCTAAGGTCTTTGCAAGAAGTAAACGTGTTTTAAAAGGTGTAAGAGTCTGAGTTACCCATAACGTACGAAGTACTCCATACACTTTGCCAACGAGTGTGTTTATATGGTCATGCCAAGTCAAGACGCGGTTAAGCGTCACGCCGAGATTATTTGCAGTATCTACAGAGTAAAATACTCAAGATCAAGACTTTTTCTTGAAATAACGATGCATTTGGATTTTTCGGGTTTCAAATGAGCTTGTTTAGCTCGGACCAACTTTGAATTTTTGGAGATCTTTGTTCACAGCTCCATGCTCTATGAGCCCAAGGGGACAGCTAAAATACAATTGAACATCATCTGCGTAAATATGAGAAGAGCAATTATCAAATAAAGATGGGAGTTTATTAACGTACATCGAAAACAGTAGTGGATCAAGTATAGAACCCTGTGGGACATCTGTAATTTCGGGAGGAAACTAGACAATCTACCATTAATTTGGACTGCTTGTTCTCTATCATCTAAATAAGAACAAATAAGCTTAGTAGCACTCAATGAAAAATTTAATTGATTTTTAAGCTTTTGGCATGAATTTACGTGGTTGACTGTGTCGCAAGCCTTTGAAAAATCGATCAGAACCAAAAAAGGAACCTTATCTCTATCCAAGGCTTGTCTTATATTTTCAGTTACGTTTAAAAGAGCGGTAATACAGCTGTGTTTTTTACGAATACCAGACTGCTTCGGTGTAAGCATCGAGTTTGCCGTAAGGTAAACGTTGATTGCATTCCATTCCCTCATCAGGCATGGTTGTGAGAAATGCGCTAAGCCCTCGCTCTGTTGCACCACCCGATTTATTTTATTTATTTAAACGTTGATTTGTTTTTGTAAAATTCTTTCAAATTCTTTCGATAGATATGGTAAGATAGAGATAGGGCGAAAAGGTGTTGAACTTTTGCATTTTTCAGAATCGGTATGATTTTGGCTTCATTCCACAAATCCGCGTAAATTCCTGACGTGAGAATAGTGTTGAGCAAATAGGTAAGATATAGCAGTATTTTTGGTAGAATAAGGTACAGAAATTTTGGATGGGTTTCATACAAACCAACAACATTTGACTTTATAGAAACCAAAGCTTCAACTACATCAACACTATCTGCAGCACGGCAACCAAAGCCTGTATGATCTGACTGGTCGGTAAATAATGATACATTCCCTTCCATAGGCAATTGAGCCAGTGTTGATTGCAAGGCAAAAAAAAGTTTCGTTAAGGGTATTGTACTTATTTAGATTTTGTGAACCCACAAATAAAAGAAGAACCAATTTGGTTAAGTTTTCAGATTTTATTCTTTTTGGTGAGTTACAAAATTCCTAAAATATATATTCATAAATTTAGGAATAAATTAAATACATATACATACTTTTAGTTTTACTTCGGTGCCAATTTTATGGTTTTTTCTAATTTCAAAGATCTTGTTCAATTTAACTTTCTAGTTTCCAAGATAACCTTCAAATGGTGTATTCCCCGCTTAAGCCCAGTGTTGCGATCCGAATATAAAGTGGAGCTAGTGAAATTTTGTGTAAGCCCAGTGTTGAGATCCGAATATAAAGTGGCGCTAGTGAAATTTTGTGAATGAGTGCGTGCGCCAGCTTGTGGGGTGGTATCAATGTGTTAGTGTGGTTTTCCCTCTTGTTCTTTAAATTCTCTTAGGCCTAAGTGAAGTGAATATAAAAACTCCCAATAAAACTCGGCTAGTACTAACTTTGCCGTTTATAGACTTTTTTCATGGCCTACATTTACATCATACAAATACATATATAGTTTCTGGTTTATGTGCTCTCAATTTTGGCTTGTCTGTCTGTCTGGTTAAGTCAAATTGACGCCATTGGTACCGCTATCGCCACTAGAACCATAACATTCATTGGTTTCCAGAAACGGGCCAGATTCCAAACATTTTTTGACTTCTAATCAGCAATACAATAATTGTTTTGAAATGACGTCTTTTGGTGCCATAAAAGTTATTCAAGAACATTTTTACCAACAGCCCTATTCTGCTATTCATCGAGGGGAATTTTTCTTTAATTTTCACTGAACTTTATTATACAATTCATTCGAATTGAATCTCTGGATTCACCTTGTTGATGTCGTTAAGGTCGGTAATGCTGCGCGGTATTCTCTTATTCACGTGAACGTTTACTTTGTATACAATTCAGATCCGCAAGTCAAATGTTGCGGGTTTTTAATTTAGTGGAACGTCTGGGTGGCTGGTTATTAGTAAAATGTAAGTAAATACTAATTATTGTTTGTAGATTTGTTCAAAATAAATATTATTAACATTTTAAGGGGAAGAACAACAAACAGAGATCAGTTTACTACCCTAATTTCTGCTATGAAATTGAATGCAGAATTTCTCTGGCCGATGATGATCTTACTCCACTGTTTGCAAGTGGGAACAAAAGCCCAATAATATCCATAAAACTATTTTTTTGTTTTATTTAAAATAACGATCTAAAATTGATTATAAAAGTTGCAATTTGCAAACACATAAATTACGATTTTCAATTGTAAAATTGGTTAGGATAATGTATGTAGCTCACCCGACAGATAGCAGAATGCATAGGTAGTGCAAAAGGGGATCGAATGCACTGAGGGAAAAACTGTGTCCGATATTTAAATGGGAAAGCATTAAAATTGCAGTTGTTGGCGTTTTTAAAGCAACACATTTAAATTGAATTGAAAGTAGTTTGTTTCAAATACAAAGTGCTTTTGCGAAAGCAATTAAGTAACTTTGGCTTTTGAATTGAATAGTTCACTTCATTGATTCCAAATCTTACTTTTTCGAATTTAGATCAAAAGAAAACGTATTAAAAATAAACGAGAATACGCTTTAATTTTGAAAATAAAAACAGCATTTGCATTTTCGTAATTAAAATACTTTAAAATTAAAGTAAAAACACATTTGAAGCAAACGAAAACGCTTTTCTATACCAACAGTTGAACTTCATTGGAGTTTTCTTTGTTGAAATCTGTATAGCGCAGGTGTGGCCAACTTGACTGGACCCAAGATCTCTTGTTCACTAACGAGACCCTGTGCGATCTACCAATTACATACTATTAGAAATCTTAAATGAAACAGCATGTTTCGGTACACAATCATGTAGCATTTTTTATTTTACTAAGCGAAAAAACATAACTGTGAAAAATATACTTAGTACTTTCTACTAAACTACTTATTTACCTACAAATATATTAGTGTGAGCATTGAGTCTGAGTATCTTCCACTAGTTTAGCATAATCTGGTTTGTAGTTGGAGATTGCCAGCCTTAAAGAACCCAATGTATAAGCGTCTGTCAAGCGAAAACGGTGTTTACTTTTTGCTTGCTTTAAGTAGGAAAACGCTGACTCACATAAATTTATGTTGAACCTAGACACGAATGAAGTTGTTCAACACATTTCTTCAAATAGCCCAGTTCACTCTGTACAATTAGTTGGACAGACTTCGTTTGATGGAAGTTGGATGGTCTGATGTAGTTTTCGTTCACACTTATAAAGCTTGTCGTCCAACTTTATGTCACATACCCTTCCACTCCATCCAACTTCTAGATTTTCAAAAAATTTTGAAAACCATCCAACAAATTGGACAAGCGGTCGTATGAAGAGTTCACACTATCAAGCATTGGTTTGTCAAACCAATGTTTGTCCAACTAATTGTACAGTGTGAACGGGACTTATTTGGATATTTTTCGTTGGAAACCAATGCCCAGAAATCTTGACCAGAGGATGACCTTGCTTAAGAAATATTTCGCAGCGCAGAGTAATAATTCCGTTTTGTAACATCATGTGCTCCATTTGAAATGTATCTGCAAATGTTGTAGCCAATTTATAGATATCACTATGATCAATGGAATTATTGAACGGATAACTGATGAATTGAACCTCTCAATTTTTCTGAAATACCCAAAGTGAATTTCGAAGTCTGCTACCCTTGCCTTAATTTCTGTCGTATATTTCTCAGAAATGAAGTTGTAGGTAGGATGTTTTTTCATATGATCCCTGATGTTAACAAATTGTTCAAATTTTTTCTTCTCTATGTCAACTATCATAGACGCTGTTTGACATTGAAACGCTGCATAGAACTCATCATTTCTGTTAATGTTTTATTCTTGCCTTGTAGATTCAGATTTAATGTACTCAGTTTTAAAGTAAAATCTGCCAAAAAGGCTAAATCACATTGCGAGTCTAAATCACACAATTTCTGATAATTATCACCCCTTTCATCAAGAAATTTTTATATTTCGTCCATTAGATCTCGAAATTTTTGTAAAAACTTGCCTCAACTATGCGAACATGCGCTGTGCTAGTAGGGCACATTAAGAAAACATATATCATGATTCATGAGGCACACTGACGAAGATATGTACATTGTACATATAAGTATAAACACAGTTTGTGGCTGATTTGTTTCGAAGTAACGGGCGTATGTATATGTTTTTAAGCAAGGTTTTCTAGTAAAAAGCGCAAAGCAGACAGTTTTTCTAGAACTAATTGTTCAAAATAGGTGACCACAATGGTAAATGTTTTTATTGAAACTATTTAAGACTGTGTCTGGTCTACGTATTTATATTTTTTGCTTTGCCACGATCGACTGAACTAACAGTCGCGATCGACCGGTCGATCGCGATCGACCGGTCGATCGCGATCGACCTGTTGGCCACCCCTGAGTATAGCGGCATTCGCGTATTAGTAATAAAAGAATCAAGTTCTGTAAAAGAGTGAAGTGAAGTGAAAATTTTTGATAACGACTCTTCGGCAAATTTGAAAACTTACGATTTTCAAAAGAACGCCGGTGATGAGATGGATCCGATTTCAAAATCTGTGTGCTCTAAAATCGTATGTAATAGGAAAAAAGTTGCTAACTAAATATGAAATTGTAAATACTCAAATCTTTATAGAATCTTCAAAACCTATTAAGTTCAACATCAAAGGGAGTGGTTTACTTCAAGTGTATGAGAACAACAACGAGAATACCCACCGGGAAGGACTAGTGCAGTTGATAAATTGAAGAAGCATTATGTACAAACATATGCTTAGAACCAGCTGACTTAAAATCCATTGTTGACCAAATTATTACAATTTTGTAATTTTGTATGTGCTTAATAAATAACACTTTTTCAAAAATAAATGAAATGTGTCACTTTAATTGAACAAATTTGTTATTTTATTTCAATTTTTTCAGTTTATCTAGTTTGGTAATAATGAAAATTACCAAACGTGCTATTACTAATTGAAAACATATTTGATTCAAATCGAATACGACCCTTATTTATTCGTGAAGTATTTGAAGCATAAGGTGTCGCTTTTGAATCAAATGCATGCATACTAAAATAAAACAGCGAGCGCAATAGGTTGAATGAATCAAAGCTTTGATTTCAGAGTATTTCGATTGAAATTCAAGGAAGAATTTCATTTAAAAATAATGCACATTGTCTTTCACTTATGGTCACTAAGCATTTAAAAGAAAAGCCATCCGTAATTAAATCAGAGCTAATAGTTTTTAGAATTACAGGTCTCCTGTCTTTTAAATCATTGTCAAAAAGCATTTATTTCAAATGGAGCTTTCATTCAATTTTTATTCAAAAGCGTTGCAGCTTTGACTTTAAGAAAAACGCCTTTAGTCCTAAATTGTTTCCTTTTTTCTTCGATTCAAAGCCTTTTTTTTGATTTGGTGATGTTTTTTGGCTCAGTGTGGGTGAATCGAATGTTCGATTCACGTGAATAGCAGAATAGGGCTGCAACTTTTAAGATTCAGGGTCAAGTACATACATCATTTGACAGGTTCCTTGTTGCCAACGCCGAATAGTGATTACAAATTCTTGCAAATTTATTTTATGGGCGATTCAGCAAGACAAGTCGATCAGCGCTGTGTACACAATAATTCGGTGAAAATTACAATTGTGGAACAACTCCAAACGTTTTTTCATCAACATAACGAATTGGTTACATTATTCACTAGCGCTTTGGACCGCATGCCTTCCGATAGTTACAAAATTGTCATCAAAGCTGATAAGACGCCTGCATGACAACACGCAAGATGTTTTAATGCGCCAACAATTGACGAAGCCGCTATTGTTGTCGTGGGTGAGAATTTAGAAAACCGAGATATTGTTTAACATCGGCGTAGCAATCAGCTGCAGCGATTGTCCAAAACACATCGATCATATGATGCGTTACGATATCCTATCTTATTTTGGCAACGTAAAGATGGATAACATTTTTCAATGAAGATGATAAATCCAGTTACAGGTTCCGAAACTAACAAAAACGTTAGTTCAATGAATTATTATTCATACAGTCTGATGGTTTGGGAAAATTAGTTTAGTTTATTTAGTGAATGCTTAACAACTGTATGATACAATATTTTTTGAGGTAGTTATAAGCTAATTATACAGAGAAGAGCTAGATAGAGAAAAAAGAAAAATTTATCAAAGTTAAAAATTAAAAACTATGAACAAAAATTTAAAATTCCAAATACAATTTACAAAATCATTTATATATTACTTCGAAAGTGATTTATTAAGACCTTTTTAATTCTTTTTGCGTTTTGGATTTTTCTAACACGACGCGGTTATGAGTTCCAGAGAGACGGAATTGACGCTCTGATGTTTAACACGAATGGTGAGGATGAATTAACTGACGAGATCTTACCGAAGTCGCGGTAGTAGTTTTATCAAAACAATATTGTGGTTGGCGTGTAATGAGTATGTCAGAAAGCAAAATTAAACTTCGAAGCTCAACATATCTGCCAAAGGACATCCCCAGCAACATTTTAGGCAAATTTGATAATCTATCGTATCTTCGTAGGCCAAAGACCAAGACGAAACGTACAGTACTGATAAAGGCGACATTGAGTTTTCGCTTGCTTACATATGTAGTTGCAATTACAGTAAATTTCACAGCCGTACATCAAAATCAGAATTGCTAAGGTCTTTGCAAGAAGTAAACGTGTTTTAAAAGGTGTAAGAGTCTGAGTTACCCATAACGTACGAAGTACTCCATACACTTTGCCAACGAGTGTGTTTATATGGTCATGCCAAGTCAAGACGCGGTTAAGCGTCACGCCGAGATTATTTGCAGTATCTACAGAGTAAAATACTCAAGATCAAGACTTTTTCTTGAAATAACGATGCATTCGGATTTTTCGGGTTTCAAATGAGCTTGTTTAGCTCGGACCAACTTTGAATTTTTGGAGATCTTTGTTCACAGCTCCATGCTCTATGAGCCCAAGGGGACAGCTAAAATACAATTGAACATCATCTGCGTAAATATGAGAAGAGCAATTATCAAATAAAGATGGGAGTTTATTAACGTACATCGAAAACAGTAGTGGACCAAGTATAGAACCCTGTGGGACATCTGTAATTTCGGGAGGAAACTAGACAATCTACCATTAATTTGGACTGCTTGTTCTCTATCATCTAAATAAGAACAAACAAGCTTAGTAGCACTCAATGAAAAATTTAATTGATTTTTAAGCTTTTGGCATGAATTTACGTGGTTGACTGTGTCGCAAGCCTTTGAAAAATCGATCAGAACCAAAAAAGGAACCTTATCTCTATCCAAGGCTTGTCTTATATTTTCAGTTACGTTTAAAAGAGCGGTAATACAGCTGTGTTTTTTACGAATACCAGACTGCTTCGGTGTAAGCATCGAGTTTGCCGTAAGGTAAACGTTGATTGCATTCCATTCCCTCACCAGGCATGGTTGTGAGAAATGCGCTAAGCCCTCGCTCTGTTGCACCACCCGATTTATTTTATTTATTTAAACGTTGATTTGTTTTTGTAAAATTCTTTCAAATTCTTTCGATAGATATGGTAAGATAGAGATAGGGCGAAAAGGTGTTGAACTTTTGCATTTTTCAGAATCGGTATGATTTTGGCTTCATTCCACAAATCCGCGTAAATTCCTGACGTGAGAATAGTGTTGAACAAATAGGTAATTATAGCAGTATTTTTGGTAGAATAAGGTACAGAAATTTTGGATGGGTTTCATACAAACCAACAACATTTGACTTTATAGAAACCAAAGCTTCAACTACATCAACACTATCTGCAGCACGGCAACCAAAGCCTGGATGATCTGACTGGTCGGTAAATAATGATACATTCCCTTCCATAGGCAATTGAGTCAGTGTTGATTGCAAGGCAAAAAAAAGTTTCGTTAAGGGTATTGTACTTATTTAGATTTTGTGAACCCACAAATAAAAGAAGAACCAATTTGGTTAAGTTTTCAGATTTTATTCTTTTTGGTGAGTTACAAAATTCCTAAAATATATATTCATAAATTTAGGAATAAATTATATACAAATACATATACATACTTTTAGTTTTACTTCGGTGCCAATTTTATGGTTTTTTCTAATTTCAAAGATCTTGTTCAATTTAACTTTCTAGTTTCCAAGATAACCTTCAAATGTAAAGAGAGAACGGCGTGTAATTTGACATTTGGATATATGATATATATATTTCTTTTGTATGTTGGCTCCGTGTGGAGGGCAAGGGCAGGGCCACTAGAAGAAGTAGTATGGCCACTATGAAGAGTGGAATCTACTAGATCCATATCACCGACATCCAACACGGCCAACTTTACTACAGGCCGATCGTATACTCCGGAGTTTGTTTGAACCGTAGCGCTCCTTACCTGTCCATCTGTGGAGAGCTTAGTACTGATTACTCTTCTTTTTGACCAGTAATTTCGTGGGCTGTTGGGGTCTACGTTGATTACGATACTGCCTACTTTAATCGGCTTGACTGGAGTAAACCACTTTGAGCGCCGCGTAATAGCAGGGAGGTATTCGTGTACCCACCGCTTCCAGAAATGGTCTGCATATTGCTGACTCGTCATCCAGTCCTTCTTGAGTACCGATCGGTCAACGTTGAAAGTTGCTATTGGCTTCGTTCCACTGGAGAACCCAAGAAAAAAGTGATTTGGAGTCAATGCGTCTTCGTGTTCGTTTGTTATAGGCAAGTATGTTAGAGGACGTGAATTTATGATGCCCTCAATTTCAATTAGTGAGCTTCGTAGAAGCTCATCTGAGGGATTGCGCGTGAGCATAGCCAATGTTGATTTGACCGATCTAACTAGGACTAGTCAGGATACAGGAGTCAGTTAACCCCACATCTTGAAAAAAAACTGATTGCATCAAAAAGTATGATTAACGCGTCATGGAAAGATGTTATGAACAACAAAGATGTACCAACCTCAGCTAAGTACAAGGTATTTGACGCTGTTATGCGCTCTGTTATGTGCTATGGCTGTCAAACATGGGGATATCAGTCACACGAAGAAGTAGAAAAACTTCAACGTTACTTCCTCAAACGACTTTTCTACTTACCATCCAATATCCCAAACTATGTACTACAACTAGAAACCGGCCTTCCTGCTCTTTTTATTCATACTCTGAAACTCCATTTTGACTACATTTTGAAAGTACTGGCATATAGACCAAATAGAATTCAATTGTCAATAGCAAAGTACATCATGGATAACAATGTAGAGTGGATAGGAGAATGGAGACAATGGGCAACGAAGTGTGGAATTGAGCTAAATCTCCAATATACTAATTTAATCCTACTAAAAGAACAACTCTACGGGTTATTACAGGCTGTTGACACCTACCAGCGGAATGAAAATTTACAAAAAATGTCATCTTCAATCAACAGAGTCATTTACCCCGATTTGAAACATGATCTGATAAATAACTATTTTAGTGATGAATACAGTACAAGGGAAATTTCGTTAATTTGTAAAGCAAGAAGTGAGCAACTTAATTTAAACGGCTCACCATATAAGGGTTCATCCACTACACATTGCACTCTTTGCAATTTGAATTCAAAAGAGGATACTTTTCATTTTTTATCAATATGCCCAGTTTATAAAGAACTTAGAATCCTCTACTTTGGGAAACCTACCCTAACTATGGAGCAAACTGTGACAATTTTAAATGGTGAAAATTGGAAAAGTCTATATAATTATCTTGAAAAATCAATCCGTTACAGAGAAATGATTATAACAGAATTTTCTTAATACTTAAATAAAGAACGGTACAATTATATATCATGGTTTTTGTGATTACTATCATATATTTTTGTTGTATATTCTTTATTATTATATTATTATTTTTAATAATTGAAATTTTAAATTAAACTAAAAGTCTCCAAATAACGCTTAACTTTTAATGGATTCAAATACCCTTTATTTTTGTTTTAGCCAAACTAAAAGCCCCTCTTTTTTATAATCTTGAATCAAGTTTTTACTCAACCTTAATTTTGTTTTTTGCCAAACTAAAAGCTGTTAATTCTTTTGCCAAAAAAAAAAATAGGTATTATCTATTAAGTAATTTATTTTTGTTTTAGCTAAACTGAAAGCCCTATTTACAACTTTATATAATTTTTGCGATTGTTCATTTACATTTTGTTAAATAGCAAACAATTTCTTTGAAAAAATTTGAAAACACAAAGTCAATCTGGCAGACGGCATTGCCACAGCCAAAACACTTTTATTACCAAATTTATAATCAAATCAAATGTAACCGAAATATTGTATGTAACAATTTTAAGTAATAAAAATCATCTATCTATCTATCTATCTATCATCTACAGGAGTCAGTGGATAGAAAATGTTCAACCTCAATATGTCTTCCTCGAGTTGTTAGACAGGTGAATAAGACTACCCATCGCTTTTCTGTCCTTCGGTGAATCGTTAAATTAAATGGACCAAAGTAATCCAACCCCACTACCGAAAATGGACGGCTAAATGGAGCCAGCCTCGCCAGCGGTAATTGACCCGTGATTGGTGGTTTCGACTGTGCTTTACGGTTTTTGCAATGTTGGCAGGATAGCCGAACAGAGTTAAAGACGGTTCTCAAATTGGTTATATGAAATCGCTGCCGAATTTCGTTCAAGGCTGTTTCATGGTGTTGGTGTTTGTAGCGTTCGTGATAATCAAATATAATGAGTCTAGTGATGCGGTGTTTTCCCGAGAGAAGGATTGGGTGTTTGAAGTCATGGGCCACATCTTTAGACTGCCCAACCCTTCCACTACAGCGTATTAATTCGTGTTTGTCTAGATATGCACAAAGTTTGTAAATAGGGTTTGTTTTACTCACCGGCTTACTTTTCAACAAACTGGTGAATGAAAGCATAGCTACGAAGCAATCTTTTCCACTTTGAAAATCGGTCCGCTGAAAACAGGTTTTCGTGACAAACAATGTGTATGTGTACGTATTGACTTCTCAGTTCGTCGGGGATGTTTTTCAGTTGAATTTTTCCGATTTTCCAAGTTTCTGGAGGGTGAAGTAAGAACGATGGGCCCACGAACGAACGACTAGACGAGGAGAATTCTGGACTTTTGGCCCACCTCCACTCTGAAATTTCGGACAACTCCAAAATCTCACGCGAAACACCACAAACTGCTTATATTTTCGGTGGTCTGATCGAATCCAGGAAAGTACGCTTTTTGAATCGGACCAAAAAACTTTGCTAGCGAAGGCAATAGAGTGTTATTGTATTTATTGATGTACCTAATCGAGCGCCGAGTGTTGCTGCTTGCAATTCTAATCGAGGTATCGATAAACTCTTAAGAGGGGCCACTCGTGTCTTTGATCCGATAAGAGATATCTGAGCAGCACGTCCATCCGAATACCTCAAGTACGCTTCAGCTGCATAGCCGTCTTCGCTAGCGTCAACAAATGTGTGAAGCTGTACTACATGTTGGTTTTCAAACTTCTAGGAATTTGAAAGTTTTCGACTTTGGGCAAAAGATGAGTCCAGTGTAGCCATTTTTGATATTGTTTGTCTTGAATTTCTTCGTCCCAATGAATACCTGATCTCCAGATCTCTTGAAGGAGAACTTTAAGGTACATTAAAAAATGAGATATCAGACCTAAGGGATCGAATATCGTCATCAACAGTCGCAGGACATCTCGTTTAGTAAAGCATCGATGAAAATCTAGGCTTAGGTGTTGGTTTGAAAATAAACATGTCGTTGGTAGTACACCACCACATACCCAATACTTTTCTGAAATAAGTTCGGGATCCATGTCAAAGCTTATCAATTTAGTGCTACCTCTGTGGAGTTGGATACCCAGTTTCTAATATGAACGTAGCGAATATTTTTAGCGAGCTCTATTGGCTCTTGTTGGGTATCCACACTTACGAGCAAGTCATCGACATAGTGATTCTCGATAACGGCCTTCACAGCGTCTGGATAAACTTCGCAAAGTCCTTTGCGTTCTCATTTTTTATACATATATTTGCACAGGCCGGTGAACAAGTTTCGCCAAAGGTCATGACGATCATTGCGTAGGCCTCAAGGAACTCGTCTTCACTATTACACCATAGGAAAAACTGGGAGTATTGGTCTTCAAGTCTTATCGTTACTTGGTGAACATCTCTATGATGTCACCGCAAATGGCTACTTTCTTTTCTCTTAACCTACAAAGTACTGATATTAAACTGGTAAGCTGGTCGGGACCTTTCATAAAAAAGGAATTCAGAGACATACCTCGTATTTTGGCGGCGGCTTCCCAAACGATTCGCAGTTTGGATGGCTTGTTCGGATTCGTCGCTGGGAATATTGGCAAGTACCACAATCGTTGGTGCCTTTCTTTAGCTTCCTGGCTGCTCAACTTTCGTGCGTATCCTTTTGATTGATAGTCTTGAATTTTGTCTCGAATAGGCTTGGTCAGCTCTGGATTTTTTTTCATTCGTTTTTGTAAACCCTTTAAGCGATTATAAGCCATTTCAAAGCTGTCTGGCAGATCGACGTCTTTGTTTTTCCATAGAAGTCCCGTCTCGAAGTAACCCTCCTTGCGACAAGTTATTTCTTTTAACAAAGCTAAGGCTTGCTCTTCCTCCACAGGCATCAGTGTTGATAACAAGATCTTGAAGATTTCCGTCGTCGCATTCTTCGCATTCGCAGACGTGAAAATTGCAGGCACTAGTTATAGGCGCTTGCTCCAGGTGAGGACTCTTCAAGCAGCCGTGAATTGCCCAACCCAGCCGTGTCTTAGTAGCGATAGGTTGGCATGCGTTGCCTTCTTTGTACTTTAAAGGTATCCATAGCTTCCAGTTATTAAAAGTAAGTAAGATAAGTAGCCTTTAGGTCTTTGGTTGACAAAGGGACTAATTGGTAAGCCTCTCAGATAATATAGATATTGTATTTGAATCCTTTTACTATCTACTGATTGTAAGGGCAGTTGCGATTTTGACAGTGTGGACAATCTCTATCGTATATTTTATATTTTGAAAAGAAATACCTGATATTTTGAGATCCATAACCTCAAAGTCGTTTTCACATCGATGTTCGTCTGCGGTCCATCTCAAACGTAGTGGTGAAGCGGTGCCCTTCATTTTGAGTTAACTAGCTACTTCCTCATCGAGCAAGGTAACTGATGAACCTTCATCAAAAAGGTCGCAGATATTAACCTCACAATCGTTGTCACAGGTATCACTCGGAAGAGTATTGCTTCGGAATTATGGTGGTGAAAATGGTCGTCGTGATGGATCGGTTTTTCCTCAGATTTCTTAGCTTCAGTTTGTAGTTTGTGTTCTCTGGAATCTTTTTCATTATTGTGCAGCAGACGGTGGTGCTTGAACAGACAATTGTTTTTTCCGCATACAGTCTCTACCTTACATCTCTGCCCGCCATGTTTGCTGAGACAACTTCTACAAAGTCTTTGGTTACGTACGAACGCCCATTTTAGTGAAAGGCTCAAATCTTCAAACTTTTTGCACTTAACAATCGATGGGCAATGTAAACTACAAACGCCACAATTGCATTCGGTTGCTGAATATTTAGTCTCTTCATCGTCTTTGGAATGCACGTGCAAGAATTCTTTCTCTTTTGTTACTTTAGGCTGCTTATCGTTACTTATTGTATGTACTTGGTAGACTGACAAGGTTAACAGCTTCAGCCTTTTTGTACAGTCATGAGCTAAGACTTGAGAGAATGTGATTATTGATGGGAAAAGTTTGAGTGTACATAGCCCAGTTCAAACGAATTGCTGGGGGTAGTTTGACTACGAGCTCATGTAGCAATGTAGGGTTATTTTGATAAAGAACGCACCCAGTTGCTTCTATAGTCGCACAGAGATTTTGGACTACAATTGCGAAGTTAACAATACTGTTCAGTTTATCGGCTTTCGGTGATGGAGTGGCCTGTATTTTGTTCATCAGTGTTTCAATTATAAATTCTGGTCTTCCGAATAGCATTTTTAGAGTAGAAATCACTCGCGGAGCAAAGTCTGGTTGTATCAGCAAGCTTTTGACTGATTCTAGTGCCTTGCTTTTAAGAGACTGTTGCAGATACATTAGATTCTCCTCACTTGAAAACCCACACAGCTCCGTGCTTCTTTCAAAGCTTCTTATAAAGAGAGGCAATTCGTCAGAATCCCCACTGAAGCTTTGTTGTGAGTTAGGGGTTACCACAAAGGCATTACCTTGATGCTGGTCAAGAGCGTAGGCATGCTTGTTTAAGGCTCGGCTTAGTTCGACGGATGGGGTGGTTCTTGCGCCCTTTCCAGTCATCTCCTACTTGCTTAGCAAAATTTATCATGATTTTGAATGGGGAAGAGGAAAGGGTTTTTTTTTTATTTTTTTATTTATTTTATTTTATTTGTATACTTGCATTGTTAGATACAATATCTTATAAACTAATACAAGTTTCATGGTAGATTACAATTATTCTAAGCTAACATAATAAACAATTAGTTGATTAAAAGCGGTTAAGAGTTATTTTTAATTTACATTTGATCAAAAACATTCAAATTAACATTTCATTCCAATATATTATGTATGTATACTATTTACAATAACATGTCTGTTTCATAAGTTGTTTTTGAAATTTTGTTATCATTATATACTTTACTCTGGATAAAAAACCTTACTTAAATGATTAATTTCAATCTGAAATTTTAATTGTGGGCTAAATATGCCACTAAGTTCGTTTTGAAACTCCGGTAGTTTGCGATTCGCCTCATATTTCGAGGCAGGTTGTTCCATAGGCGAGTAGCATTAATGAAAAACTGACGTTCAGATGCTAGGCATGTAAAGCGAAATTGAATAAGTTGATGCGACCTAAAAGATGAAGATATTTGCAATCCTAACTAATATTATAAATGTGAATGAATTCTCAAACTGAGAAGAGTGTTTGCACGAGACGTTTTTAGTTGTAATGCCGTCTGCCATACTAAAAATAATTTAGAAACAACTTTTAACAATAAAGCTGCTTTTAGAACTTTTAAATATAACATTCTTTCCTATAACTTATTAGGATTAAATAATAAGTTTTTACTGATTTTTATATATTTGTAAATCAATTTGAATTTGTGTTTCTGTATGAAACTTTTGTAATTGAAACTAACTTAGCTAATTTTGAAAGTAAATTTGTTAATTTTGAATTTATCTGGATACCCGCTATTAGATTGCATTCAAGAGGTAGAGCGAGTGGAGGATGTTATTTTGGCTGGAAAAAAGATATCCAAAATATTAATTGCTCTTTTGAGATATGTGAAGGTGTTACGTATGTCAAGCTACAAATTAGTGGGAACTTCTATCGCATTTTACCAATTTACATCAACTGCAACCAATGGAACAACGATTTTGAGGTGTTGGAAAAAATTATGTCACAGACAAAACATCTGATATTTTGATAGTAGGTGACCTTAATGCAAGGATAGGAAGAGAAAACGGATACGAAAACAACGCACTCGGAATTGAGAGAAAATCTAAGGATCCAATCTGTAATACAATAATCTTTAGACTGCCCAACCCTTCCACTACAGCGTATTAATTCGTGTTTGTCTAGATATGCACAAAGTTTGTAAATAGGGTTTGTTTTACTCACCGGCTTACTTTTCAACAAACTGGTGAATGAAAGCATAGCTACGAAGCAATCTTTTCCACTTTGAAAATCGGTCCGCTGAAAACAGGCTTTCGTGACAAACAATGTGTATGTTTACGTATTGACTTCTCAGTTCGTCGGGGATGTTTTTCAGTTGAATTTTTCCGATTTTCCAAGTTTCTGGAGGGTGAAGTAAGAACGATGGGCCCACGAACGAACGACTAGACGAGGAGAATTCTGGACTTTTGGCCCACCTCCACTCTGAAATTTCGGACAACTCCAAAATCTCACGCGAAACACCACAAACTGCTTATATTTTCGGTGGTCTGATCGAATCCAGGAAAGTACGCTTTTTGAATCGGACCAAAAAACTTTGCTAGCGAAGGCAATAGAGTGTTATTGTATTTATTGATGTACCTAATCGAGCGCCGAGTGTTGCTGCTTGCAATTCTAATCGAGGTATCGATAAACTCTTAAGAGGGGCCACTCGTGTCTTTGATCCGATAAGAGATATCTGAGCAGCACGTCCATCCGAATACCTCAAGTACGCTTCAGCTGCATAGCCGTCTTCGCTAGCGTCAACAAATGTGTGAAGCTGTACTACATGTTGGTTTTCAAACTTCTAGGAATTTGAAAGTTTTCGACTTTGGGCAAAAGATGAGTCCAGTGTAGCCATTTTTGATATTGTTTGTCTTGAATTTCTTCGTCCCAATGAATACCTGATCTCCAGATCTCTTGAAGGAGAACTTTAAGGTACATTAAAAAATAAGATATCAGACCTAAAGGATCGAATATCGTCATCAACAGTCGCAGGACATCTCGTTTAGTAAAGCATCGATGAAAATCTAGGCTTAGGTGTTGGTTTGAAAATAAACATGTCGTTGGTAGTACACCACCACATACCCAATACTTTTCTGAAATAAGTTCGGGATCCATGTCAAAGCTTATCAATTTAGTGCTACCTCTGTGGAGTTGGATACCCAGTTTCTAATATGAACGTAGCGAATATTTTTAGCGAGCTCTATTGGCTCTTGTTGGGTATCCACACTTACGAGCAAGTCATCGACATAGTGATTCTCGATAACGGCCTTCACAGCGTCTGGATAAACTTCGCAAAGTCCTTTGCGTTCTCATTTCTTATACATATATTTGCACAGGCCGGTGAACAAGTTTCGCCAAAGGTCATGACGATCATTGCGTAGGCCTCAAGGAACTCGTCTTCACTATTACACCATAGGAAAAACTGGGAGTATTGGTCTTCAAGTCTTATCGTTACTTGGTGAACATCTCTATGATGTCACCGCAAATGGCTACTTTCTTTTCTCTTAACCTACAAAGTACTGATATTAAACTGGTAAGCTGGTCGGGACCTTTCATAAAAAAGGAATTCAGAGACATACCTCGTATTTTGGCGGCGGCTTCCCAAACGATTCGCAGTTTGGATGGCTTGTTCGGATTCGTCGCTGGGAATATTGGCAAGTACCACAATCGTTGGTGCCTTTCTTTAGCTTCCTGGCTGCTCAACTTTCGTGCGTATCCTTTTGATTGATAGTCTTGAATTTTGTCTCGAATAGGCTTGGTCAGCTCTGGATTTTTTTTCATTCGTTTTTGTAAACCCTTTAAGCGATTATAAGCCATTTCAAAGCTGTCTGGCAGATCGACGTCTTTGTTTTTCCATAGAAGTCCCGTCTCGAAGTAACCCTCCTTGCGACAAGTTATTTCTTTTAACAAAGCTAAGGCTTGCTCTTCCTCCACAGGCATCAGTGTTGATAACAAGATCTTGAAGATTTCCGTCGTCGCATTCTTCGCATTCGCAGACGTGAAAATTGCAGGCACTAGTTATAGGCGCTTGCTCCAGGTGAGGACTCTTCAAGCAGCCGTGAATTGCCCAACCCAGCCGTGTCTTAGTAGCGATAGGTTGGCATGCGTTGCCTTCTTTGTACTTTAAAGGTATCCATAGCTTCCAGTTATTAAAAGTAAGTAAGATAAGTAGCCTTTAGGTCTTTGGTTGACAAAGGGACTAATTGGTAAGCCTCTCAGATAATATAGATATTGTATTTGAATCCTTTTACTATCTACTGATTGTAAGGGCAGTTGCGATTTTGACAGTGTGGACAATCTCTATCGTATATTTTATATTTTGAAAAGAAATACCTGATATTTTGAGATCCATAACCTCAAAGTCGTTTTCACATCGATGTTCGTCTGCGGTCCATCTCAAACGTAGTGGTGAAGCGGTGCCCTTCATTTTGAGTTAACTAGCTACTTCCTCATCGAGCAAGGTAACTGATGAACCTTCATCAAAAAGGTCGCACATATTAACCTCACAATCGTTGTCACAGGTATCACTCGGAAGAGTATTGCTTCGGAATTATGGTGGTGAAAATGGTCGTCGTGATGGATCGGTTTTTCCTCAGATTTCTTAGCTTCAGTTTGTAGTTTGTGTTCTCTGGAATCTTTTCCATTATTGTGCAGCAGACGGTGGTGCTTGAACAGACAATTGTTTTTTCCGCATACAGTCTCTACCTTACATCTCTGCCCGCCATGTTTGCTGAGACAACTTCTACAAAGTCTTTGGTTACGTACGAACGCCCATTTTAGTGAAAGGCTCAAATCTTCAAACTTTTTGCACTTAACAATCGATGGGCAATGTAAACTACAAACGCCACAATTGCATTCGGTTGCTGAATATTTAGTCTCTTCATCGTCTTTGGAATGCACGTGCAAGAATTCTTTCTCTTTTGTTACTTTAGGCTGCTTATCGTTACTTATTGTATGTACTTGGTAGACTGACAAGGTTAACAGCTTACTACTGTTCAGTTTATCGGCTTTCGGTGATGGAGTGGCCTGTATTTTGTTCATCAGTGTTTCAATTATAAATTCTGGTCTTCCGAATAGCATTTTTAGAGTAGAAATCACTCGCGGAGCAAAGTCTGGTTGTATCAGCAAGCTTTTGACTGATTCTAGTGCCTTGCTTTTAAGAGACTGTTGCAGATACATTAGATTCTCCTCACTTGAAAACCCACACAGCTCCGTGCTTCTTTCAAAGCTTCTTATAAAGAGAGGCAATTCGTCAGAATCCCCACTGAAGCTTTGTTGTGAGTTAGGGGTTACCACAAAGGCATTACCTTGATGCTGGTCAAGAGCGTAGGCATGCTTGTTTAAGGCTCGGCTTAGTTCGACGGATGGGGTGGTTCTTGCGCCCTTTCCAGTCATCTCCTACTCGCTTAGCAAAATTTATCATGATTTTGAATGGGGAAGAGGAAAGGGTTTTTTTTTTATTTTTTTATTTATTTTATTTTATTTGTATACTTGCATTGTTAGATACAATATCTTATAAACTAATACAAGTTTCATGGTAGATTACAATTATTCTAAGCTAACATAATAAACAATTAGTTGATTAAAAGCGGTTAAGAGTTATTTTTAATTTACATTTGATCAAAAACATTCAAATTAACATTTCATTCCAATATATTATGTATGTATACTATTTACAATAACATGTCTGTTTCATAAGTTGTTTTTGAAATTTTGTTATCATTATATACTTTACTCTGGATAAAAAACCTTACTTAAATGATTAATTTCAATCTGAAATTTTAATTGTGGGCTAAATATGCCACTAAGTTCGTTTTGAAACTCCGGTAGTTTGCGATTCGCCTCATATTTCGAGGCAGGTTGTTCCATAGGCGAGTAGCATTAATGAAAAACTGACGTTCAGATGCTAGGCATGTAAAGCGAAATTGAATAAGTTGATGCGACCTAAAAGATGAAGATATTTGCAATCCTAACTAATATTATAAATGTGAATGAATTCTCAAACTGAGAAGAGTGTTTGCACGAGACGTTTTTAGTTGTAATGCCGTCTGCCATACTAAAAATAATTTAGAAACAACTTTTAACAATAAAGCTGCTTTTAGAACTTTTAAATATAACATTCTTTCCTATAACATATTAGGATTAAATAATAAGTTTTTACTGATTTTTATATATTTGTAAATCAATTTGAATTTGTGTTTCTGTATGAAACTTTTGTAATTGAAACTAACTTAGCTAATTTTGAAAGTAAATTTGTTAATTTTGAATTTATCTGGATACCCGCTATTAGATTGCATTCAAGAGGTAGAGCGAGTGGAGGATGTTATTTTGGCTGGAAAAAAGATATCCAAAATATTAATTGCTCTTTTGAGATATGTGAAGGTGTTACGTATGTCAAGCTACAAATTAGTGGGAACTTCTATCGCATTTTACCAATTTACATCAACTGCAACCAATGGAACAACGATTTTGAGGTGTTGGAAAAAATTATGTCACAGACAAAACATCTGATATTTTGATAGTAGGTGACCTTAATGCAAGGATAGGAAGAGAAAACGGATACGAAAACAACGCACTCGGAATTGAGAGAAAATCTAAGGATCCAATCTGTAATACAATAATCTTTAGACTGCCCAACCCTTCCACTACAGCGTATTAATTCGTGTTTGTCTAGATATGCACAAAGTTTGTAAATAGGGTTTGTTTTACTCACCGGCTTACTTTTCAACAAACTGGTGAATGAAAGCATAGCTACGAAGCAATCTTTTCCACTTTGAAAATCGGTCCGCTGAAAACAGGTTTTCGTGACAAACAATGTGTATGTGTACGTATTGACTTCTCAGTTCGTCGGGGATGTTTTTCAGTTGAATTTTTCCGATTTTCCAAGTTTCTGGAGGGTGAAGTAAGAACGATGGGCCCACGAACGAACGACTAGACGAGGAGAATTCTGGACTTTTGGCCCACCTCCACTCTGAAATTTCGGACAACTCCAAAATCTCACGCGAAACACCACAAACTGCTTATATTTTCGGTGGTCTGATCGAATCCAGGAAAGTACGCTTTTTGAATCGGACCAAAAAACTTTGCTAGCTAAGGCAATAGAGTGTTATTGTATTTATTGATGTACCTAATCGAGCGCCGAGTGTTGCTGCTTGCAATTCTAATCGAGGTATCGATAGACTCTTAAGAGGGGCCACTCGTGTCTTTGATCCGATAAGAGATATCTGAGCAGCACGTCCATCCGAATACCTCAAGTACGCTTCAGCTGCATAGCCGTCTTCGCTAGCGTCAACAAATGTGTGAAGCTGTACTACATGTTGGTTTTCAAACTTCTAGGAATTTGAAAGTTTTCGACTTTGGGCAAAAGATGAGTCCAGTGTAGCCATTTTTGATATTGTTTGTCTTGAATTTCTTCGTCCCAATGAATACCTGATCTCCAGATCTCTTGAAAGAGAACTTTAAGGTACATTAAAAAATGAGATATCAGACCTAAGGGATCGAATATCGTCATCAACAGTCGCAGGACATCTCGTTTAGTAAAGCATCGATGAAAATCTAGGCTTAGGTGTTGGTTTGAAAATAAACATGTCGTTGGTAGTACACCACCACATACCCAATACTTTTCTGAAATAAGTTCGGGATCCATGTCAAAGCTTATCAATTTAGTGCTACCTCTGTGGAGTTGGATACCCAGTTTCTAATATGAACGTAGCGAATATTTTTAGCGAGCTCTATTGGCTCTTGTTGGGTATCCACACTTACGAGCAAGTCATCGACATAGTGATTCTCGATAACGGTCTTCACAGCGTCTGGATAAACTTCGCAAAGTCCTTTGCGTTCTCATTTTTTATACATATATTTGCACAGGCCGGTGAACAAGTTTCGCCAAAGGTCATGACGATCATTGCGTAGGCCTCAAGGAACTCGTCTTCACTATTACACCATAGGAAAAACTGGGAGTATTGGTCTTCAAGTCTTATCGTTACTTGGTGAACATCTCTATGATGTCACCGCAAATGGCTACTTTCTTTTCTCTTAACCTACAAAGTACTGATATTAAACTGGTAAGCTGGTCGGGACCTTTCATAAAAAAGGAATTCAGAGACATACCTCGTATTTTGGCGGCGGCTTCCCAAACGATTCGCAGTTTGGATGGCTTGTTCGGATTCATCGCTGGGAATATTGGCAAGTACCACAATCGTTGGTGCCTTTCTTTAGCTTCCTGGCTGCTCAACTTTCGTGCGTATCCTTTTGATTGATAGTCTTGAATTTTGTCTCGAATAGGCTTGGTCAGCTCTGGATTTTTTTTCATTCGTTTTTGTAAACCCTTTAAGCGATTATAAGCCATTTCAAAGCTGTCTGGCAGATCGACGTCTTTGTTTTTCCATAGAAGTCCCGTCTCGAAGTAACCCTCCTTGCGATAAGTTATTTCTTTTAACAAAGCTAAGGCTTGCTCTTCCTCCACAGGCATCAGTGTTGATAACAAGATCTTGAAGATTTCCGTCGTCGCATTCTTCGCATTCGCAGACGTGAAAATTGCAGGCACTAGTTATAGGCGCTTGCTCCAGGTGAGGACTCTTCAAGCAGCCGTGAATTGCCCAACCCAGCCGTGTCTTAGTAGCGATAGGTTGGCATGCGTTGCCTTCTTTGTACTTTAAAGGTATCCATAGCTTCCAGTTATTAAAAGTAAGTAAGATAAGTAGCCTTTAGGTCTTTGGTTGACAAGGGACCAATTGGTAAGCCTCTCAGATAATATAGATATTGTATTTGAATCCTTTTACTATCTACTGATTGTAAGGGCAGTTGCGATTTTGACAGTGTGGACAATCTCTATCGTATATTTTATATTTTGAAAAGAAATACCTGATATTTTGAGATCCATAACCTCAAAGTCGTTTTCACATCGATGTTCGTCTGCGGTCCATCTCAAACGTAGTGGTGAAGCGGTGCCCTTCATTTTGAGTTAACTAGCTACTTCCTCATCGAGCAAGGTAACTGATGAACCTTCATCAAAAAGGTCGCAGATATTAACCTCACAATCGTTGTCACAGGTATCACTCGGAAGAGTATTGCTTCGGAATTATGGTGGTGAAAATGGTCGTCGTGATGGATCGGTTTTTCCTCAGATTTCTTAGCTTCAGTTTGTAGTTTGTGTTCTCTGGAATCTTTTTCATTATTGTGCAGCAGACGGTGGTGCTTGAACAGACAATTGTTTTTTCCGCATACAGTCTCTACCTTACATCTCTGCCCGCCATGTTTGCTGAGACAACTTCTACAAAGTCTTTGGTTACGTACGAACGCCCATTTTAGTGAAAGGCTCAAATCTTCAAACTTTTTGCACTTAACAATCGATGGGCAATGTAAACTACAAACACCACAATTGCATTCGGTTGCTGAATATTTAGTCTCTTCATCGTCTTTGGATTGCACGTGCAAGAATTCTTTCTCTTTTGTTACTTTAGGCTGCTTATCGTTACTTATTGTATGTACTTGGTAGACTGACAAGGTTAACAGCTTCAGCCTTTTTGTACAGTCATGAGCTAAGACTTGAGAGAATGTGATTATTGATGGGAAAAGTTTGAGTGTACATAGCCCAGTTCAAACGAATTGCTGGGGGTAGTTTGACTACGAGCTCATGTAGCAATGTAGGGTTATTTTGATAGAGAACGCACCCAGTTGCTTCTATAGTCGCACAGAGATTTTGGACTACAATTGCGAAGTTAACAATACTGTTCAGTTTATCGGCTTTCGGTGATGGAGTGGCCTGTATTTTGTTCATCAGTGTTTCAATTATAAATTCTGGTCTTCCGAATAGCATTTTTAGAGTAGAAATAACTCGCGGAGCAAAGTCTGGTTGTATCAGCAAGCTTTTGACTGATTCTAGTGCCTTGCTTTTAAGAGACTGTTGCAGATACATTAGATTCTCCTCACTTGAAAACCCACACAGCTCCGTGCTTCTTTCAAAGCTTCTTATAAAGAGAGGCAATTCGTCAGAATCCCCACTGAAGCTTTGTTGTGAGTTAGGGGTTACCACAAAGGCATTACCTTGATGCTGGTCAAGAGCGTAGGCATGCTTGTTTAAGGCTCGGCTTAGTTCGACGGATGGGGTGGTTCTTGCGCCCTTTCCAGTCATCTCCTACTCGCTTAGCAAAATTTATCATGATTTTGAATGGGGAAGAGGAAAGGGTTTTTTTTTTATTTTTTTATTTATTTTATTTTATTTGTATACTTGCATTGTTAGATACAATATCTTATAAACTAATACAAGTTTCATGGTAGATTACAATTATTCTAAGCTAACATAATAAACAATTAGTTGATTAAAAGCGGTTAAGAGTTATTTTTAATTTACATTTGATCAAAAACATTCAAATTAACATTTCATTCCAATATATTATGTATGTATACTATTTACAATAACATGTCTGTTTCATAAGTTGTTTTTGAAATTTTGTTATCATTATATACTTTACTCCGGATAAAAAACCTTACTTAAATGATTAATTTCAATCTGAAATTTTAATTGTGGGCTAAATATGCCACTAAGTTCGTTTTGAAACTCCGGTAGTTTGCGATTCGCCTCATATTTCGAGGCAGGTTGTTCCATAGGCGAGTAGCATTAATGAAAAACTGACGTTCAGATGCTAGGCATGTAAAGCGAAATTGAATAAGTTGATGCGACCTAAAAGATGAAGATATTTGCAATCCTAACTAATATTATAAATGTGAATGAATTCTCAAACTGAGAAGAGTGTTTGCACGAGACGTTTTTAGTTGTAATGCCGTCTGCCATACTAAAAATAATTTAGAAACAACTTTTAACAATAAAGCTGCTTTTAGAACTTTTAAATATAACATTCTTTCCTATAACTTATTAGGATTAAATAATAAGTTTTTACTGATTTTTATATATTTGTAAATCAATTTGAATTTGTGTTTCTGTATGAAACTTTTGTAATTGAAACTAACTTAGCTAATTTTGAAAGTAAATTTGTTTATTTTGAATTTATCTGGATACCCGCTATTAGATTGCATTCAAGAGGTAGAGCGAGTGGAGGATGTTATTTTGGCTGGAAAAAAGATATCCAAAATATTAATTGCTCTTTTGAGATATGTGAAGGTGTTACGTATGTCAAGCTACAAATTAGTGGGAACTTCTATCGCATTTTACCAATTTACATCAACTGCAACCAATGGAACAACGATTTTGAGGTGTTGGAAAAAATTATGTCACAGACAAAACATCTGATATTTTGATAGTAGGTGACCTTAATGCAAGGATAGGAAGAGAAAACGGATACAAAAACAACGCACTCGGAATTGAGAGAAAATCTAAGGGTCCAATCTGTAATACAATAATCTTTAGACTGCCCAACCCTTCCACTACAGCGTATTAATTCGTGTTTGTCTAGATATGCACAAAGTTTGTAAATAGGGTTTGTTTTACTCACCGGCTTACTTTTCAACAAACTGGTGAATGAAAGCATAGCTACGAAGCAATCTTTTCCACTTTGAAAATCGGTCCGCTGAAAACAGGTTTTCGTGACA
This sequence comes from Melanostoma mellinum, assembly GCA_914767635.1. NCBI lineage: Eukaryota > Metazoa > Arthropoda > Insecta > Diptera > Syrphidae > Melanostoma > Melanostoma mellinum. The sequence goes on along the minus strand of OU612058.1, from coordinate 113,509,134 downwards.
AACAATGTGTATGTGTACGTATTGACTTCTCAGTTCGTCGGGGATGTTTTTCAGTTGAATTTTTCCGATTTTCCAAGTTTCTGGAGGGTGAAGTAAGAACGATGGGCCCACGAACGAACGACTAGACGAGGAGAATTCTGGACTTTTGGCCCACCTCCACTCTGAAATTTCGGACAACTCCAAAATCTCACGCGAAACACCACAAACTGCTTATATTTTCGGTGGTCTGATCGAATCCAGGAAAGTACGCTTTTTGAATCGGACCAAAAAACTTTGCTAGCTAAGGCAATAGAGTGTTATTGTATTTATTGATGTACCTAATCGAGCGCCGAGTGTTGCTGCTTGCAATTCTAATCGAGGTATCGATAGACTCTTAAGAGGGGCCACTCGTGTCTTTGATCCGATAAGAGATATCTGAGCAGCACGTCCATCCGAATACCTCAAGTACGCTTCAGCTGCATAGCCGTCTTCGCTAGCGTCAACAAATGTGTGAAGCTGTACTACATGTTGGTTTTCAAACTTCTAGGAATTTGAAAGTTTTCGACTTTGGGCAAAAGATGAGTCCAGTGTAGCCATTTTTGATATTGTTTGTCTTGAATTTCTTCGTCCCAATGAATACCTGATCTCCAGATCTCTTGAAAGAGAACTTTAAGGTACATTAAAAAATGAGATATCAGACCTAAGGGATCGAATATCGTCATCAACAGTCGCAGGACATCTCGTTTAGTAAAGCATCGATGAAAATCTAGGCTTAGGTGTTGGTTTGAAAATAAACATGTCGTTGGTAGTACACCACCACATACCCAATACTTTTCTGAAATAAGTTCGGGATCCATGTCAAAGCTTATCAATTTAGTGCTACCTCTGTGGAGTTGGATACCCAGTTTCTAATATGAACGTAGCGAATATTTTTAGCGAGCTCTATTGGCTCTTGTTGGGTATCCACACTTACGAGCAAGTCATCGACATAGTGATTCTCGATAACGGTCTTCACAGCGTCTGGATAAACTTCGCAAAGTCCTTTGCGTTCTCATTTTTTATACATATATTTGCACAGGCCGGTGAACAAGTTTCGCCAAAGGTCATGACGATCATTGCGTAGGCCTCAAGGAACTCGTCTTCACTATTACACCATAGGAAAAACTGGGAGTATTGGTCTTCAAGTCTTATCGTTACTTGGTGAACATCTCTATGATGTCACCGCAAATGGCTACTTTCTTTTCTCTTAACCTACAAAGTACTGATATTAAACTGGTAAGCTGGTCGGGACCTTTCATAAAAAAGGAATTCAGAGACATACCTCGTATTTTGGCGGCGGCTTCCCAAACGATTCGCAGTTTGGATGGCTTGTTCGGATTCATCGCTGGGAATATTGGCAAGTACCACAATCGTTGGTGCCTTTCTTTAGCTTCCTGGCTGCTCAACTTTCGTGCGTATCCTTTTGATTGATAGTCTTGAATTTTGTCTCGAATAGGCTTGGTCAGCTCTGGATTTTTTTTCATTCGTTTTTGTAAACCCTTTAAGCGATTATAAGCCATTTCAAAGCTGTCTGGCAGATCGACGTCTTTGTTTTTCCATAGAAGTCCCGTCTCGAAGTAACCCTCCTTGCGATAAGTTATTTCTTTTAACAAAGCTAAGGCTTGCTCTTCCTCCACAGGCATCAGTGTTGATAACAAGATCTTGAAGATTTCCGTCGTCGCATTCTTCGCATTCGCAGACGTGAAAATTGCAGGCACTAGTTATAGGCGCTTGCTCCAGGTGAGGACTCTTCAAGCAGCCGTGAATTGCCCAACCCAGCCGTGTCTTAGTAGCGATAGGTTGGCATGCGTTGCCTTCTTTGTACTTTAAAGGTATCCATAGCTTCCAGTTATTAAAAGTAAGTAAGATAAGTAGCCTTTAGGTCTTTGGTTGACAAGGGACCAATTGGTAAGCCTCTCAGATAATATAGATATTGTATTTGAATCCTTTTACTATCTACTGATTGTAAGGGCAGTTGCGATTTTGACAGTGTGGACAATCTCTATCGTATATTTTATATTTTGAAAAGAAATACCTGATATTTTGAGATCCATAACCTCAAAGTCGTTTTCACATCGATGTTCGTCTGCGGTCCATCTCAAACGTAGTGGTGAAGCGGTGCCCTTCATTTTGAGTTAACTAGCTACTTCCTCATCGAGCAAGGTAACTGATGAACCTTCATCAAAAAGGTCGCAGATATTAACCTCACAATCGTTGTCACAGGTATCACTCGGAAGAGTATTGCTTCGGAATTATGGTGGTGAAAATGGTCGTCGTGATGGATCGGTTTTTCCTCAGATTTCTTAGCTTCAGTTTGTAGTTTGTGTTCTCTGGAATCTTTTTCATTATTGTGCAGCAGACGGTGGTGCTTGAACAGACAATTGTTTTTTCCGCATACAGTCTCTACCTTACATCTCTGCCCGCCATGTTTGCTGAGACAACTTCTACAAAGTCTTTGGTTACGTACGAACGCCCATTTTAGTGAAAGGCTCAAATCTTCAAACTTTTTGCACTTAACAATCGATGGGCAATGTAAACTACAAACACCACAATTGCATTCGGTTGCTGAATATTTAGTCTCTTCATCGTCTTTGGATTGCACGTGCAAGAATTCTTTCTCTTTTGTTACTTTAGGCTGCTTATCGTTACTTATTGTATGTACTTGGTAGACTGACAAGGTTAACAGCTTCAGCCTTTTTGTACAGTCATGAGCTAAGACTTGAGAGAATGTGATTATTGATGGGAAAAGTTTGAGTGTACATAGCCCAGTTCAAACGAATTGCTGGGGGTAGTTTGACTACGAGCTCATGTAGCAATGTAGGGTTATTTTGATAGAGAACGCACCCAGTTGCTTCTATAGTCGCACAGAGATTTTGGACTACAATTGCGAAGTTAACAATACTGTTCAGTTTATCGGCTTTCGGTGATGGAGTGGCCTGTATTTTGTTCATCAGTGTTTCAATTATAAATTCTGGTCTTCCGAATAGCATTTTTAGAGTAGAAATAACTCGCGGAGCAAAGTCTGGTTGTATCAGCAAGCTTTTGACTGATTCTAGTGCCTTGCTTTTAAGAGACTGTTGCAGATACATTAGATTCTCCTCACTTGAAAACCCACACAGCTCCGTGCTTCTTTCAAAGCTTCTTATAAAGAGAGGCAATTCGTCAGAATCCCCACTGAAGCTTTGTTGTGAGTTAGGGGTTACCACAAAGGCATTACCTTGATGCTGGTCAAGAGCGTAGGCATGCTTGTTTAAGGCTCGGCTTAGTTCGACGGATGGGGTGGTTCTTGCGCCCTTTCCAGTCATCTCCTACTCGCTTAGCAAAATTTATCATGATTTTGAATGGGGAAGAGGAAAGGGTTTTTTTTTTATTTTTTTATTTATTTTATTTTATTTGTATACTTGCATTGTTAGATACAATATCTTATAAACTAATACAAGTTTCATGGTAGATTACAATTATTCTAAGCTAACATAATAAACAATTAGTTGATTAAAAGCGGTTAAGAGTTATTTTTAATTTACATTTGATCAAAAACATTCAAATTAACATTTCATTCCAATATATTATGTATGTATACTATTTACAATAACATGTCTGTTTCATAAGTTGTTTTTGAAATTTTGTTATCATTATATACTTTACTCTGGATAAAAAACCTTACTTAAATGATTAATTTCAATCTGAAATTTTAATTGTGGGCTAAATATGCCACTAAGTTCGTTTTGAAACTCCGGTAGTTTGCGATTCGCCTCATATTTCGAGGCAGGTTGTTCCATAGGCGAGTAGCATTAATGAAAAACTGACGTTCAGATGCTAGGCATGTAAAGCGAAATTGAATAAGTTGATGCGACCTAAAAGATGAAGATATTTGCAATCCTAACTAATATTATAAATGTGAATGAATTCTCAAACTGAGAAGAGTGTTTGCACGAGACGTTTTTAGTTGTAATGCCGTCTGCCATACTAAAAATAATTTAGAAACAACTTTTAACAATAAAGCTGCTTTTAGAACTTTTAAATATAACATTCTTTCCTATAACTTATTAGGATTAAATAATAAGTTTTTACTGATTTTTATATATTTGTAAATCAATTTGAATTTGTGTTTCTGTATGAAACTTTTGTAATTGAAACTAACTTAGCTAATTTTGAAAGTAAATTTGTTTATTTTGAATTTATCTGGATACCCGCTATTAGATTGCATTCAAGAGGTAGAGCGAGTGGAGGATGTTATTTTGGCTGGAAAAAAGATATCCAAAATATTAATTGCTCTTTTGAGATATGTGAAGGTGTTACGTATGTCAAGCTACAAATTAGTGGGAACTTCTATCGCATTTTACCAATTTACATCAACTGCAACCAATGGAACAACGATTTTGAGGTGTTGGAAAAAATTATGTCACAGACAAAACATCTGATATTTTGATAGTAGGTGACCTTAATGCAAGGATAGGAAGAGAAAACGGATACGAAAACAACGCACTCGGAATTGAGAGAAAATCTAAGGGTCCAATCTGTAATACAATAATCTTTAGACTGCCCAACCCTTCCACTACAGCGTATTAATTCGTGTTTGTCTAGATATGCACAAAGTTTGTAAATAGGGTTTGTTTTACTCACCGGCTTACTTTTCAACAAACTGGTGAATGAAAGCATAGCTACGAAGCAATCTTTTCCACTTTGAAAATCGGTCCGCTGAAAACAGGTTTTCGTGACAAACAATGTGTATGTGTACGTATTGACTTCTCAGTTCGTCGGGGATGTTTTTCAGTTGAATTTTTCCGATTTTCCAAGTTTCTGGAGGGTGAAGTAAGAACGATGGGCCCACGAACGAACGACTAGACGAGGAGAATTCTGGACTTTTGGCCCACCTCCACTCTGAAATTTCGGACAACTCCAAAATCTCACGCGAAACACCACAAACTGCTTATATTTTCGGTGGTCTGATCGAATCCAGGAAAGTACGCTTTTTGAATCGGACCAAAAAACTTTGCTAGCGAAGGCAATAGAGTGTTATTGTATTTATTGATGTACCTAATCGAGCGCCGAGTGTTGCTGCTTGCAATTCTAATCGAGGTATCGATAAACTCTTAAGAGGGGCCACTCGTGTCTTTGATCCGATAAGAGATATCTGAGCAGCACGTCCATCCGAATACCTCAAGTACGCTTCAGCTGCATAGCCGTCTTCGCTAGCGTCAACAAATGTGTGAAGCTGTACTACATGTTGGTTTTCAAACTTCTAGGAATTTGAAAGTTTTCGACTTTGGGCAAAAGATGAGTCCAGTGTAGCCATTTTTGATATTGTTTGTCTTGAATTTCTTCGTCCCAATGAATACCTGATCTCCAGATCTCTTGAAGGAGAACTTTAAGGTACATTAAAAAATGAGATATCAGACCTAAGGGATCGAATATCGTCATCAACAGTCGCAGGACATCTCGTTTAGTAAAGCATCGATGAAAATCTAGGCTTAGGTGTTGGTTTGAAAATAAACATGTCGTTGGTAGTACACCACCACATACCCAATACTTTTCTGAAATAAGTTCGGGATCCATGTCAAAGCTTATCAATTTAGTGCTACCTCTGTGGAGTTGGATACCTAGTTTCTAATATGAACGTAGCGAATATTTTTAGCGAGCTCTATTGGCTCTTGTTGGGTATCCACACTTACGAGCAAGTCATCGACATAGTGATTCTCGATAACGGCCTTCACAGCGTCTGGATAAACTTCGCAAAGTCCTTTGCGTTCTCATTTCTTATACATATATTTGCACAGGCCGGTGAACAAGTTTCGCCAAAGGTCATGACGATCATTGCGTAGGCCTCAAGGAACTCGTCTTCACTATTACACCATAGGAACAACTGGGAGTATTGGTCTTCAAGTCTTATCGTTACTTGGTGAACATCTCTATGATGTCACCGCAAATGGCTACTTTCTTTTCTCTTAACCTACAAAGTACTGATATTAAACTGGTAAGCTGGTCGGGACCTTTCATAAAAAAGGAATTCAGAGACATACCTCGTATTTTGGCGGCGGCTTCCCAAACGATTCGCAGTTTGGATGGCTTGTTCGGATTCGTCGCTGGGAATATTGGCAAGTACCACAATCGTTGGTGCCTTTCTTTAGCTTCCTGGCTGCTCAACTTTCGTGCGTATCCTTTTGATTGATAGTATTGAATTTTGTCTCGAATAGGCTTGGTCAGCTCTGGATTTTTTTTCATTCGTTTTTGTAAACCCTTTAAGCGATTATAAGCCATTTCAAAGCTGTCTGGCAGATCGACGTCTTTGTTTTTCCATAGAAGTCCCGTCTCGAAGTAACCCTCCTTGCGACAAGTTATTTCTTTTAACAAAGCTAAGGCTTGCTCTTCCTCCACAGGCATCAGTGTTGATAACAAGATCTTGAAGATTTCCGTCGTCGCATTCTTCGCATTCGCAGACGTGAAAATTGCAGGCACTAGTTATAGGCGCTTGCTCCAGGTGAGGACTCTTCAAGCAGCCGTGAATTGCCCAACCCAGCCGTGTCTTAGTAGCGATAGGTTGGCATGCGTTGCCTTCTTTGTACTTTAAAGGTATCCATAGCTTCCAGTTATTAAAAGTAAGTAAGATAAGTAGCCTTTAGGTCTTTGGTTGACAAAGGGACTAATTGGTAAGCCTCTCAGATAATATAGATATTGTATTTGAATCCTTTTACTATCTACTGATTGTAAGGGCAGTTGCGATTTTGACAGTGTGGACAATCTCTATCGTATATTTTATATTTTGAAAAGAAATACCTGATATTTTGAGATCCATAACCTCAAAGTCGTTTTCACATCGATGTTCGTCTGCGGTCCATCTCAAACGTAGTGGTGAAGCGGTGCCCTTCATTTTGAGTTAACTAGCTACTTCCTCATCGAGCAAGGTAACTGATGAACCTTCATCAAAAAGGTCGCAGATATTAACCTCACAATCGTTGTCACAGGTATCACTCGGAAGAGTATTGCTTCGGAATTATGGTGGTGAAAATGGTCGTCGTGATGGATCGGTTTTTCCTCAGATTTCTTAGCTTCAGTTTGTAGTTTGTGTTCTCTGGAATCTTTTTCATTATTGTGCAGCAGACGGTGGTGCTTGAACAGACAATTGTTTTTTCCGCATACAGTCTCTACCTTACATCTCTGCCCGCCATGTTTGCTGAGACAACTTCTACAAAGTCTTTGGTTACGTACGAACGCCCATTTTAGTGAAAGGCTCAAATCTTCAAACTTTTTGCACTTAACAATCGATGGGCAATGTAAACTACAAACACCACAATTGCATTCGGTTGCTGAATATTTAGTCTCTTCATCGTCTTTGGAATGCACGTGCAAGAATTCTTTCTCTTTTGTTACTTTAGGCTGCTTATCGTTACTTATTGTATGTACTTGGTAGACTGACAAGGTTAACAGCTTCAGCCTTTTTGTACAGTCATGAGCTAAGACTTGAGAGAATGTGATTATTGATGGGAAAAGTTTGAGTGTACATAGCCCAGTTCAAACGAATTGCTGGGGGTAGTTTGACTACGAGCTCATGTAGCAATGTAGGGTTATTTTGATAGAGAACGCACCCAGTTGCTTCTATAGTCGCACAGAGATTTTGGACTACAATTGCGAAGTTAACAATACTGTTCAGTTTATCGGCTTTCGGTGATGGAGTGGCCTGTATTTTGTTCATCAGTGTTTCAATTATAAATTCTGGTCTTCCGAATAGCATTTTTAGAGTAGAAATCACTCGCGGAGCAAAGTCTGGTTGTATCAGCAAGCTTTTGACTGATTCTAGTGCCTTGATTTTAAGAGACTGTTGCAGATACATTAGATTCTCCTCACTTGAAAACCCACACAGCTCCGTGCTTCTTTCAAAGCTTCTTATAAAGAGAGGCAATTCGTCAGAATCCCCACTGAAGCTTTGTTGTGAGTTAGGGGTTACCACAAAGGCATTACCTTGATGCTGGTCAAGAGCGTAGGCATGCTTGTTTAAGGCTCGGCTTAGTTCGACGGATGGGGTGGTTCTTGCGCCCTTTCCAGTCATCTCCTACTTGCTTAGCAAAATCTATCATGATTTTGAATGGGGAAGAGGAAAGGGTTTTTTTTTTATTTTTTTATTTATTTTATTTTATTTGTATACTTGCATTGTTAGATACAATATCTTATAAACTAATACAAGTTTCATGGTAGATTACAATTATTCTAAGCTAACATAATAAACAATTAGTTGATTAAAAGCGGTTAAGAGTTATTTTTAATTTACATTTGATCAAAAACATTCAAATTAACATTTCATTCCAATATATTATGTATGTATACTATTTACAATAACATGTCTGTTTCATAAGTTGTTTTTGAAATTTTGTTATCATTATATACTTTACTCTGGATAAAAAACCTTACTTAAATGATTAATTTCAATCTGAAATTTTAATTGTGGGCTAAATATGCCACTAAGTTCGTTTTGAAACTCCGGTAGTTTGCGATTCGCCTCATATTTCGAGGCAGGTTGTTCCATAGGCGAGTAGCATTAATGAAAAACTGACGTTCAGATGCTAGGCATGTAAAGCGAAATTGAATAAGTTGATGCGACCTAAAAGATGAAGATATTTGCAATCCTAACTAATATTATAAATGTGAATGAATTCTCAAACTGAGAAGAGTGTTTGCACGAGACGTTTTTAGTTGTAATGCCGTCTGCCATACTAAAAATAATTTAGAAACAACTTTTAACAATAAAGCTGCTTTTAGAACTTTTAAATATAACATTCTTTCCTATAACTTATTAGGATTAAATAATAAGTTTTTACTGATTTTTATATATTTGTAAATCAATTTGAATTTGTGTTTCTGTATGAAACTTTTGTAATTGAAACTAACTTAGCTAATTTTGAAAGTAAATTTGTTAATTTTGAATTTATCTGGATACCCGCTATTAGATTGCATTCAAGAGGTAGAGCGAGTGGAGGATGTTATTTTGGCTGGAAAAAAGATATCCAAAATATTAATTGCTCTTTTGAGATATGTGAAGGTGTTACGTATGTCAAGCTACAAATTAGTGGGAACTTCTATCGCATTTTACCAATTTACATCAACTGCAACCAATGGAACAACGATTTTGAGGTGTTGGAAAAAATTATGTCACAGACAAAACATCTGATATTTTGATAGTAGGTGACCTTAATGCAAGGATAGGAAGAGAAAACGGATACGAAAACAACGCACTCGGAATTGAGAGAAAATCTAAGGATCCAATCTGTAATACAATAATCTTTAGACTGCCCAACCCTTCCACTACAGCGTATTAATTCGTGTTTGTCTAGATATGCACAAAGTTTGTAAATAGGGTTTGTTTTACTCACCGGCTTACTTTTCAACAAACTGGTGAATGAAAGCATAGCTACGAAGCAATCTTTTCCACTTTGAAAATCGGTCCGCTGAAAACAGGCTTTCGTGACAAACAATGTGTATGTTTACGTATTGACTTCTCAGTTCGTCGGGGATGTTTTTCAGTTGAATTTTTCCGATTTTCCAAGTTTCTGGAGGGTGAAGTAAGAACGATGGGCCCACGAACGAACGACTAGACGAGGAGAATTCTGGACTTTTGGCCCACCTCCACTCTGAAATTTCGGACAACTCCAAAATCTCACGCGAAACACCACAAACTGCTTATATTTTCGGTGGTCTGATCGAATCCAGGAAAGTACGCTTTTTGAATCGGACCAAAAAACTTTGCTAGCGAAGGCAATAGAGTGTTATTGTATTTATTGATGTACCTAATCGAGCGCCGAGTGTTGCTGCTTGCAATTCTAATCGAGGTATCGATAAACTCTTAAGAGGGGCCACTCGTGTCTTTGATCCGATAAGAGATATCTGAGCAGCACGTCCATCCGAATACCTCAAGTACGCTTCAGCTGCATAGCCGTCTTCGCTAGCGTGAACAAATGTGTGAAGCTGTACTACATGTTGGTTTTCAAACTTCTAGGAATTTGAAAGTTTTCGACTTTGGGCAAAAGATGAGTCCAGTGTAGCCATTTTTGATATTGTTTGTCTTGAATTTCTTCGTCCCAATGAATACCTGATCTCCAGATCTCTTGAAGGAGAACTTTAAGGTACATTAAAAAATGAGATATCAGACCTAAAGGATCGAATATCGTCATCAACAGTCGCAGGACATCTCGTTTAGTAAAGCATCGATGAAAATCTAGGCTTAGGTGTTGGTTTGAAAATAAACATGTCGTTGGTAGTACACCACCACATACCCAATACTTTTCTGAAATAAGTTCGGGATCCATGTCAAAGCTTATCAATTTAGTGCTACCTCTGCGGAGTTGGATACCCAGTTTCTTATATGAACGTAGCGAATATTTTTAGCGAGCTCTATTGGCTCTTGTTGGGTATCCACACTTACGAGCAAGTCATCGACATAGTGATTCTCGATAACGGCCTTCACAGCGTCTGGATAAACTTCGCAAAGTCCTTTGCGTTCTCATTTTTTATACATATATTTGCACAGGCCGGTGAACAAGTTTCGCCAAAGGTCATGACGATCATTGCGTAGGCCTCAAGGAACTCGTCTTCACTATTACACCATAGGAAAAACTGGGAGTATTGGTCTTCAAGTCTTATCGTTACTTGGTGAACACCTCTATGATGTCACCGCAAATGGCTACTTTCTTTTCTCTTAACCTACAAAGTACTGATATTAAACTGGTAAGCTGGTCGGGACCTTTCATAAAAAAGGAATTCAGAGACATACCTCGTATTTTGGCGGCGGCTTCCCAAACGATTCGCAGTTTGGATGGCTTGTTCGGATTCGTCGCTGGGAATATTGGCAAGTACCACAATCGTTGGTGCCTTTCTTTAGCTTCCTGGCTGCTCAACTTTCGTGCGTATCCTTTTGATTGATAGTCTTGAATTTTGTCTCGAATAGGCTTGGTCAGCTCTGGATTTTTTTTCATTCGTTTTTGTAAACCCTTTAAGCGATTATAAGCCATTTCAAAGCTGTCTGGCAGATCGACGTCTTTGTTTTTCCATAGAAGTCCCGTCTCGAAGTAACCCTCCTTGCGACAAGTTATTTCTTTTAACAAAGCTAAGGCTTGCTCTTCCTCCACAGGCGTCAGTGTTGATAACAAGATCTTGAAGATTTCCGTCGTCGCATTCTTCGCATTCGCAGACGTGAAAATTGCAGGCACTAGTTATAGGCGCTTGCTCCAGGTGAGGACTCTTCAAGCAGCCGTGAATTGCCCAACCCAGCCGTGTCTTAGTAGCGATAGGTTGGCATGCGTTGCCTTCTTTGTACTTTAAAGGTATCCATAGCTTCCAGTTATTAAAAGTAAGTAAGATAAGTAGCCTTTAGGTCTTTGGTTGACAAAGGGACTAATTGGTAAGCCTCTCAGATAATATAGATATTGTATTTGAATCCTTTTACTATCTACTGATTGTAAGGGCAGTTGCGATTTTGACAGTGTGGACAATCTCTATCGTATATTTTATATTTTGAAAAGAAATACCTGATATTTTGAGATCCATAACCTCAAAGTCGTTTTCACATCGATGTTCGTCTGCGGTCCATCTCAAACGTAGTGGTGAAGCGGTGCCCTTCATTTTGAGTTAACTAGCTACTTCCTCATCGAGCAAGGTAACTGATGAACCTTCATCAAAAAGGTCGCAGATATTAACCTCACAATCGTTGTCACAGGTATGGGCCCACGAACGAACGACTAGACGAGGAGAATTCTGGACTTTTGGCCCACCTCCACTCTGAAATTTCGGACAACTCCAAAATCTCACGCGAAACACCACAAACTGCTTATATTTTCGGTGGTCTGATCGAATCCAGGAAAGTACGCTTTTTGAATCGGACCAAAAAACTTTGCTAGCGAAGGCAATAGAGCGTTATTGTATTTATTGATGTACCTAATCGAGCGCCGAGTGTTGCTGCTTGCAATTCTAATCGAGGTATCGATAAACTCTTAAGAGGGGCCACTCGTGTCTTTGATCCGATAAGAGATATCTGAGCAGCACGTCCATCCGAATACCTCAAGTACGCTTCAGCTGCATAGCCGTCTTCGCTAGCGTCAACAAATGTGTGAAGCTGTACTACATGTTGGTTTTCAAACTTCTAGGAATTTGAAAGTTTTCGACTTTGGGCAAAAGATGAGTCCAGTGTAGCCATTTTTGATATTGTTTGTCTTGAATTTCTTCGTCCCAATGAATACCTGATCTCCAGATCTCTTGAAGGAGAACTTTAAGGTACATTAAAAAATGAGATATCAGACCTAAAGGATCGAATATCGTCATCAACAGTCGCAGGACATCTCGTTTAGTAAAGCATCGATGAAAATCTAGGCTTAGGTGTTGGTTTGAAAATAAACATGTCGTTGGTAGTACACCACCACATACCCAATACTTTTCTGAAATAAGTTCGGGATCCATGTCAAAGCTTATCAATTTAGTGCTACCTCTGTGGAGTTGGATACCCAGTTTCTAATATGAACGTAGCGAATATTTTTAGCGAGCTCTATTGGCTCTTGTTGGGTATCCACACTTACGAGCAAGTCATCGACATAGTGATTCTCGATAACGGCCTTCACAGCGTCTGGATAAACTTCGCAAAGTCCTTTGCGTTCTCATTTTTTATACATATATTTGCACAGGCCGGTGAACAAGTTTCGCCAAAGGTCATGACGATCATTGCGTAGGCCTCAAGGAACTCGTCTTCACTATTACACCATAGGAAAAACTGGGAGTATTGGTCTTCAAGTCTTATCGTTACTTGGTGAACATCTCTATGATGTCACCGCAAATGGCTACTTTCTTTTCTCTTAACCTACAAAGTACTGATATTAAACTGGTAAGCTGGTCGGGACCTTTCATAAAAAAGGAATTCAGAGACATACCTCGTATTTTGGCGGCGGCTTCCCAAACGATTCGCAGTTTGGATGGCTTGTTCGGATTCGTCGCTGGGAATATTGGCAAGTACCACAATCGTTGGTGCCTTTCTTTAGCTTCCTGGCTGCTCAACTTTCGTGCGTATCCTTTTGATTGATAGTCTTGAATTTTGTCTCGAATAGGCTTGGTCAGCTCTGGATTTTTTTTCATTCGTTTTTGTAAACCCTTTAAGCGATTATAAGCCATTTCAAAGCTGTCTGGCAGATCGACGTCTTTGTTTTTCCATAGAAGTCCCGTCTCGAAGTAACCCTCCTTGCGACAAGTTATTTCTTTTAACAAAGCTAAGGCTTGCTCTTCCTCCACAGGCATCAGTGTTGATAACAAGATCTTGAAGATTTCCGTCGTCGCATTCTTCGCATTCGCAGACGTGAAAACTGCAGGCACTAGTTATAGGCGCTTGCTCCAGGTGAGGACTCTTCAAGCAGCCGTGAATTGCCCAACCCAGCCGTGTCTTAGTAGCGATAGGTTGGCATGCGTTGCCTTCTTTGTACTTTAAAGGTATCCATAGCTTCCAGTTATTAAAAGTAAGTAAGATAAGTAGCCTTTAGGTCTTTGGTTGACAAAGGGACTAATTGGTAAGCCTCTCAGATAATATAGATATTGTATTTAAATCCTTTTACTATCTACTGATTGTAAGGGCAGTTGCGATTTTGACAGTGTGGACAATCTCTATCGTATATTTTATATTTTGAAAAGAAATACCTGATATTTTGAGATCCATAACCTCAAAGTCGTTTTCACATCGATGTTCGTCTGCGGTCCATCTCAAACGTAGTGGTGAAGCGGTGCCCTTCATTTTGAGTTAACTAGCTACTTCCTCATCGAGCAAGGTAACTGATGAACCTTCATCAAAAAGGTCGCAGATATTAACCTCACAATCGTTGTCACAGGTATCACTCGGAAGAGTATTGCTTCGGAATTATGGTGGTGAAAATGGTCGTCGTGATGGATCGGTTTTTCCTCAGATTTCTTAGCTTCAGTTTGTAGTTTGTGTTCTCTGGAATCTTTTCCATTATTGTGCAGCAGACGGTGGTGCTTGAACAGACAATTGTTTTTTCCGCATACAGTCTCTACCTTACATCTCTGCCCGCCATGTTTGCTGAGACAACTTCTACAAAGTCTTTGGTTACGTACGAACGCCCATTTTAGTGAAAGGCTCAAATCTTCAAACTTTTTGCACTTAACAATCGATGGGCAATGTAAACTACAAACGCCACAATTGCATTCGGTTGCTGAATATTTAGTCTCTTCATCGTCTTTGGAATGCACGTGCAAGAATTCTTTCTCTTTTGTTACTTTAGGCTGCTTATCGTTACTTATTGTATGTACTTGGTAGACTGACAAGGTTAACAGCTTCAGCCTTTTTGTACAGTCATGAGCTAAGACTTGAGAGAATGTGATTATTGATGGGAAAAGTTTGAGTGTACATAGCCCAGTTCAAACGAATTGCTGGGGGTAGTTTGACTACGAGCTCATGTAGCAATGTAGGGTTATTTTGATAGAGAACGCACCCAGTTGCTTCTATAGTCGCACAGAGATTTTGGACTACAATTGCGAAGTTAACAATACTGTTCAGTTTATCGGCTTTCGGTGATGGAGTGGCCTGTATTTTGTTCATCAGTGTTTCAATTATAAATTCTGGTCTTCCGAATAGCATTTTTAGAGTAGAAATCACTCGCGGAGCAAAGTCTGGTTGTATCAGCAAGCTTTTGACTGATTCTAGTGCCTTGCTTTTAAGAGACTGTTGCAGATACATTAGATTCTCCTCACTTGAAAACCCACACAGCTCCGTGCTTCTTTCAAAGCTTCTTATAAAGAGAGGCAATTCGTCAGAATCCCCACTGAAGCTTTGTTGTGAGTTAGGGGTTACCACAAAGGCATTACCTTGATGCTGGTCAAGAGCGTAGGCATGCTTGTTTAAGGCTCGGCTTAGTTCGACGGATGGGGTGGTTCTTGCGCCCTTTCCAGTCATCTCCTACTCGCTTAGCAAAATTTATCATGATTTTGAATGGGGAAGAGGAAAGGGTTTTTTTTTTATTTTTTTATTTATTTTATTTTATTTGTATACTTGCATTGTTAGATACAATATCTTATAAACTAATACAAGTTTCATGGTAGATTACAATTATTCTAAGCTAACATAATAAACAATTAGTTGATTAAAAGCGGTTAAGAGTTATTTTTAATTTACATTTGATCAAAAACATTCAAATTAACATTTCATTCCAATATATTATGTATGTATACTATTTACAATAACATGTCTGTTTCATAAGTTGTTTTTGAAATTTTGTTATCATTATATACTTTACTCTGGATAAAAAACCTTACTTAAATGATTAATTTCAATCTGAAATTTTAATTGTGGGCTAAATATGCCACTAAGTTCGTTTTGAAACTCCGGTAGTTTGCGATTCGCCTCATATTTCGAGGCAGGTTGTTCCATAGGCGAGTAGCATTAATGAAAAAAACTTTACTCTGGATAAAAAACCTTACTTAAATGATTAATTTCAATCTGAAATTTTAATTGTGGGCTAAATATGCCACTAAGTTCGTTTTGAAACTCCGGTAGTTTGCGATTCGCCTCATATTTCGAGGCAGGTTGTTCCATAGGCGAGTAGCATTAATGAAAAACTGACGTTCAGATGCTAGGCATGTAAAGCGAAATTGAATAAGTTGATGCGACCTAAAAGATGAAGATATTTGCAATCCTAACTAATATTATAAATGTGAATGAATTCTCAAACTGAGAAGAGTGTTTGCACGAGACGTTTTTAGTTGTAATGCCGTCTGCCATACTAAAAATAATTTAGAAACAACTTTTAACAATAAAGCTGCTTTTAGAACTTTTAAATATAACA
This sequence comes from Melanostoma mellinum, assembly GCA_914767635.1. Classification (NCBI taxonomy): domain Eukaryota; kingdom Metazoa; phylum Arthropoda; class Insecta; order Diptera; family Syrphidae; genus Melanostoma; species Melanostoma mellinum. Next base: position 113,493,301 of record OU612058.1, on the reverse strand, counting down.
TTCTTTCCTATAACTTATTAGGATTAAATAATAAGTTTTTACTGATTTTTATATATTTGTAAATCAATTTGAATTTGTGTTTCTGTATGAAACTTTTGTAATTGAAACTAACTTAGCTAATTTTGAAAGTAAATTTGTTAATTTTGAATTTATCTGGATACCCGCTATTAGATTGCATTCAAGAGGTAGAGCGAGTGGAGGATGTTATTTTGGCTGGAAAAAAGATATCCAAAATATTAATTGCTCTTTTGAGATATGTGAAGGTGTTACGTATGTCAAGCTACAAATTAGTGGGAACTTCTATCGCATTTTACCAATTTACATCAACTGCAACCAATGGAACAACGATTTTGAGGTGTTGGAAAAAATTATGTCACAGACAAAACATCTGATATTTTGATAGTAGGTGACCTTAATGCAAGGATAGGAAGAGAAAACGGATACGAAAACAACGCACTCGGAATTGAGAGAAAATCTAAGGATCCAATCTGTAATACAATAATCTTTAGACTGCCCAACCCTTCCACTACAGCGTATTAATTCGTGTTTGTCTAGATATGCACAAAGTTTGTAAATAGGGTTTGTTTTACTCACCGGCTTACTTTTCAACAAACTGGTGAATGAAAGCATAGCTACGAAGCAATCTTTTCCACTTTGAAAATCGGTCCGCTGAAAACAGGTTTTCGTGACAAACAATGTGTATGTTTACGTATTGACTTCTCAGTTCGTCGGGGATGTTTTTCAGTTGAATTTTTCCGATTTTCCAAGTTTCTGGAGGGTGAAGTAAGAACGATGGGCCCACGAACGAACGACTAGACGAGGAGAATTCTGGACTTTTGGCCCACCTCCACTCTGAAATTTCGGACAACTCCAAAATCTCACGCGAAACACCACAAACTGCTTATATTTTCGGTGGTCTGATCGAATCCAGGAAAGTACGCTTTTTGAATCGGACCAAAAAACTTTGCTAGCGAAGGCAATAGAGTGTTATTGTATTTATTGATGTACCTAATCGAGCGCCGAGTGTTGCTGCTTGCAATTCTAATCGAGGTATCGATAGACTCTTAAGAGGGGCCACTCGTGTCTTTGATCCGATAAGAGATATCTGAGCAGCACGTCCATCCGAATACCTCAAGTACGCTTCAGCTGCATAGCCGTCTTCGCTAGCGTCAACAAATGTGTGAAGCTGTACTACATGTTGGTTTTCAAACTTCTAGGAATTTGAAAGTTTTCGACTTTGGGCAAAAGATGAGTCCAGTGTAGCCATTTTTGATATTGTTTGTCTTGAATTTCTTCGTCCCAATGAATACCTGATCTCCAGATCTCTTGAAAGAGAACTTTAAGGTACATTAAAAAATGAGATATCAGACCTAAGGGATCGAATATCGTCATCAACAGTCGCAGGACATCTCGTTTAGTAAAGCATCGATGAAAATCTAGGCTTAGGTGTTGGTTTGAAAATAAACATGTCGTTGGTAGTACACCACCACATACCCAATACTTTTCTGAAATAAGTTCGGGATCCATGTCAAAGCTTATCAATTTAGTGCTACCTCTGTGGAGTTGGATACCCAGTTTCTAATATGAACGTAGCGAATATTTTTAGCGAGCTCTATTGGCTCTTGTTGGGTATCCACACTTACGAGCAAGTCATCGACATAGTGATTCTCGATAACGGCCTTCACAGCGTCTGGATAAACTTCGCAAAGTCCTTTGCGTTCTCATTTTTTATACATATATTTGCACAGGCCGGTGAACAAGTTTCGCCAAAGGTCATGACGATCATTGCGTAGGCCTCAAGGAACTCGTCTTCACTATTACACCATAGGAAAAACTGGGAGTATTGGTCTTCAAGTCTTATCGTTACTTGGTCAACATCTCTATGATTTCACCGCAAATGGCTACTTTCTTTTCTCTTAACCTACAAAGTACTGATATTAAACTGGTTAGCTGGTCGGGACCTTTCATAAAAAAGGAATTCAGAGACATACCTCGTATTTTGGCGGCGGCTTCCCAAACGATTCGCAGTTTGGATGGCTTGTTCGGATTCATCGCTGGGAATATTGGCAAGTACCACAATCGTTGGTGCCTTTCTTTAGCTTCCTGGCTGCTCAACTTTCGTGCGTATCCTTTTGATTGATAGTCTTGAATTTTGTCTCGAATAGGCTTGGTCAGCTCTGGATTTTTTTTCATTCGTTTTTGTAAACCCTTTAAGCGATTATAAGCCATTTCAAAGCTGTCTGGCAGATCGACGTCTTTGTTTTTCCATAGAAGTCCCGTCTCGAAGTAACCCTCCTTGCGATAAGTTATTTCTTTTAACAAAGCTAAGGCTTGCTCTTCCTCCACAGGCATCAGTGTTGATAACAAGATCTTGAAGATTTCCGTCGTCGCATTCTTCGCATTCGCAGACGTGAAAATTGCAGGCACTAGTTATAGGCGCTTGCTCCAGGTGAGGACTCTTCAAGCAGCCGTGAATTGCCCAACCCAGCCGTGTCTTAGTAGCGATAGGTTGGCATGCGTTGCCTTCTTTGTACTTTAAAGGTATCCATAGCTTCCAGTTATTAAAAGTAAGTAAGATAAGTAGCCTTTAGGTCTTTGGTTGACAAGGGACCAATTGGTAAGCCTCTCAGATAATATAAATATTGTATTTGAATCCTTTTACTATCTACTGATTGTAAGGGCAGTTGCGATTTTGACAGTGTGGACAATCTCTATCGTATATTTTATATTTTGAAAAGAAATACCTGATATTTTGAGATCCATAACCTCAAAGTCGTTTTCACATCGATGTTCGTCTGCGGTCCATCTCAAACGTAGTGGTGAAGCGGTGCCCTTCATTTTGAGTTAACTAGCTACTTCCTCATCGAGCAAGGTAACTGATGAACCTTCATCAAAAAGGTCGCACATATTAACCTCACAATCGTTGTCACAGGTATCACTCGGAAGAGTATTGCTTCGGAATTATGGTGGTGAAAATGGTCGTCGTGATGGATCGGTTTTTCCTCAGATTTCTTAGCTTCAGTTTGTAGTTTGTGTTCTCTGGAATCTTTTTCATTATTGTGCAGCAGACGGTGGTGCTTGAACAGACAATTGTTTTTTCCGCATACAGTCTCTACCTTACATCTCTGCCCGCCATGTTTGCTGAGACAACTTCTACAAAGTCTTTGGTTACGTACGAACGCCCATTTTAGTGAAAGGCTCAAATCTTCAAACTTTTTGCACTTAACAATCGATGGGCAATGTAAACTACAAACACCACAATTGCATTCGGTTGCTGAATATTTAGTCTCTTCATCGTCTTTGGATTGCACGTGCAAGAATTCTTTCTCTTTTGTTACTTTAGGCTGCTTATCGTTACTTATTGTATGTACTTGGTAGACTGACAAGGTTAACAGCTTCAGCCTTTTTGTACAGTCATGAGCTAAGACTTGAGAGAATGTGATTATTGATGGGAAAAGTTTGAGTGTACATAGCCCAGTTCAAACGAATTGCTGGGGGTAGTTTGACTACGAGCTCATGTAGCAATGTAGGGTTATTTTGATAGAGAACGCACCCAGTTGCTTCTATAGTCGCACAGAGATTTTGGACTACAATTGCGAAGTTAACAATACTGTTCAGTTTATCGGCTTTCGGTGATGGAGTGGCCTGTATTTTGTTCATCAGTGTTTCAATTATAAATTCTGGTCTTCCGAATAGCATTTTTAGAGTAGAAATCACTCGCGGAGCAAAGTCTGGTTGTATCAGCAAGCTTTTGACTGATTCTAGTGCCTTGCTTTTAAGAGACTGTTGCAGATACATTAGATTCTCCTCCAGTGTTGCCGGACAAAAATATTTCAGGGGAGTACCGCAGCCAAAAGAGGGGAGCATTTTGAAAAAAATAGGAGTACAGAAATTTTTTTAAACAATTTTTTTGTTTAAACTTTATTTAAATAAAAAATCAGTTCAACGCAGTAAAAAAAACATAACAAAAATAAATAAATTATTGATTCTAAAAAAAGGTTAAATATAAATCTCTCTTCTCTCTTAAAATAAAGTATCTGTCTTATGGCAGTTAGCTTAATTCACATTTTTTTAAGACTAGAATAATTATTGTGTACGTATACATTAAATACAAGTGACTTTGCCACCCACAAGCAAGGTATTTTAATTCATAAAAAGTGTATCAAAAATAGCAAAAAGAAACTATCATTACTTTTTATAAGATTTCAAAAGTTCTTTTGAAGGAATCCATTTGCAACAATCAACTGCATTTAATAATTCCTTGCAGCTCATAATTGCATTTAATGTATTGGCTTCCAATCTGTTCCTTTTTCTATCTTTAATGAGAAACAGTTGGGAAAAAACTCGTTCTGCCGCTGCGCTACTGTGTGGAAGACTCAACAAAGCACTTACAAAATCTTTTGTCAGAGGGAAAAGTGGTTCATTAAGAGCATTTCTTAAAGAAAAAATTTCTGACCAAAATTTTTCAACTTCTAAGGAATTAGAAACCATAGTTTGGTTAAGTAGCGTTCGCCACTCCATGTCGAGGTTTTCAATTTCATTTTCATTAATTAAATCAGGCATAGAAGAAATTATTGAAGTTGCACTTTCTGCTAAATTTAAAGGGTCAATGCCTTGTACAGATTTCAAAATTTCGTCATCAAAATCGATTCGCTGTGAAATTTGAACACACAGGGTTTTATAATATTCTCGGCAAACACCTTTAAATTCAATAAGTTGATTTTTTTCAACCTTTTGCGTTTTAATGAAAAGTTCAGCTTTAGCCCCAACGTAAACAGATTCAATATTTTTTAAATAGTTTTCAGAAAAATTCGGATTACAGAGAAACTCGTCATGTAAAAACTCCGATTTGATAAAATTGTGCAAGATAGTTTTATAGAAAGTCTTAATGTTTGGCAAAAATGTATGAATCCGGACGGACTGTGATTGAAATTCTAAGTTAAGCTGTTTAGTTAACTGAAGAACATAAGATAGAAATAATAAATACAAACGAGTGGTATCATTTAGCTCTTCTTGAATCTTGTGAACAAGATCTAGGTTACTGTCAGAAGATGCAAAAGAGTTTTCCAAAAAGTAATGTAACAATGCAGGCCACTGTTCTAGTGTTCTTGTCACAACCTGTTCAAGAGCTAGCCACCTAGTAAAAGAAGTTTTTAGAATTTTATGTTTTTCAACATTAAAATATTCTTGAAACTCTTTAAATTCGATTTGCTTCTTTGGGCTATGTGAAAAGTAAACATAGATGTTTCTTAGGAAAACCTCAATATTCTGTGGCATTTTTTTAGCTGCAGCTGAGGAACACAGGTGTAACGAATGGCACATACACCCTAAAGTAAACATATTTGGATTTTCTTTTAAAAAAAACGATCGAACTCCACTTTTTTTGCCAACCATCACAGCAGCATTGTCTGACGCAAAGCCAATACAATTTTTAAGCGAAACTGACAAATCATTGAAGCACTTGAATATTGCGTTGAAAATGGATTTAGCATCAAACTCAAATAGCTCAATCAAGGAAAGAAATCGATCTCTAACTTTACCATAACTGAAATCAAAATACCTTACCACGATACATAAGCACTTTGAGGAACTAACATCTGTTGTCTCATCAATTATCACAGAAAATTTTTGTCTCTTTAACACATCCACTATATCACGATTTGCTTCTTCCAACAAACATGAAGTTATTATTTCTTTGATCTTTGTTCTTCCAAGCTTTATATCTTTTATAATTTCACAATCAATACTTTTTATTAACGCAACTAAAGGCTCAATTAAAGACATGGCTAGATTATACTGCAAAATGAACATTATTATTCTTAGTTCCGATGTTTTAAGTTTTTCATTTTTTTTAGTCGATTCTGAATTTACTATATTTATTTTTGGTTGCTGTTTAAGCGACTTGAGTATTTCTTTGTGATGTTGAGATTTTTCATGTCTTTCTATATGATTTCTGTTGTTCGTAAGTTTTATTTTACAATACGAACAAAATGGCTTTTTATCGATTTCTTTAAGGAAAGCAAAATCGCTCAACCATCCTTGACGAAACGTTTGCTTGCGATTGCGATGATCAGAAACAGCAGCAGACTCAATTTGGTTTGTACCAGCAAATGAAGATGAAGACACATTGACGTTGGTCAGTGTTAAAAACTGAATATCATTTTCGTTGGCTCTTGCAGCAGGACCAGGAGATTTCGGTGCTGAATTTATGGGAACAGCAGCAGGCTCAATTGCTTTTGTACTTCCAGCAGCACAAGACACATTTGCAACTTTTTTTCTTGCCGCCTCATCGGAATCCAATTTCACTAAATATCTATAAAACAAGTTTAAGTCCTTTGAATTATTTTCATCAGAATAAAGCATTCATTTAACAAACCTCTTCATTTTGTTAAACTACAGATATAAATTCACATAGTTCCCACAAAAAAATAGAAACGCAAAAGCAGACCGAAATTCCAGGCTATAATGAGGGAATGAAGCAAATACCCAACGGCCAACGCGCCAACGCCTATTTGACAGATGAAAACTGCATGAACGATGAACTTTACGAATAAGAAAAAGAAAAAATCAGCAAAGAGGGGAGAATGACAGAGAAGATAAGAATGCTGCCAAATTTGCCTTAAATTTAGAGTGAAGTGAATTAAATTTTTTAAGGTTATCGTTACACTTTACTGCAAGTGTAAGATACTTTAGGTCTTTGAGAAAAATAGGAGTACGAATGTGAAAGGAGGAGTACGGGAGTACGGAGGTCTCGAAAGGAGTACAATACTCCTATGGGAGTACTTTCGGCAACACTGTTCTCCTCACTTGAAAACCCACACAGCTCCGTGCTTCTTTCAAAGCTTCTTATAAAGAGAGGCAATTCGTCAGAATCCCCACTGAAGCTTTGTTGTGAGTTAGGGGTTACCACAAAGGCATTACCTTGATGCTGGTCAAGAGCGTAGGCATGCTTGTTTAAGGCTCGGCTTAGTTCGACGGATGGGGTGGTTCTTGCGCCCTTTCCAGTCATCTCCTACTCGCTTAGCAAAATTTATCATGATTTTGAATGGGGAAGAGGAAAGGGTTTTTTTTTTATTTTTTTATTTATTTTATTTTATTTGTATACTTGCATTGTTAGATACAATATCTTATAAACTAATACAAGTTTCATGGTAGATTACAATTATTCTAAGCTAACATAATAAACAATTAGTTGATTAAAAGCGGTTAAGAGTTATTTTTAATTTACATTTGATCAAAAACATTCAAATTAACATTTCATTCCAATATATTATGTATGTATACTATTTACAATAACATGTCTGTTTCATAAGTTGTTTTTGAAATTTTGTTATCATTATATACTTTACTCTGGATAAAAAACCTTACTTAAATGATTAATTTCAATCTGAAATTTTAATTGTGGGCTAAATATGCCACTAAGTTCGTTTTGAAACTCCGGTAGTTTGCGATTCGCCTCATATTTCGAGGCAGGTTGTTCCATAGGCGAGTAGCATTAATGAAAAACTGACGTTCAGATGCTAGGCATGTAAAGCGAAATTGAATAAGTTGATGCGACCTAAAAGATGAAGATATTTGCAATCCTAACTAATATTATAAATGTGAATGAATTCTCAAACTGAGAAGAGTGTTTGCACGAGACGTTTTTAGTTGTAATGCTGTCTGCCATACTAAAAATAATTTAGAAACAACTTTTAACAATAAAGCTGCTTTTAGAACTTTTAAATATAACATTCTTTCCTATAACTTATTAGGATTAAATAATAAGTTTTTACTGATTTTTATATATTTGTAAATCAATTTGAATTTGTGTTTCTGTATGAAACTTTTGTAATTGAAACTAACTTAGCTAATTTTGAAAGTAAATTTGTTAATTTTGAATTTATCTGGATACCCGCTATTAGATTGCATTCAAGAGGTAGAGCGAGTGGAGGATGTTATTTTGGCTGGAAAAAAGATATCCAAAATATTAATTGCTCTTTTGAGATATGTGAAGGTGTTACGTATGTCAAGCTACAAATTAGTGGGAACTTCTATCGCATTTTACCAATTTACATCAACTGCAACCAGTGATGCCAGACTTTAGGACGACAATTTCCCACGATAATGACAAGAAATCCCCTTTTTACCCACGCTCTGTAAAAGAAAAACCCTTACTTTTTCCCACAAGCAAATTTATGTAAAACCACACAAAGTATAATAAAATCAGACTTCACTTTATTAAAACTAAAAAAATAATTCAGGTAATAAAACAAAAAAAAAAAATGTTTTCAAACAAATAAGGTACAAAGTAGTTAAGTTATTTTGATATTTTAAATCACAAACACCAGTTAATTTTGAGTATTAACAGGTACCTCGTTTCCACGTAGAATTGAATCACACTTCAATTCGAATAAGTGCCAGTGTATACCTAGATCGAATTGAAATAGGATTACCCGATCCGATACAGCTCTTGTAGCTGGATCGATTCAAAATAGTGTGTTGTATACCTATATTACTCGATTCAGTGGGTAAGTAGATACCTGCATCGAAATCTGAATCATAATCCGATCCGATTACCCGATTCTAAGTGGAAACGAGGTAAGGATTTCTTTTCATCATAGAATAAAACCAACAAGATGGTAAACTGAAATTTGCAAAGAACCTACTTACACGAATCTAACTTTGAGAAGAGATATTTTGCACTAACACAACTTTAAGTATTAAATGCAAAATGTCTACTGATTGAAGAAAAGCTTTCTCACGGATAGATTCCGTGTTACAAACACTACAATGTGATCAAATGGAACGTGGCCAAGAGAAATATAAAACTGACAACCGTGAAACAGATCCAAAAAAGTAAAAATAGGCGCATTCAGTTAGAGACGTGAGTGAATTCGTTCAGAGATTTGATTTTGTTTTTCGTCAGCGATGTATAATTATCAAATAGTTTGTATATAATCAAAATATCCCTTTTTTTGTTCCAGAAGGTAAGAAAACGCTCTTTTGCCCTTTTAGCTATTTTTGAGACTTAAAATACCCACGAAATGGGTAATTACCCACGATCTGGCATCACTGACTGCAACCAATGGAACAACGATTTTGAGGTGTTGGAAAAAATTATGTCACAGACAAAACATCTGATATTTTGATAGTAGGTGACCTTAATGCAAGGATAGGAAGAGAAAACGGATACGAAAACAACGCACTCGGAATTGAGAGAAAATCTAAGGATCCAATCTGTAATACAATAATCTTTAGACTGCCCAACCCTTCCACTACAGCGTATTAATTCGTGTTTGTCTAGATATGCACAAAGTTTGTAAATAGGGTTTGTTTTACTCACCGGCTTACTTTTCAACAAACTGGTGAATGAAAGCATAGCTACGAAGCAATCTTTTCCACTTTGAAAATCGGTCCGCTGAAAACAGGTTTTCGTGACAAACAATGTGTATGTTTACGTATTGACTTCTCAGTTCGTCGGGGATGTTTTTCAGTTGAATTTTTCCGATTTTCCAAGTTTCTGGAGGGTGAAGTAAGAACGATGGGCCCACGAACGAACGACTAGACGAGGAGAATTCTGGACTTTTGGCCCACCTCCACTCTGAAATTTCGGACAACTCCAAAATCTCACGCGAAACACCACAAACTGCTTATATTTTCGGTGGTCTGATCGAATCCAGGAAAGTACGCTTTTTGAATCGGACCAAAAAACTTTGCTAGCGAAGGCAATAGAGTGTTATTGTATTTATTGATGTACCTAATCGAGCGCCGAGTGTTGCTGCTTGCAATTCTAATCGAGGTATCGATAGACTCTTAAGAGGGGCCACTCGTGTCTTTGATCCGATAAGAGATATCTGAGCAGCACGTCCATCCGAATACCTCAAGTACGCTTCAGCTGCATAGCCGTCTTCGCTAGCGTCAACAAATGTGTGAAGCTGTACTACATGTTGGTTTTCAAACTTCTAGGAATTTGAAAGTTTTCGACTTTGGGCAAAAGATGAGTCCAGTGTAGCCATTTTTGATATTGTTTGTCTTGAATTTCTTCGTCCCAATGAATACCTGATCTCCAGATCTCTTGAAAGAGAACTTTAAGGTACATTAAAAAATGAGATATCAGACCTAAGGGATCGAATATCGTCATCAACAGTCGCAGGACATCTCGTTTAGTAAAGCATCGATGAAAATCTAGGCTTAGGTGTTGGTTTGAAAATAAACATGTCGTTGGTAGTACACCACCACATACCCAATACTTTTCTGAAATAAGTTCGGGATCCATGTCAAAGCTTATCAATTTAGTGCTACCTCTGTGGAGTTGGATACCCAGTTTCTAATATGAACGTAGCGAATATTTTTAGCGAGCTCTATTGGCTCTTGTTGGGTATCCACACTTACGAGCAAGTCATCGACATAGTGATTCTCGATAACGGCCTTCACAGCGTCTGGATAAACTTCGCAAAGTCCTTTGCGTTCTCATTTTTTATACATATATTTGCACAGGCCGGTGAACAAGTTTCGCCAAAGGTCATGACGATCATTGCGTAGGCCTCAAGGAACTCGTCTTCACTATTACACCATAGGAAAAACTGGGAGTATTGGTCTTCAAGTCTTATCGTTACTTGGTGAACATCTCTATGATGTCACCGCAAATGGCTACTTTCTTTTCTCTTAACCTACAAAGTACTGATATTAAACTGGTTAGCTGGTCGGGACCTTTCATAAAAAAGGAATTCAGAGACATACCTCGTATTTTGGCGGCGGCTTCCCAAACGATTCGCAGTTTGGATGGCTTGTTCGGATTCATCGCTGGGAATATTGGCAAGTACCACAATCGTTGGTGCCTTTCTTTAGCTTCCTGGCTGCTCAACTTTCGTGCGTATCCTTTTGATTGATAGTCTTGAATTTTGTCTCGAATAGGCTTGGTCAGCTCTGGATTTTTTTTCATTCGTTTTTGTAAACCCTTTAAGCGATTATAAGCCATTTCAAAGCTGTCTGGCAGATCGACGTCTTTGTTTTTCCATAGAAGTCCCGTCTCGAAGTAACCCTCCTTGCGATAAGTTATTTCTTTTAACAAAGCTAAGGCTTGCTCTTCCTCCACAGGCATCAGTGTTGATAACAAGATCTTGAAGATTTCCGTCGTCGCATTCTTCGCATTCGCAGACGTGAAAATTGCAGGCACTAGTTATAGGCGCTTGCTCCAGGTGAGGACTCTTCAAGCAGCCGTGAATTGCCCAACCCAGCCGTGTCTTAGTAGCGATAGGTTGGCATGCGTTGCCTTCTTTGTACTTTAAAGGTATCCATAGCTTCCAGTTATTAAAAGTAAGTAAGATAAGTAGCCTTTAGGTCTTTGGTTGACAAGGGACCAATTGGTAAGCCTCTCAGATAATATAGATATTGTATTTGAATCCTTTTACTATCTACTGATTGTAAGGGCAGTTGCGATTTTGACAGTGTGGACAATCTCTATCGTATATTTTATATTTTGAAAAGAAATACCTGATATTTTGAGATCCATAACCTCAAAGTCGTTTTCACATCGATGTTCGTCTGCGGTCCATCTCAAACGTAGTGGTGAAGCGGTGCCCTTCATTTTGAGTTAACTAGCTACTTCCTCATCGAGCAAGGTAACTGATGAACCTTCATCAAAAAGGTCGCAGATATTAACCTCACAATCGTTGTCACAGGTATCACTCGGAAGAGTATTGCTTCGGAATTATGGTGGTGAAAATGGTCGTCGTGATGGATCGGTTTTTCCTCAGATTTCTTAGCTTCAGTTTGTAGTTTGTGTTCTCTGGAATCTTTTTCATTATTGTGCAGCAGACGGTGGTGCTTGAACAGACAATTGTTTTTTCCGCATACAGTCTCTACCTTACATCTCTGCCCGCCATGTTTGCTGAGACAACTTCTACAAAGTCTTTGGTTACGTACGAACGCCCATTTTAGTGAAAGGCTCAAATCTTCAAACTTTTTGCACTTAACAATCGATGGGCAATGTAAACTACAAACACCACAATTGCATTCGGTTGCTGAATATTTAGTCTCTTCATCGTCTTTGGATTGCACGTGCAAGAATTCTTTCTCTTTTGTTACTTTAGGCTGCTTATCGTTACTTATTGTATGTACTTGGTAGACTGACAAGGTTAACAGCTTCAGCCTTTTTGTACAGTCATGAGCTAAGACTTGAGAGAATGTGATTATTGATGGGAAAAGTTTGAGTGTACATAGCCCAGTTCAAACGAATTGCTGGGGGTAGTTTGACTACGAGCTCATGTAGCAATGTAGGGTTATTTTGATAGAGAACGCACCCAGTTGCTTCTATAGTCGCACAGAGATTTTGGACTACAATTGCGAAGTTAACAATACTGTTCAGTTTATCGGCTTTCGGTGATGGAGTGGCCTGTATTTTGTTCATCAGTGTTTCAATTATAAATTCTGGTCTTCCGAATAGCATTTTTAGAGTAGAAATCACTCGCGGAGCAAAGTCTGGTTGTATCAGCAAGCTTTTGACTGATTCTAGTGCCTTGCTTTTAAGAGACTGTTGCAGATACATTAGATTCTCCTCACTTGAAAACCCACACAGCTCCGTGCTTCTTTCAAAGCTTCTTATAAAGAGAGGCAATTCGTCAGAATCCCCACTGAAGCTTTGTTGTGAGTTAGGGGTTACCACAAAGGCATTACCTTGATGCTGGTCAAGAGCGTAGGCATGCTTGTTTAAGGCTCGGCTTAGTTCGACGGATGGGGTGGTTCTTGCGCCCTTTCCAGTCATCTCCTACTCGCTTAGCAAAATTTATCATGATTTTGAATGGGGAAGAGGAAAGGGTTTTTTTTTTATTTTTTTATTTATTTTATTTTATTTGTATACTTGCATTGTTAGATACAATATCTTATAAACTAATACAAGTTTCATGGTAGATTACAATTATTCTAAGCTAACATAATAAACAATTAGTTGATTAAAAGCGGTTAAGAGTTATTTTTAATTTACATTTGATCAAAAACATTCAAATTAACATTTCATTCCAATATATTATGTATGTATACTATTTACAATAACATGTCTGTTTCATAAGTTGTTTTTGAAATTTTGTTATCATTATATACTTTACTCTGGATTAAAAACCTTACTTAAATGATTAATTTCAATCTGAAATTTTAATTGTGGGCTAAATATGCCACTAAGTTCGTTTTGAAACTCCGGTAGTTTGCGATTCGCCTCATATTTCGAGGCAGGTTGTTCCATAGGCGAGTAGCATTAATGAAAAACTGACGTTCAGATGCTAGGCATGTAAAGCGAAATTGAATAAGTTGATGCGACCTAAAAGATGAAGATATTTGCAATCCTAACTAATATTATAAATGTGAATGAATTCTCAAACTGAGAAGAGTGTTTGCACGAGACGTTTTTAGTTGTAATGCCGTCTGCCATACTAAAAATAATTTAGAAACAACTTTTAACAATAAAGCTGCTTTTAGAACTTTTAAATATAACATTCTTTCCTATAACTTATTAGGATTAAATAATAAGTTTTTACTGATTTTTATATATTTGTAAATCAATTTGAATTTGTGTTTCTGTATGAAACTTTTGTAATTGAAACTAACTTAGCTAATTTTGAAAGTAAATTTGTTAATTTTGAATTTATCTGGATACCCGCTATTAGATTGCATTCAAGAGGTAGAGCGAGTGGAGGATGTTATTTTGGCTGGAAAAAAGATATCCAAAATATTAATTGCTCTTTTGAGATATGTGAAGGTGTTACGTATGTCAAGCTACAAATTAGTGGGAACTTCTATCGCATTTTACCAATTTACATCAACTGCAACCAATGGAACAACGATTTTGAGGTGTTGGAAAAAATTATGTCACAGACAAAACATCTGATATTTTGATAGTAGGTGACCTTAATGCAAGGATAGGAAGAGAAAACGGATACGAAAACAACGCACTCGGAATTGAGAGAAAATCTAAGGATCCAATCTGTAATACAATAATCTTTAGACTGCCCAACCCTTCCACTACAGCGTATTAATTCGTGTTTGTCTAGATATGCACAAAGTTTGTAAATAGGGTTTGTTTTACTCACCGGCTTACTTTTCAACAAACTGGTGAATGAAAGCATAGCTACGAAGCAATCTTTTCCACTTTGAAAATCGGTCCGCTGAAAACAGGTTTTCGTGACAAACAATGTGTATGTTTACGTATTGACTTCTCAGTTCGTCGGGGATGTTTTTCAGTTGAATTTTTCCGATTTTCCAAGTTTCTGGAGGGTGAAGTAAGAACGATGGGCCCACGAACGAACGACTAGACGAGGAGAATTCTGGACTTTTGGCCCACCTCCACTCTGAAATTTCGGACAACTCCAAAATCTCACGCGAAACACCACAAACTGCTTATATTTTCGGTGGTCTGATCGAATCCAGGAAAGTACGCTTTTTGAATCGGACCAAAAAACTTTGCTAGCGAAGGCAATAGAGTGTTATTGTATTTATTGATGTACCTAATCGAGCGCCGAGTGTTGCTGCTTGCAATTCTAATCGAGGTATCGATAGACTCTTAAGAGGGGCCACTCGTGTCTTTGATCCGATAAGAGATATCTGAGCAGCACGTCCATCCGAATACCTCAAGTACGCTTCAGCTGCATAGCCGTCTTCGCTAGCGTCAACAAATGTGTGAAGCTGTACTACATGTTGGTTTTCAAACTTCTAGGAATTTGAAAGTTTTCGACTTTGGGCAAAAGATGAGTCCAGTGTAGCCATTTTTGATATTGTTTGTCTTGAATTTCTTCGTCCCAATGAATACCTGATCTCCAGATCTCTTGAAAGAGAACTTTAAGGTACATTAAAAAATGAGATATCAGACCTAAGGGATCGAATATCGTCATCAACAGTCGCAGGACATCTCGTTTAGTAAAGCATCGATGAAAATCTAGGCTTAGGTGTTGGTTTGAAAATAAACATGTCGTTGGTAGTACACCACCACATACCCAATACTTTTCTGAAATAAGTTCGGGATCCATGTCAAAGCTTATCAATTTAGTGCTACCTCTGTGGAGTTGGATACCCAGTTTCTAATATGAACGTAGCGAATATTTTTAGCGAGCTCTATTGGCTCTTGTTGGGTATCCACACTTACGAGCAAGTCATCGACATAGTGATTCTCGATAACGGCCTTCACAGCGTCTGGATAAACTTCGCAAAGTCCTTTGCGTTCTCATTTTTTATACATATATTTGCACAGGCCGGTGAACAAGTTTCGCCAAAGGTCATGACGATCATTGCGTAGGCCTCAAGGAACTCGTCTTCACTATTACACCATAGGAAAAACTGGGAGTATTGGTCTTCAAGTCTTATCGTTACTTGGTGAACATCTCTATGATGTCACCGCAAATGGCTACTTTCTTTTCTCTTAACCTACAAAGTACTGATATTAAACTGGTTAGCTGGTCGGGACCTTTCATAAAAAAGGAATTCAGAGACATACCTCGTATTTTGGCGGCGGCTTCCCAAACGATTCGCAGTTTGGATGGCTTGTTCGGATTCATCGCTGGGAATATTGGCAAGTACCACAATCGTTGGTGCCTTTCTTTAGCTTCCTGGCTGCTCAACTTTCGTGCGTATCCTTTTGATTGATAGTCTTGAATTTTGTCTCGAATAGGCTTGGTCAGCTCTGGATTTTTTTTCATTCGTTTTTGTAAACCCTTTAAGCGATTATAAGCCATTTCAAAGCTGTCTGGCAGATCGACGTCTTTGTTTTTCCATAGAAGTCCCGTCTCGAAGTAACCCTCCTTGCGATAAGTCATTTCTTTTAACAAAGCTAAGGCTTGCTCTTCCTCCACAGGCATCAGTGTTGATAACAAGATCTTGAAGATTTCCGTCGTCGCATTCTTCGCATTCGCAGACGTGAAAATTGCAGGCACTAGTTATAGGCGCTTGCTCCAGGTGAGGACTCTTCAAGCAGCCGTGAATTGCCCAACCCAGCCGTGTCTTAGTAGCGATAGGTTGGCATGCGTTGCCTTCTTTGTACTTTAAAGGTATCCATAGCTTCCAGTTATTAAAAGTAAGTAAGATAAGTAGCCTTTAGGTCTTTGGTTGACAAGGGACCAATTGGTAAGCCTCTCAGATAATATAGATATTGTATTTGAATCCTTTTACTATCTACTGATTGTAAGGGCAGTTGCGATTTTGACAGTGTGGACAATCTCTATCGTATATTTTATATTTTGAAAAGAAATACCTGATATTTTGAGATCCATAACCTCAAAGTCGTTTTCACATCGATGTTCGTCTGCGGTCCATCTCAAACGTAGTGGTGAAGCGGTGCCCTTCATTTTGAGTTAACTAGCTACTTCCTCATCGAGCAAGGTAACTGATGAACCTTCATCAAAAAGGTCGCAGATATTAACCTCACAATCGTTGTCACAGGTATCACTCGGAAGAGTATTGCTTCGGAATTATGGTGGTGAAAATGGTCGTCGTGATGGATCGGTTTTTCCTCAGATTTCTTAGCTTCAGTTTGTAGTTTGTGTTCTCTGGAATCTTTTTCATTATTGTGCAGCAGACGGTGGTGCTTGAACAGACAATTGTTTTTTCCGCATACAGTCTCTACCTTACATCTCTGCCCGCCATGTTTGCTGAGACAACTTCTACAAAGTCTTTGGTTACGTACGAACGCCCATTTTAGTGAAAGGCTCAAATCTTCAAACTTTTTGCACTTAACAATCGATGGGCAATGTAAACTA
The DNA here is from genome assembly GCA_914767635.1 of Melanostoma mellinum. Taxonomy (NCBI): domain Eukaryota; kingdom Metazoa; phylum Arthropoda; class Insecta; order Diptera; family Syrphidae; genus Melanostoma; species Melanostoma mellinum. The sequence goes on along the minus strand of OU612058.1, from coordinate 113,476,583 downwards.
CAAACACCACAATTGCATTCGGTTGCTGAATATTTAGTCTCTTCATCGTCTTTGGATTGCACGTGCAAGAATTCTTTCTCTTTTGTTACTTTAGGCTGCTTATCGTTACTTATTGTATGTACTTGGTAGACTGACAAGGTTAACAGCTTCAGCCTTTTTGTACAGTCATGAGCTAAGACTTGAGAGAATGTGATTATTGATGGGAAAAGTTTGAGTGTACATAGCCCAGTTCAAACGAATTGCTGGGGGTAGTTTGACTACGAGCTCATGTAGCAATGTAGGGTTATTTTGATAGAGAACGCACCCAGTTGCTTCTATAGTCGCACAGAGATTTTGGACTACAATTGCGAAGTTAACAATACTGTTCAGTTTATCGGCTTTCGGTGATGGAGTGGCCTGTATTTTGTTCATCAGTGTTTCAATTATAAATTCTGGTCTTCCGAATTGCATTTTTAGAGTAGAAATCACTCGCGGAGCAAAGTCTGGTTGTATCAGCAAGCTTTTGACTGATTCTAGTGCCTTGCTTTTAAGAGACTGTTGCAGATACATTAGATTCTCCTCACTTGAAAACCCACACAGCTCCGTGCTTCTTTCAAAGCTTCTTATAAAGAGAGGCAATTCGTCAGAATCCCCACTGAAGCTTTGTTGTGAGTTAGGGGTTACCACAAAGGCATTACCTTGATGCTGGTCAAGAGCGTAGGCATGCTTGTTTAAGGCTCGGCTTAGTTCGACGGATGGGGTGGTTCTTGCGCCCTTTCCAGTCATCTCCTACTCGCTTAGCAAAATTTATCATGATTTTGAATGGGGAAGAGGAAAGGGTTTTTTTTTTATTTTTTTATTTATTTTATTTTATTTGTATACTTGCATTGTTAGATACAATATCTTATAAACTAATACAAGTTTGAAATGAAATTTTTTTAAACAAATAAAAGTTCCTTTATTGACCACAACAACAAAGTTAAAATTCAAAATAAAAAATAAAACACATAGGTACGCGAATTACTTTTGGTAATGAATTTTATTTGTATGCATTTCGGGTTGACATGCAACCCATCATCAGCAATTAACAATCGTTACTAACAATAAACAAAATTTTTTTCTTGTATACGAAGCAAGAGAAAAGAGACAAAAATATAAAAAACAATTGAGAAAATTACAACAAAGTAAAACATCAAAAGTACAAAAGCTATACATTTACATGAAATTCTATCACAGATCAAATAGAGGAGACAAAATATTTCCGTTGTCTGCATTCATCACATTCTTTGTTTTGAAAATTAAAAGAGACTCATATGCGTCAAGTTTTCGTGGATTTTGTACTGTTTTGAGTAAACGGACGCTCTCTTCGAATGGGCCAATGTTATGTGGTGGTTCATTGTTGTCAGCTGAAGCGAAGACGTGTGCTGCTACCGAAGAGCGATTAATTTGTTTGTTTTTGTTGTTGAGATCAGCTGTGAGAATTGCAACAAAAAATACATAGGACAAACAAAAAATACATAGGACAAACGAAACGGAGCATAAAAACAAGATTTAAAGAACACATTAGCTGTATAAAAAACAAACAAATTAATCGCTCTTCGGTAGCAGCACACGTCTTCGCTTCAGCTGACAACAATGAACCACCACATAACATTGGCCCATTCGAAGAGAGCGTCCGTTTACTCAAAACAGTACAAAATCCACGAAAACTTGACGCATATGAGTCTCTTTTAATTTTCAAAACAAAGAATGTGATGAATGCAGACAACGGAAATATTTTGTCTCCTCTATTTGATCTGTGATAGAATTTCATGTAAATGTATAGCTTTTGTACTTTTGATGTTTTACTTTGTTGTAATTTTCTCAATTGTTTTTTATATTTTTGTCTCTTTTCTCTTGCTTCGTATACAAGAAAAAAATTTTGTTTATTGTTAGTAACGATTGTTAATTGCTGATGATGGGTTGCATGTCAACCCGAAATGCATACAAATAAAATTCATTACCAAAAGTAATTCGCGTACCTATGTGTTTTATTTTTTATTTTGAATTTTAACTTTGTTGTTGTGGTCAATAAAGGAACTTTTATTTGTTTAAAAAAATTTCATTTCAATAGTCTCGACCACAATACCGGTTCACCTCTTTCAAAATTAAATTAGAAAGTTTATCCAATAACAATGTATTCCAAACAAAAACTGAACCAATACACTCGTTTACTCAACAAAATAAACAGAACCAAAGCCGACATAATTTTCCTTAAACAGTGTAAAAGACAAAATGTAATTCCATCCTTCATTAAAATCAAATGCAATATTTCAAATTCAAGAACAAATAAAATCATAAAAATAGCCGAAAAATCTTGGATAAAAAGTGAAATATGCTTTCATTACGGTCAATTGAATGACGCACAGTTAAAACTATATGAATTGCATTTAGAATTAACGAAAGGTTTGAACGATTACGAGTTTTATAATTTAATCGATAAACAAAATACAATTATAGACATCGCAAATAATACTTTTAAAAATAAAAAAACTATACAAATCCAAAAACTAAACAATCTTAAAATGAAACAAATAAGTAAGAAAACCAAAATACCTATTCAACCAGTTGAGAATTTAGTTATAAATCAATCGTCTTTACAATTTGAACCTGAAGAACTTAATTTATTAAACAAAGGACTTAACTTTACTCCAAATATGCACAAAATAGACATCAATCTAGCTATAGTAGACATTGAATCTGCTATCCAGTTCAAATCAAATGAATGTAAAGAAAAAGTCAGAAAAGAAGCTAAAAACATAATCAAAAAAGTAAAATCAACCAAAATGACAACAGAACAACAAAACTACCAACAAGTTATTAAAAGGTTAAAAGAAAAGGACGTATATTACATAAAAGCTGACAAAGGTAACAACATAGTAATTTTAGACAAATCGACGTACGAAGAGAGAATGCATAATTCTATAGTTGAAGATGGCTTCACAGAAATAAAAAGGTCTCCTTTAAACAAAATGATTGATGACGCCAGAGGAATAATTAAAGAAATCTGTGATACATTTAATATTAATAAGTTTAAATTCTTAATTCCAAATCCTGAAGTTCCCAAAATGTATGGATTACCAAAAATCCATAAGCCAGGCGATAAAATGAGAAAAATTGTGTCAAACATAAATTCTCCACTCGTAAACGTCTCAAAATGGCTTGTTGAGGAAATGAAAATCTATGGAAGATTAGAAAGTGCTTCTGTTATCAACACCTTTGAGTTTGTTGAAAAAGTTAAAGATGTAAAACTTCATGACAATGAAATGATGGTCTCGTTTGATGTACAAGCACTTTTTCCGAGTATTCCTGTTACGGTTGCACTAGAATCCTTAAAATCACATCTTGAAGTTAAGAATGTAGAAGAAAGAAAAAGAAATGTATACCTTAAAGCAGCTAAAATCTGTATGTCTCACAATTGCTTTGTTTTCCGTGGCAAATTTTACAAAAATGAGAATGGTACCAGCATGGGAAATCCTCTATCACCACTCATCGCTGAAGCATTTATGGCAAAATTTGAAACCGATTTAAGAAATGAAGGTTTACTACCAAGGATTTGGATAAGGTATGTTGACGATGTTTTTAGCATTATCAAAAAAGACAGCGCACAACATTTACTCAACGTAGTAAACAACAAATATGACAGCATAAAATTCACAGTTGAAGAAGAAGATGATCATCGTTGTTTACCTTTTTTGGATGTTTTATGCAAAAACCGAGACAATAAACTTGATTTCGAAGTCTACAGAAAAGCTACAGCAACAGATCGATACATCCCGAATGACTCATTTTGTTCATACCAACATAAAATTGCAGCATTTCATTCTATGGCATATAGATTGTGTAAACTACCTCTTTCAGTCTCAAGTTTCAAGAAAGAATTTGACTTCATAGTCCATTTAGCAAATGTGAATGGATTTGAGAAGAATACAATTGAGAAAATAGTCAAAAAACAATCCAATAACATAAGAAAAAATAATATAACAACACTTTTCAGCCAAAATGCAACAACAACAAAATATCGAGTATCATTTTCATACATACCGACAATAACAAACCATTTAAGGAAAAAGTTAGAAAAAGAAAACATACACATAGTTTACAACAACAACAAAAAACTTAAGCAAATTCTCGGCTCAACCAAAGACGAAACACCAACAAGTGAGAGAAGCGGCATTTATGAGATCAGCTGTGAGAATTGCAACAAAAAATACATAGGACAAACGAAACGGAGCATAAAAACAAGATTTAAAGAACACATTAGCTGTATAAAAAACAAACAAATTAATCGCTCTTCGGTAGCAGCACACGTCTTCGCTTCAGCTGACAACAATGAACCACCACATAACATTGGCCCATTCGAAGAGAGCGTCCGTTTACTCAAAACAGTACAAAATCCACGAAAACTTGACGCATATGAGTCTCTTTTAATTTTCAAAACAAAGAATGTGATGAATGCAGACAACGGAAATATTTTGTCTCCTCTATTTGATCTGTGATAGAATTTCATGTAAATGTATAGCTTTTGTACTTTTGATGTTTTACTTTGTTGTAATTTTCTCAATTGTTTTTTTTATATTTTTGTCTCTTTTCTCTTGCTTCGTATACAAGAAAAAAATTTTGTTTATTGTTAGTAACGATTGTTAATTGCTGATGATGGGTTGCATGTCAACCCGAAATGCATACAAATAAAATTCATTACCAAAAGTAATTCGCGTACCTATGTGTTTTATTTTTTATTTTGAATTTTAACTTTGTTGTTGTGGTCAATAAAGGAACTTTTATTTGTTTAAAAAAATTTCATTTCAATAGTCTCGACCACAATACCGGTTCACCTCTTTCAAAATTAAATTAGAAAGTTTATCTAATACAAGTTTCATGGTAGATTACAATTATTCTAAGCTAACATAATAAACAATTAGTTGATTAAAAGCGGTTAAGAGTTATTTTTAATTTACATTTGATCAAAAACATTCAAATTAACATTTCATTCCAATATATTATGTATGTATACTATTTACAATAACATGTCTGTTTCATAAGTTGTTTTTGAAATTTTGTTATCATTATATACTTTACTCTGGATAAAAAACCTTACTTAAATGATTAATTTCAATCTGAAATTTTAATTGTGGGCTAAATATGCCACTAAGTTCGTTTTGAAACTCCGGTAGTTTGCGATTCGCCTCATATTTCGAGGCAGGTTGTTCCATAGGCGAGTAGCATTAATGAAAAACTGACGTTCAGATGCTAGGCATGTAAAGCGAAATTGAATAAGTTGATGCGACCTAAAAGATGAAGATATTTGCAATCCTAACTAATATTATAAATGTGAATGAATTCTCAAACTGAGAAGAGTGTTTGCACGAGACGTTTTTAGTTGTAATGCCGTCTGCCATACTAAAAATAATTTAGAAACAACTTTTAACAATAAAGCTGCTTTTAGAACTTTTAAATATAACATTCTTTCCTATAACTTATTAGGATTAAATAATAAGTTTTTACTGATTTTTATATATTTGTAAATCAATTTGAATTTGTGTTTCTGTATGAAACTTTTGTAATTGAAACTAACTTAGCTAATTTTGAAAGTAAATTTGTTAATTTTGAATTTATCTGGATACCCGCTATTAGATTGCATTCAAGAGGTAGAGCGAGTGGAGGATGTTATTTTGGCTGGAAAAAAGATATCCAAAATATTAATTGCTCTTTTGAGATATGTGAAGGTGTTACGTATGTCAAGCTACAAATTAGTGGGAACTTCTATCGCATTTTACCAATTTACATCAACTGCAACCAATGGAACAACGATTTTGAGGTGTTGGAAAAAATTATGTCACAGACAAAACATCTGATATTTTGATAGTAGGTGACCTTAATGCAAGGATAGGAAGAGAAAACGGATACGAAAACAACGCACTCGGAATTGAGAGAAAATCTAAGGATCCAATCTGTAATACAATAATCTTTAGACTGCCCAACCCTTCCACTACAGCGTATTAATTCGTGTTTGTCTAGATATGCACAAAGTTTGTAAATAGGGTTTGTTTTACTCACCGGCTTACTTTTCAACAAACTGGTGAATGAAAGCATAGCTACGAAGCAATCTTTTCCACTTTGAAAATCGGTCCGCTGAAAACAGGTTTTCGTGACAAACAATGTGTATGTTTACGTATTGACTTCTCAGTTCGTCGAGGATGTTTTTCAGTTGAATTTTTCCGATTTTCCAAGTTTCTGGAGGGTGAAGTAAGAACGATGGGCCCACGAACGAACGACTAGACGAGGAGAATTCTGGACTTTTGGCCCACCTCCACTCTGAAATTTCGGACAACTCCAAAATCTCACGCGAAACACCACAAACTGCTTATATTTTCGGTGGTCTGATCGAATCCAGGAAAGTACGCTTTTTGAATCGGACCAAAAAACTTTGCTAGCGAAGGCAATAGAGTGTTATTGTATTTATTGATGTACCTAATCGAGCGCCGAGTGTTGCTGCTTGCAATTCTAATCGAGGTATCGATAGACTCTTAAGAGGGGCCACTCGTGTCTTTGATCCGATAAGAGATATCTGAGCAGCACGTCCATCCGAATACCTCAAGTACGCTTCAGCTGCATAGCCGTCTTCGCTAGCGTCAACAAATGTGTGAAGCTGTACTACATGTTGGTTTTCAAACTTCTAGGAATTTGAAAGTTTTCGACTTTGGGCAAAAGATGAGTCCAGTGTAGCCATTTTTGATATTGTTTGTCTTGAATTTCTTCGTCCCAATGAATACCTGATCTCCAGATCTCTTGAAGGAGAACTTTAAGGTACATTAAAAAATGAGATATCAGACCTAAGGGATCGAATATCGTCATCAACAGTCGCAGGACATCTCGTTTAGTAAAGCATCGATGAAAATCTAGGCTTAGGTGTTGGTTTGAAAATAAACATGTCGTTGGTAGTACACCACCACATACCCAATACTTTTCTGAAATAAGTTCGGGATCCATGTCAAAGCTTATCAATTTAGTGCTACCTCTGTGGAGTTGGATACCCAGTTTCTAATATGAACGTAGCGAATATTTTTAGCGAGCTCTATTGGCTCTTGTTGGGTATCCACACTTACGAGCAAGTCATCGACATAGTGATTCTCGATAACGGCCTTCACAGCGTCTGGATAAACTTCGCAAAGTCCTTTGCGTTCTCATTTTTTATACATATATTTGCACAGGCCGGTGAACAAGTTTCGCCAAAGGTCATGACGATCATTGCGTAGGCCTCAAGGAACTCGTCTTCACTATTACACCATAGGAAAAACTGGGAGTATTGGTCTTCAAGTCTTATCGTTACTTGGTGAACATCTCTATGATGTCACCGCAAATGGCTACTTTCTTTTCTCTTAACCTACAAAGTACTGATATTAAACTGGTAAGCTGGTCGGGACCTTTCATAAAAAAGGAATTCAGAGACATACCTCGTATTTTGGCGGCGGCTTCCCAAACGATTCGCAGTTTGGATGGCTTGTTCGGATTCGTCGCTGGGAATATTGGCAAGTACCACAATCGTTGGTGCCTTTCTTTAGCTTCCTGGCTGCTCAACTTTCGTGCGTATCCTTTTGATTGATAGTCTTGAATTTTGTCTCGAATAGGCTTGGTCAGCTCTGGATTTTTTTTCATTCGTTTTGGTAAACCCTTTAAGCGATTATAAGCCATTTCAAAGCTGTCTGGCAGATCGACGTCTTTGTTTTTCCATAGAAGTCCCGTCTCGAAGTAACCCTCCTTGCGACAAGTTATTTCTTTTAACAAAGCTAAGGCTTGCTCTTCCTCCACAGGCATCAGTGTTGATAACAAGATCTTGAAGATTTCCGTCGTCGCATTCTTCGCATTCGCAGACGTGAAAATTGCAGGCACTAGTTATAGGCGCTTGCTCCAGGTGAGGACTCTTCAAGCAGCCGTGAATTGCCCAACCCAGCCGTGTCTTAGTAGCGATAGGTTGGCATGCGTTGCCTTCTTTGTACTTTAAAGGTATCCATAGCTTCCAGTTATTAAAAGTAAGTAAGATAAGTAGCCTTTAGGTCTTTGGTTGACAAAGGGACTAATTGGTAAGCCTCTCAGATAATATAGATATTGTATTTGAATCCTTTTACTATCTACTGATTGTAAGGGCAGTTGCGATTTTGACAGTGTGGACAATCTCTATCGTATATTTTATATTTTGAAAAGAAATACCTGATATTTTGAGATCCATAACCTCAAAGTCGTTTTCACAGCATCGATGTTCGTCTGCGGTCCATCTCAAACGTAGTGGTGAAGCGGTGCCCTTCATTTTGAGTTAACTAGCTACTTCCTCATCGAGCAAGGTAACTGATGAACCTTCATCAAAAAGGTCGCAGATATTAACCTCACAATCGTTGTCACAGGTATCACTCGGAAGAGTATTGCTTCGGAATTATGGTGGTGAAAATGGTCGTCGTGATGGATCGGTTTTTCCTCAGATTTCTTAGCTTCAGTTTGTAGTTTGTGTTCTCTGGAATCTTTTTCATTATTGTGCAGCAGACGGTGGTGCTTGAACAGACAATTGTTTTTTCCGCATACAGTCTCTACCTTACATCTCTGCCCGCCATGTTTGCTGAGACAACTTCTACAAAGTCTTTGGTTACGTACGAACGCCCATTTTAGTGAAAGGCTCAAATCTTCAAACTTTTTGCACTTAACAATCGATGGGCAATGTAAACTACAAACACCACAATTGCATTCGGTTGCTGAATATTTAGTCTCTTCATCGTCTTTGGATTGCACGTGCAAGAATTCTTTCTCTTTTGTTACTTTAGGCTGCTTATCGTTACTTATTGTATGTACTTGGTAGACTGACAAGGTTAACAGCTTCAGCCTTTTTGTACAGTCATGAGCTAAGACTTGAGAGAATGTGATTATTGATGGGAAAAGTTTGAGTGTACATAGCCCAGTTCAAACGAATTGCTGGGGGTAGTTTGACTACGAGCTCATGTAGCAATGTAGGGTTATTTTGATAGAGAACGCACCCAGTTGCTTCTATAGTCGCACAGAGATTTTGGACTACAATTGCGAAGTTAACAATACTGTTCAGTTTATCGGCTTTCGGTGATGGAGTGGCCTGTATTTTGTTCATCAGTGTTTCAATTATAAATTCTGGTCTTCCGAATAGCATTTTTAGAGTAGAAATCACTCGCGGAGCAAAGTCTGGTTGTATCAGCAAGCTTTTGACTGATTCTAGTGCCTTGCTTTTAAGAGACTGTTGCAGATACATTAGATTCTCCTCACTTGAAAACCCACACAGCTCCGTGCTTCTTTCAAAGCTTCTTATAAAGAGAGGCAATTCGTCAGAATCCCCACTGAAGCTTTGTTGTGAGTTAGGGGTTACCACAAAGGCATTACCTTGATCCTGGTCAAGAGCGTAGGCATGCTTGTTTAAGGCTCGGCTTAGTTCGACGGATGGGGTGGTTCTTGCGCCCTTTCCAGTCATCTCCTACTCGCTTAGCAAAATTTATCATGATTTTGAATGGGTAAGAGGAAAGGGTTTTTTTTTATTTTTTTATTTATTTTATTTTATTTGTATACTTGCATTGTTAGATACAATATCTTATAAACTAATACAAGTTTCATGGTAGATTACAATTATTCTAAGCTAACATAATAAACAATTAGTTGATTAAAAGCGGTTAAGAGTTATTTTTAATTTACATTTGATCAAAAACATTCAAATTAACATTTCATTCCAATATATTATGTATGTATACTATTTACAATAACATGTCTGTTTCATAAGTTGTTTTTGAAATTTTGTTATCATTATATACTTTACTCTGGATAAAAAACCTTACTTAAATGATTAATTTCAATCTGAAATTTTAATTGTGGGCTAAATATGCCACTAAGTTCGTTTTGAAACTCCGGTAGTTTGCGATTCGCCTCATATTTCGAGGCAGGTTGTTCCATAGGCGAGTAGCATTAATGAAAAACTGACGTTCAGATGCTAGGCATGTAAAGCGAAATTGAATAAGTTGATGCGACCTAAAAGATGAAGATATTTGCAATCCTAACTAATATTATAAATGTGAATGAATTCTCAAACTGAGAAGAGTGTTTGCACGAGACGTTTTTAGTTGTAATGCCGTCTGCCATACTAAAAATAATTTAGAAACAACTTTTAACAATAAAGCTGCTTTTAGAACTTTTAAATATAACATTCTTTCCTATAACTTATTAGGATTAAATAATAAGTTTTTACTGATTTTTATATATTTGTAAATCAATTTGAATTTGTGTTTCTGTATGAAACTTTTGTAATTGAAACTAACTTAGCTAATTTTGAAAGTAAATTTGTTAATTTTGAATTTATCTGGATACCCGCTATTAGATTGCATTCAAGAGGTAGAGCGAGTGGAGGATGTTATTTTGGCTGGAAAAAAGATATCCAAAATATTAATTGCTCTTTTGAGATATGTGAAGGTGTTACGTATGTCAAGCTACAAATTAGTGGGAACTTCTATCGCATTTTACCAATTTACATCAACTGCAACCAATGGAACAACGATTTTGAGGTGTTGGAAAAAATTATGTCACAGACAAAACATCTGATATTTTGATAGTAGGTGACCTTAATGCAAGGATAGGAAGAGAAAACGGATACGAAAACAACGCACTCGGAATTGAGAGAAAATCTAAGGATCCAATCTGTAATACAATAATCTTTAGACTGCCCAACCCTTCCACTACAGCGTATTAATTCGTGTTTGTCTAGATATGCACAAAGTTTGTAAATAGGGTTTGTTTTACTCACCGGCTTACTTTTCAACAAACTGGTGAATGAAAGCATAGCTACGAAGCAATCTTTTCCACTTTGAAAATCGGTCCGCTGAAAACAGGTTTTCGTGACAAACAATGTGTATGTTTACGTATTGACTTCTCAGTTCGTCGGGGATGTTTTTCAGTTGAATTTTTCCGATTTTCCAAGTTTCTGGAGGGTGAAGTAAGAACGATGGGCCCACGAACGAACGACTAGACGAGGAGAATTCTGGACTTTTGGCCCACCTCCACTCTGAAATTTCGGACAACTCCAAAATCTCACGCGAAACACCACAAACTGCTTATATTTTCGGTGGTCTGATCGAATCCAGGAAAGTACGCTTTTTGAATCGGACCAAAAAACTTTGCTAGCGAAGGCAATAGAGTGTTATTGTATTTATTGATGTACCTAATCGAGCGCCGAGTGTTGCTGCTTGCAATTCTAATCGAGGTATCGATAAACTCTTAAGAGGGGCCACTCGTGTCTTTGATCCGATAAGAGATATCTGAGCAGCACGTCCATCCGAATACCTCAAGTACGCTTCAGCTGCATAGCCGTCTTCGCTAGCGTCAACAAATGTGTGAAGCTGTACTACATGTTGGTTTTCAAACTTCTAGGAATTTGAAAGTTTTCGACTTTGGGCAAAAAATGAGTCCAGTGTAGCCATTTTTGATATTGTTTGTCTTGAATTTCTTCGTCCCAATGAATACCTGATCTCCAGATCCCTTGAAGGAGAACTTTAAGGTACATTAAAAAATGAGATATCAGACCTAAGGGATCGAATATCGTCATCAACAGTCGCAGGACATCTCGTTTAGTAAAGCATCGATGAAAATCTAGGCTTAGGTGTTGGTTTGAAAATAAACATGTCGTTGGTAGTACACCACCACATACCCAATACTTTTCTGAAATAAGTTCGGGATCCATGTCAAAGCTTATCAATTTAGTGCTACCTCTGTGGAGTTGGATACCCAGTTTCTAATATGAACGTAGCGAATATTTTTAGCGAGCTCTATTGGCTCTTGTTGGGTATCCACACTTACGAGCAAGTCATCGACATAGTGATTCTCGATAACGGCCTTCACAGCGTCTGGATAAACTTCGCAAAGTCCTTTGCGTTCTCATTTTTTATACATATATTTGCACAGGCCGGTGAACAAGTTTCGCCAAAGGTCATGACGATCATTGCGTAGGCCTCAAGGAACTCGTCTTCACTATTACACCATAGGAAAAACTGGGAGTATTGGTCTTCAAGTCTTATCGTTACTTGGTGAACATCTCTATGATGTCACCGCAAATGGCTACTTTCTTTTCTCTTAACCTACAAAGTACTGATATTAAACTGGTAAGCTGGTCGGGACCTTTCATAAAAAAGGAATTCAGAGACATACCTCGTATTTTGGCGGCGGCTTCCCAAACGATTCGCAGTTTGGATGGCTTGTTCGGATTCTTCGCTGGGAATATTGGCAAGTACCACAATCGTTGGTGCCTTTCTTTAGCTTCCTGGCTGCTCAACTTTCGTGCGTATCCTTTTGATTGATAGTCTTGAATTTTGTCTCGAATAGGCTTGGTCAGCTCTGGATTTTTTTTCATTCGTTTTGGTAAACCCTTTAAGCGATTATAAGCCATTTCAAAGCTGTCTGGCAGATCGACGTCTTTGTTTTTCCATAGAAGTCCCGTCTCGAAGTAACCCTCCTTGCGACAAGTTATTTCTTTTAACAAAGCTAAGGCTTGCTCTTCCTCCACAGGCATCAGTGTTGATAACAAGATCTTGAAGATTTCCGTCGTCGCATTCTTCGCATTCGCAGACGTGAAAATTGCAGGCACTAGTTATAGGCGCTTGCTCCAGGTGAGGACTCTTCAAGCAGCCGTGAATTGCCCAACCCAGCCGTGTCTTAGTAGCGATAGGTTGGCATGCGTTGCCTTCTTTGTACTTTAAAGGTATCCATAGCTTCCAGTTATTAAAAGTAAGTAAGATAAGTAGCCTTTAGGTCTTTGGTTGACAAAGGGACTAATTGGTAAGCCTCTCAGATAATATAGATATTGTATTTGAATCCTTTTACTATCTACTGATTGTAAGGGCAGTTGCGATTTTGACAGTGTGGACAATCTCTATCGTATATTTTATATTTTGAAAAGAAATACCTGATATTTTGAGATCCATAACCTCAAAGTCGTTTTCACATCGATGTTCGTCTGCGGTCCATCTCAAACGTAGTGGTGAAGCGGTGCCCTTCATTTTGAGTTAACTAGCTACTTCCTCATCGAGCAAGGTAACTGATGAACCTTCATCAAAAAGGTCACAGATATTAACCTCACAATCGTTGTCACAGGTATCACTCGGAAGAGTATTGCTTCGGAATTATGGTGGTGAAAATGGTCGTCGTGATGGATCGGTTTTTCCTCAGATTTCTTAGCTTCAGTTTGTAGTTTGTGTTCTCTGGAATCTTTTTCATTATTGTGCAGCAGACGGTGGTGCTTGAACAGACAATTGTTTTTTCCGCATACAGTCTCTACCTTACATCTCTGCCCGCCATGTTTGCTGAGACAACTTCTACAAAGTCTTTGGTTACGTACGAACGCCCATTTTAGTGAAAGGCTCAAATCTTCAAACTTTTTGCACTTAACAATCGATGGGCAATGTAAACTACAAACACCACAATTGCATTCGGTTGCTGAATATTTAGTCTCTTCATCGTCTTTGGAATGCACGTGCAAGAATTCTTTCTCTTTTGTTACTTTAGGCTGCTTATCGTTACTTATTGTATGTACTTGGTAGACTGACAAGGTTAACAGCTTCAGCCTTTTTGTACAGTCATGAGCTTAGACTTGAGAGAATGTGATTATTGATGGGAAAAGTTTGAGTGTACATAGCCCAGTTCAAACGAATTGCTGGGGGTAGTTTGACTACGAGCTCATGTAGCAATGTAGGGTTATTTTGATAGAGAACGCACCCAGTTGCTTCTATAGTCGCACAGAGATTTTGGACTACAATTGCGAAGTTAACAATACTGTTCAGTTTATCGGCTTTCGGTGATGGAGTGGCCTGTATTTTGTTCATCAGTGTTTCAATTATAAATTCTGGTCTTCCGAATAGCATTTTTAGAGTAGAAATCACTCGCGGAGCAAAGTCTGGTTGTATCAGCAAGCTTTTGACTGATTCTAGTGCCTTGCTTTTAAGAGACTGTTGCAGATACATTAGATTCTCCTCACTTGAAAACCCACACAGCTCCGTGCTTCTTTCAAAGCTTCTTATAAAGAGAGGCAATTCGTCAGAATCCCCACTGAAGCTTTGTTGTGAGTTAGGGGTTACCACAAAGGCATTACCTTGATGCTGGTCAAGAGCGTAGGCATGCTTGTTTAAGGCTCGGCTTAGTTCGACGGATGGGGTGGTTCTTGCGCCCTTTCCAGTCATCTCCTACTCGCTTAGCAAAATTTATCATGATTTTGAATGGGGAAGAGGAAAGGGTTTTTTTTATTTTTTTATTTATTTTATTTTATTTGTATACTTGCATTGTTAGATACAATATCTTATAAACTAATACAAGTTTCATGGTAGATTACAATTATTCTAAGCTAACATAATAAACAATTAGTTGATTAAAAGCGGTTAAGAGTTATTTTTAATTTACATTTGATCAAAAACATTCAAATTAACATTTCATTCCAATATATTATGTATGTATACTATTTACAATAACATGTCTGTTTCATAAGTTGTTTTTGAAATTTTGTTATCATTATATACTTTACTCTGGATAAAAAACCTTACTTAAATGATTAATTTCAATCTGAAATTTTAATTGTGGGCTAAATATGCCACTAAGTTCGTTTTGAAACTCCGGTAGTTTGCGATTCGCCTCATATTTCGAGGCAGGTTGTTCCATAGGCGAGTAGCATTAATGAAAAACTGACGTTCAGATGCTAGGCATGTAAAGCGAAATTGAATAAGTTGATGCGACCTAAAAGATGAAGATATTTGCAATCCTAACTAATATTATAAATGTGAATGAATTCTCAAACTGAGAAGAGTGTTTGCACGAGACGTTTTTAGTTGTAATGCCGTCTGCCATACTAAAAATAATTTAGAAACAACTTTTAACAATAAAGCTGCTTTTAGAACTTTTAAATATAACATTCTTTCCTATAACTTATTAGGATTAAATAATAAGTTTTTACTGATTTTTATATATTTGTAAATCAATTTGAATTTGTGTTTCTGTATGAAACTTTTGTAATTGAAACTAACTTAGCTAATTTTGAAAGTAAATTTGTTAATTTTGAATTTATCTGGATACCCGCTATTAGATTGCATTCAAGAGGTAGAGCGAGTGGAGGATGTTATTTTGGCTGGAAAAAAGATATCCAAAATATTAATTGCTCTTTTGAGATATGTGAAGGTGTTACGTATGTCAAGCTACAAATTAGTGGGAACTTCTATCGCATTTTACCAATTTACATCAACTGCAACCAATGGAACAACGATTTTGAGGTGTTGGAAAAAATTATGTCACAGACAAAACATCTGATATTTTGATAGTAGGTGACCTTAATGCAAGGATAGGAAGAGAAAACGGATACGAAAACAACGCACTCGGAATTGAGAGAAAATCTAAGGATCCAATCTGTAATACAATAATCTTTAGACTGCCCAACCCTTCCACTACAGCGTATTAATTCGTGTTTGTCTAGATATGCACAAAGTTTGTAAATAGGGTTTGTTTTACTCACCGGCTTACTTTTCAACAAACTGGTGAATGAAAGCATAGCTACGAAGCAATCTTTTCCACTTTGAAAATCGGTCCGCTGAAAACAGGTTTTCGTGACAAACAATGTGTATGTTTACGTATTGACTTCTCAGTTCGTCGGGGATGTTTTCCAGTTGAATTTTTCCGATTTTCCAAGTTTCTGGAGGGTGAAGTAAGAACGATGGGCCCACGAACGAACGACTAGACGAGGAGAATTCTGGACTTTTGGCCCACCTCCACTCTGAAATTTCGGACAACTCCAAAATCTCACGCGAAACACCACAAACTGCTTATATTTTCGGTGGTCTGATCGAATCCAGGAAAGTACGCTTTTTGAATCGGACCAAAAAACTTTGCTAGCGAAGGCAATAGAGTGTTATTGTATTTATTGATGTACCTAATCGAGCGCCGAGTGTTGCTGCTTGCAATTCTAATCGAGGTATCGATAAACTCTTAAGAGGGGCCACTTGTGTCTTTGATCCGATAAGAGATATCTGAGCAGCACGTCCATCCGAATACCTCAAGTACGCTTCAGCTGCATAGCCATCTTCGCTAGCGTCAACAAATGTGTGAAGCTGTACTACATGTTGGTTTTCAAACTTCTAGGAATTTGAAAGTTTTCGACTTTGGGCAAAAGATGAGTCCAGTGTAGCCATTTTTGATATTGTTTGTCTTGAATTTCTTCGTCCCAATGAATACCTGATCTCCAGATCTCTTGAAGGAGAACTTTAAGGTACATTAAAAAATGAGATATCAGACCTAAGGGATCGAATATCGTCATCAACAGTCGCAGGACATCTCGTTTAGTAAAGCATCGATGAAAATCTAGGCTTAGGTGTTGGTTTGAAAATAAACATGTCGTTGGTAGTACACCACCACATACCCAATACTTTTCTGAAATAAGTTCGGGATCCATGTCAAAGCTTATCAATTTAGTGCTACCTCTGTGGAGTTGGATACCCAGTTTCTAATATGAACGTAGCGAATATTTTTAGCGAGCTCTATTGGCTCTTGTTGGGTATCCACACTTACGAGCAAGTCATCGACATAGTGATTCTCGATAACGGCCTTCACAGCGTCTGGATAAACTTCGCAAAGTCCTTTGCGTTCTCATTTTTTATACATATATTTGCACAGGCCGGTGAACAAGTTTCGCCAAAGGTCATGACGATCATTGCGTAGGCCTCAAGGAACTCGTCTTCACTATTACACCATAGGAAAAACTGGGAGTATTGGTCTTCAAGTCTTATCGTTACTTGGTGAACATCTCTATGATGTCACCGCAAATGGCTACTTTCTTTTCTCTTAACCTACAAAGTACTGATATTAAACTGGTAAGCTGGTCGGGACCTTTCATAAAAAAGGAATTCAGAGACATACCTCGTATTTTGGCGGCGGCTTCCCAAACGATTCGCAGTTTGGATGGCTTGTTCGGATTCGTCGCTGGGAATATTGGCAAGTACCACAATCGTTGGTGCCTTTCTTTAGCTTCCTGGCTGCTCAACTTTCGTGCGTATCCTTTTGATTGATAGTCTTGAATTTTGTCTCGAATAGGCTTGGTCAGCTCTGGATTTTTTTTCATTCGTTTTTGTAAACCCTTTAAGCGATTATAAGCCATTTCAAAGCTGTCTGGCAGATCGACGTCTTTGTTTTTCCATAGAAGTCCCGTCTCGAAGTAACCCTCCTTGCGACAAGTTATTTCTTTTAACAAAGCTAAGGCTTGCTCTTCCTCCACAGGCATCAGTGTTGATAACAAGATCTTGAAGATTTCCGTCGTCGCATTCTTCGCATTCGCAGACGTGAAAACTGCAGGCACTAGTTATAGGCGCTTGCTCCAGGTGAGGACTCTTCAAGCAGCCGTGAATTGCCCAACCCAGCCGTGTCTTAGTAGCGATAGGTTGGCATGCGTTGCCTTCTTTGTACTTTAAAGGTATCCATAGCTTCCAGTTATTAAAAGTAAGTAAGATAAGTAGCCTTTAGGTCTTTGGTTGACAAAGGGACTAATTGGTAAGCCTCTCAGATAATATAGATATTGTATTTGAATCCTTTTACTATCTACTGATTGTAAGGGCAGTTGCGATTTTGACAGTGTGGACAATCTCTATCGTATATTTTATATTTTGGAAAGAAATACCTGATATTTTGAGATCCATAACCTCAAAGTCGTTTTCACATCGATGTTCGTCTGCGGTCCATCTCAAACGTAGTGGTGAAGCGGTGCCCTTCATTTTGAGTTAACTAGCTACTTCCTCATCGAGCAAGGTAACTGATGAACCTTCATCAAAAAGGTCGCAGATATTAACCTCACAATCGTTGTCACAGGTATCACTCGGAAGAGTATTGCTTCGGAATTATGGTGGTGAAAATGGTCGTCGTGATGGATCGGTTTTTCCTCAGATTTCTTAGCTTCAGTTTGTAGTTTGTGTTCTCTGGAATCTTTTTCATTATTGTGCAGCAGACGGTGGTGCTTGAACAGACAATTGTTTTTTCCGCATACAGTCTCTACCTTACATCTCTGCCCGCCATGTTTGCTGAGACAACTTCTACAAAGTCTTTGGTTACGTACGAACGCCCATTTTAGTGAAAGGCTCAAATCTTCAAACTTTTTGCACTTAACAATCGATGGGCAATGTAAACTACAAACACCACAATTGCATTCGGTTGCTGAATATTTAGTCTCTTCATCGTCTTTGGAATGCACGTGCAAGAATTCTTTCTCTTTTGTTACTTTAGGCTGCTTATCGTTACTTATTGTATGTACTTGGTAGACTGACAAGGTTAACAGCTTCAGCCTTTTTGTACAGTCATGAGCTAAGACTTGAGAGAATGTGATTATTGATGGGAAAAGTTTGAGTGTACATAGCCCAGTTCAAACGAATTGCTGGGGGTAGTTTGACTACGAGCTCATGTAGCAATGTAGGGTTATTTTGATAGAGAACGCACTCAGTTGCTTCTATAGTCGCACAAAGATTTTGGACTACAATTGCGAAGTTAACAATACTGTTCAGTTTATCGGCTTTCGGTGATGGAGTGGCCTGTATTTTGTTCATCAGTGTTTCAATTATAAATTCTGGTCTTCCGAATAGCATTTTTAGAGTAGAAATCACTCGCGGAGCAAAGTCTGGTTGTATCAGCAAGCTTTTGACTGATTCTAGTGCCTTGCTTTTAAGAGACTGTTGCAGATACATTAGATTCTCCTCACTTGAAAACCCACACAGCTCCGTGCTTCTTTCAAAGCTTCTTATAAAGAGAGGCAATTCGTCAGAATCCCCACTGAAGCTTTGTTGTGAGTTAGGGGTTACCACAAAGGCATTACCTTGATGCTGGTCAAGAGCGTAGGCATGCTTGTTTAAGGCTCGGCTTAGTTCGACGGATGGAGTGGTTCTTGCGCCCTTTCCAGTCATCTCCTACTCGCTTAGCAAAATTTATCATGATTTTGAATGGGGAAGAGGAAAGGGTTTTTTTTATTTTTTTATTTATTTTATTTTATTTGTATACTTGCATTGTTAGATACAATATCTTATAAACTAATACAAGTTTCATGGTAGATTACAATTATTCTAAGCTAACATAATAAACAATTAGTTGATTAAAAGCGGTTAAGAGTTATTTTTAATTTACATTTGATCAAAAACATTCAAATTAACATTTCATTCCAATATATTATGTATGTATACTATTTACAATAACATGTCTGTTTCATAAGTTGTTTTTGAAATTTTGTTATCATTATATACTTTACTCTGGATAAAAAATCTTACTTAAATGATTAATTTCAATCTGAAATTTCAATTGTGGGCTAAATATGCCACTAAGTTCGTTTTGAAACTCCGGTAGTTTGCGATTCGCCTCATATTTCGAGGCAGGTTGTTCCATAGGCGAGTAGCATTAATGAAAAACTGACGTTCAGATGCTAGGCATGTAAAGCGAAATTGAATAAGTTGATGCGACCTAAAAGATGAAGATATTTGCAATCCTAACTAATATTATAAATGTGAATGAATTCTCAAACTGAGAAGAGTGTTTGCACGAGACGTTTTTAGTTGTAATGCCGTCTGCCATACTAAAAATAATTTAGAAACAACTTTTAATAGTAAAGCTGCTTTTAGAACTTTTAAATATAACATTCTTTCCTATAACTTATTAGGATTAAATAATAAGTTTTTACTGATTTTTATATATTTGTAAATCAATTTGAATTTGTGTTTCTGTATGAAACTTTTGTAATTGAAACTAACTTAGCTAATTTTGAAAGTAAATTTGTTAATTTTGAATTTATCTGGATACCCGCTATTAGATTGCATTCAAGAGGTAGAGCGAGTGGAGGATGTTATTTTGGCAGGAAAAAAGATATCCAAAATATTAATTGCTCTTTTGAGATATGTGAAGGTGTTACGTATGTCAAGCTACAAATTAGTGGGAACTTCTATCGCATTTTACCAATTTACATCAACTGCAACCAATGGAACAACGATTTTGAGGTGTTGGAAAAAATTATGTCACAGACAAAACATCTGATATTTTGATAGTAGGTGACCTTAATGCAAGGATAGGAAGATAAAACGGATACGAAAACAACGCACTCGGAATTGAGAGAAAATCTAAGGATCCAATCTGTAATACAAGAGGCATAAGGCTAATTGATCTATGTAATTCCTATGGACTAAGGATTCTTAATGGTACAACGTTGTCGGATATGGAGCTGTATAGTATCGGTATGTCATGGAAGTTTGGAAGAATATTTGAAAATCTATACGATGACACAATATCGAAGGTATGGAATGGTGAAGAGCTTTCAACAGGATTTAAGACAAAAACTGGCGTCAGACAGGGTTGTACATTGAGTCCAAGCCTGTTTGCCTTATTTATTGAGGATCTTCTAGACTTTTTACCCTGTGGTATCGATTAGGCTGGACATTCGATAAAAGCACTGCTATTTGCGGATGACATTGTTCTTTTTGCATCATCACCTGAATCGCTACAATTAATGATAAACCGTCTTTACCAGTACAGCAAGCTATGGAGTTTGATTTTGAATTTGGAGAAGTCTAAGATTTTGATTTTCCGAAGCGGAGGAGGCCGAAACTGTGCGAACGAAAAATGGCATTACAATGGTGAGTCCATTGAAGTCGTCACGCAGTTCAAGTATTTAGTAGTGTACTTCATGCGAAACTTAAGTATGGAAAATCGTAGATGCAATGAAAGTCTCTCTATATCAGCTTATTTCTATGGCAGACATAAATCAGAGAGAGAAATATATGAACGATGCCACTGGATCCTTATACAGACAACGTTACTCTAAGCTAAACCACAATTTGGAAGAAAGGAATTATTTTACAGACGGTAACAGTATTGCCGAAATATCAATGATGTTGAAGCTGCGAGGAGAACCTATTCAACTTAACTTCGTGCCACATAGGGAGGACTTACCCATAATTTGCTCTTTATGTAATATGGAAGAAAGAGAGGATATATTTCACTTTATGGGAAAATGTCCAATTCTAAAGGAAATAAGAAGAAATGCATTTGGAAGTAATACCTTAACGCAAAGTCAAATTGTAGACTTGCTCAATAGCATGGAGGTGAAAAAATTATTCAGTGTTTGCAGATTAGCTTTAACTTATCGGAACAAAATTATAAACGAATGTTTTTAAATTTTACATATATCAGTATCAGTATTAAAAGTAGGAGCTTAAATCTTTTTTCTTAAATAAAATGTTGCAATTTTTTTTTTTGTTTTGTCAACTAGGCAGACGGCAGTAAAGCCATGCTTTTGTTATTTTTGTTAATTTGTACAAAATCTTGAAAACAACGTTAACAAATAAAAATAAATAATAATCTAAAATCTAAAATCTATAAATGTGAAAGTCACTCTGTCTGTCCGGCTTTCTATGTTACCGTCTCCTGCTCAGAGTACTGAGCTGATTTAAATGACATTTTGTACAGAGATAGTCTAGAACCTGAATATTTTATCCCTATATTCCCACGTGAACGGGAATGTATACGGGAACTTAGAAACTACAACACCGATTTCAAAATTTTTTTTCACCGATAGAATGCTCTGAAAGAAAGCTCTGTCTGTCCATCGTTCTATGTTACCATCTCCCGCGCTAATAAACCGATTTAAATGAATTTTTGTACAAAGATTGTTCTGAACTTAAAGACGGTCAAAGGCTGTATTTTATTCGAATATTCCCACGGGAACCGGTCCTCACTATTATTATAAATGCAAAAGTAGCTCTGTCTGTTACACATCTATGTTACCATCTCCCGCTCAAACTAATGAACAGATTAAAATGAATTTTTGTTCAAAGATTGTTCAGAACCTAAGGAAGGACATTGACTTTATATTTTATCCTTACATTCCCACGGGAACGGGAACGTATTTGGGAACTTAGAAACTACAACACCGATTTCAAACATTTTTCCACCGATAGAATGCTTTACTATCCCAGAGAAACATAAACTTTAATTCATCCACACATTCCAACGGGAACTAATATAATAAGTGTGAAAGAAGCTCTGTCTGTCCGTCGTTCTATGTTACCATCTCCCGCCCAAACTAATAAACCGATTTAAATGAATTTTTGTACAAAGATTGTTCTGAACTTAGAGACGGACAAAGGCTATATTTTATTCGAATATTCCCACGGGAACCGGTCCTCACTATTATTATAAACGCATAAACGCAAAAGTAGCTCTGTCTGTTCACCTTTCTATGTTACCATCTCCCGCTCAAAATAATAAATAGATTAAAATGAATTTTTGAACAAAGATTGTTTAGAACCTAAGGCTATCTTTTTCATGGCAAAATATTTTCACCGGTTATGACTTAGAAAGCGACTACCTTGTTTTCAAATCAGTTTTGAATAGCGCGGTAAGAATGTATGTGCCAACAAAATGCTTGAAAACGAATTCTTCCCCCATCTGGTATAATAGGAGGTTACGTTGTCTTAAAAATCAGAAAAATAAAGCGTATAAATTATACAAGCAAAGCAATGAAAACCCGGTTTTACGTAATAATTACTTTGCATGTCAACGTAAGTTTGAGTTTTTGAACAAATTATTATATCGAAATTATATAAATTCAATTGAAACGGATCTTAAACGTAACAGCAAGCATTTCTGGAATTTTATAAACGGAAAACGGAAATCATACGGACTTCCGAGCTGTATGAAATATCTAGACACCTCTACAAGTGAAGTTTCGGAAGTTACTTATTTGCAGACTACTTTAAATCTGTTTGTTCGTCGATATCTGTAAATATTAACAATCATGAATTTCCCGTGGCTAATGCAATTAATTACATAGGTTCACTTACTTTGTTTCAAGCGGAAGTCGAAGAGACTTTATCTAACTTGGACCCGAGTAAATCCGAAGGTCCAGACAATATTCCACCCATTGTATTGAAAAAGTGTTCGCTTGCGTTGGCTGAGCCTCTTACGCAGATTTTCAATCTATCCCTGGCAAAAGGATTGTTTTTAAGCGAGTGGAAAATTTCGTTTCTATCTCCCATTTTCAAATCCGGATCAAAGCAAGATGTCACCAACTACAGGCCAACTCTCTTTATGTGACACATGTGTTTGTATCCCTTATTGGCTTCTTGATAAAGTGTTTTAAATATATTGGAGTTAATTAATTATTCTTTATGTGGGCTATAGGTCAATGTAAATAGAGGTGTTAGTTTATTTTTGTATTTTGTTTTATTTCGACGTTTCGAACATGGTTATGCTCATCATCAGGAATCATTAGATTGCAATTTACTATTTAAAACAAACTTGTAAAGAACTTTTGCTACACATTGTGTATTAGAATGGAGTCGAGAAAAAGAAGAATATTTTTCAAAATCGCCTTCATTGTACAACACTTCAACTATACAATGAAGGCGATTTTGAAAAATATTCTTCTTTTTCTCGACTCCATTCTAATACACAATGTGTAGCAATAGTTCTTTACAAGTTTGTTTTAAATAGTAAATTGCAATCTAATGATTCCTGATGATGAGCATAACCATGTTCGAAACGTCGAAATAAAACAAAATACAAAAATAAACTAACACCTCTATTTACATTGACCTACAGCCCACATAAAGAATAATTAATTATCCCTTAAGATAGAAAGGTCACGAAACTTATCATAATTATATTGGAGTTATTTCTTCTCAAAAGCTTCAAAAATTTGAAAGATTTGTCTCTTTCTCTCAGACAGTCAGAATCAAACCACATTTGTTTATAAGATTTTATATTTTGTTGGCCATTGTGCTTTGGAATAGATTCTTTTATAACTTCTGTTAAAGTTTCTAGGTATATCAGTTGGGTAATGATGCTCATTCAGTTTGATAAGGTTTATATTCATGTTTAGCTGGTATGTTGTGAGCCTTCGGTTTTTCCAAATATATTGTAACGTGAACCCAACATTTAATACCAATTTCCTAATCGAAAACGTTCAACCGAAAACACAAGCGGCAACACTAGTGTAAGTGTAGAAATATTCTAGGAGAGAAAATGTTTGACACCCAAAATAGTGGAGAGTGGAGACTTTGTGGAAGTTACTGGAGAGTTCTAGATGAAATGTCATTCGATATAAATAGCCCGCCCGAGGCAACCAGAGGGCAGTTTTGATTATAGAGTGATAAAGTGAAGAGTAAATTGTCTACAAGTGATAGTCCAAAAGTCGAGTTGAGATCGAATAAAGTATAGATACTGAATAAAAGTGGTTGAAATAAATTGAAAAGTGAAGTTTTATTTTTCGAACTAAGCGCACGTTACAATATTTTGGCAGAAGCCTTAGTGATTTTGTCTTATCATCATTATTTGTAGTTGATATATTGAGAATTACTTCCAAGGGCATATGGTCCGAAAAAATCCCAGTTCAGACTTGAAAGCTATCCAGAATTGCATATTGTCGAAATCACTTTGCCAATGATTGCAGTTTAAATAAATTGGTATCAAGAAGACATGAAATGTGTTTCCTTTTAAGTTAATTACATTTATTTCAACCGCGGAGAAAACGGATACGAAAACAACGCACTCGGAATTGAGAGAAAATCTAAGGATCCAATCTGTAATACAAGAGGCATAAGGCTAATTGATCTATGTAATTCCTATGGACTAAGGATTCTTAATGGTACAACGTTGTCGGATATGGAGCTGTATAGTATCGGTATGTCATGGAAGTTTGGAAGAATATTTGAAAATCTATACGATGACACAATATCGAAGGTATGGAATGGTGAAGAGCTTTCAACAGGATTTAAGACAAAAACTGGCGTCAGACAGGGTTGTACATTGAGTCCAAGCCTGTTTGCCTTATTTATTGAGGATCTTCTAGACTTTTTACCCTGTGGTATCGATTAGGCTGGACATTCGATAAAAGCACTGCTATTTGCGGATGACATTGTTCTTTTTGCATCATCACCTGAATCGCTACAATTAATGATAAACCGTCTTTACCAGTACAGCAAGCTATGGAGTTTGATTTTGAATTTGGAGAAGTCTAAGATTTTGATTTTCCGAAGCGGAGGAGGCCGAAACTGTGCGAACGAAAAATGGCATTACAATGGTGAGTCCATTGAAGTCGTCACGCAGTTCAAGTATTTAGTAGTGTACTTCATGCGAAACTTAAGTATGGAAAATCGTAGATGCAATGAAAGTCTCTCTATATCAGCTTATTTCTATGGCAGACATAAATCAGAGAGAGAAATATATGAACGATGCCACTGGATCCTTATACAGACAACGTTACTCTAAGCTAAACCACAATTTGGAAGAAAGGAATTATTTTACAGACGGTAACAGTATTGCCGAAATATCAATGATGTTGAAGCTGCGAGGAGAACCTATTCAACTTAACTTCGTGCCACATAGGGAGGACTTACCCATAATTTGCTCTTTATGTAATATGGAAGAAAGAGAGGATATATTTCACTTTATGGGAAAATGTCCAATTCTAAAGGAAATAAGAAGAAATGCATTTGGAAGTAATACCTTAACGCAAAGTCAAATTGTAGACTTGCTCAATAGCATGGAGGTGAAAAAATTATTCAGTGTTTGCAGATTAGCTTTAACTTATCGGAACAAAATTATAAACGAATGTTTTTAAATTTTACATATATCAGTATCAGTATTAAAAGTAGGAGCTTAAATCTTTTTTCTTAAATAAAATGTTGCAATTTTTTTTTTGTTTTGTCAACTAGGCAGACGGCAGTAAAGCCATGCTTTTGTTATTTTTGTTAATTTGTACAAAATCTTGAAAACAACGTTAACAAATAAAAATAAATAATAATCTAAAATCTAAAATCTATAAATGTGAAAGTCACTCTGTCTGTCCGGCTTTCTATGTTACCGTCTCCTGCTCAGAGTACTGAGCTGATTTAAATGACATTTTGTACAGAGATAGTCTAGAACCTGAATATTTTATCCCTATATTCCCACGTGAACGGGAATGTATACGGGAACTTAGAAACTACAACACCGATTTCAAAATTTTTTTTCACCGATAGAATGCTCTGAAAGAAAGCTCTGTCTGTCCATCGTTCTATGTTACCATCTCCCGCGCTAATAAACCGATTTAAATGAATTTTTGTACAAAGATTGTTCTGAACTTAAAGACGGTCAAAGGCTGTATTTTATTCGAATATTCCCACGAGAACCGGTCCTCACTATTATTATAAATGCAAAAGTAGCTCTGTCTGTTACACATCTATGTTACCATCTCCCGCTCAAACTAATGAACAGATTAAAATGAATTTTTGTTCAAAGATTGTTCAGAACCTAAGGAAGGACATTGACTTTATATTTTATCCTTACATTCCCACGGGAACGGGAACGTATTTGGGAACTTAGAAACTACAACACCGATTTCAAACATTTTTCCACCGATAGAATGCTTTACTATCCCAGAGAAACATAAACTTTAATTCATCCACACATTCCAACGGGAACTAATATAATAAGTGTGAAAGAAGCTCTGTCTGTCCGTCGTTCTATGTTACCATCTCCCGCCCAAACTAATAAACCGATTTAAATGAATTTTTGTACAAAGATTGTTCTGAACTTAGAGACGGACAAAGGCTATATGTTATTCGAATATTCCCACGGGAACCGGTCCTCACTATTATTATAAACGCATAAACGCAAAAGTAGCTCTGTCTGTTCACCTTTCTATGTTACCATCTCCCGCTCAAAATAATAAATAGATTAAAATGAATTTTTGAACAAAGATTGTTTAGAACCTAAGGCTATCTTTTTCATGGCAAAATATTTTCACCGGTTATGACATAGAAAGCGACTACCTTGTTTTCAAATCAGTTTTGAATAGCGCGGTAAGAATGTATGTGCCAACAAAATGCTTGAAAACGAATTCTTCCCCCATCTGGTATAATAGGAGGTTACGTTGTCTTAAAAATCAGAAAAATAAAGCGTATAAATTATACAAGCAAAGCAATGAAAACCCGGTTTTATGTAATAATTACTTTGCATGTCAACGTAAGTTTGAGTTTTTGAACAAATTATTATATCGAAATTATATAAATTCAATTGAAACGGATCTTAAACGTAACAGCAAGCATTTCTGGAATTTTATAAACGGAAAACGGAAATCATACGGACTTCCGAGCTGTATGAAATATCTAGAGGTGTCTAGAAGTGAAGTTTCGGAAGTTACTTATTTGCAGACTACTTTAAATCTGTTTGTTCGTCGATATCTGTAAATATTAACAATCATGAATTTCCCGTGGCTAATGCAATTAATTACATAGGTTCACTTACTTTGTTTCAAGCGGAAGTCGAAGAGACTTTATCTAACTTGGACCCGAGTAAATCCGAAGGTCCAGACAATATTCCACCCATTGTATTGAAAAAGTGTTCGCTTGCGTTGGCTGAGCCTCTTACGCAGATTTTCAATCTATCCCTGGCAAAAGGATTGTTTTTAAGCGAGTGGAAAATTTCGTTTCTATCTCCCATTTTCAAATCCGGATCAAAGCAAGATGTCACCAACTACAGGCCAACTCTCTTTATGTGACACATGTGTTTGTATCCCTTATTGGCTTCTTGATAAAGTGTTTTAAATATATTGGAGTTAATTAATTATTCTTTATGTGGGCTATAGGTCAATGTAAATAGAGGTGTTAGTTTATTTTTGTATTTTGTTTTATTTCGACGTTTCGAACATGGTTATGCTCATCATCAGGAATCATTAGATTGCAATTTACTATTTAAAACAAACTTGTAAAGAACTTTTGCTACACATTGTGTATTAGAATGGAGTCGAGAAAAAGAAGAATATTTTTCAAAATCGCCTTCATTGTACAACACTTCAACTATAAAATGAAGGCGATTTTGAAAAATATTCTTCTTTTTCTCGACTCCATTCTAATACACAATGTGTAGCAATAGTTCTTTACAAGTTTGTTTTAAATAGTAAATTGCAATCTAATGATTCCTGATGATGAGCATAACCATGTTCGAAACGTCGAAATAAAACAAAATACAAAAATAAACTAACACCTCTATTTACATTGACCTATAGCCCACATAAAGAATAATTAATTATCCCTTAAGAAAGAAAGGTCACGAAACTTATCATAATTATATTGGAGTTATTTCTTCTCAAAAGCTTCAAAAATTTGAAAGATTTGTCTCTTTCTCTCAGACAGTCAGAATCAAACCACATTTGTTTATAAGATTTTATATTTTGTTGGCCATTGTGCTTTGGAATAGATTCTTTTATAACTTCTGTTAAAGTTTCTAGGTATATCAGTTGGGTAATGATGCTCATTCAGTTTGATAAGGTTTATATTCATGTTTAGCTGGTATGTTGTGAGCCTTCGGTTTTTCCAAATATATTGTAACGTGAACCCAACATTTAATACCAATTTCCTAATCGAAAACGTTCAACCGAAAACACAAGCGGCAACACTAGTGTAAGTGTAGAAATATTCTAGGAGAGAAAATGTTTGACACCCAAAATAGTGGAGAGTGGAGACTATGTGGAAGTTACTGGAGAGTTCTAGATGAAATGTCATTCGATATAAATAGCCCGCCCGAGGCAACCAGAGGGCAGTTTTGATTATAGAGTGATAAAGTGAAGAGTAAATTGTCTACAAGTGATAGTCCAAAAGTCGAGTTGAGATCGAATAAAGTATAGATACTGAATAAAAGTGGTTGAAATAAATTGAAAAGTGAAGTTTTATTTTTCGAACTAAGCGCACGTTACAATATTTTGGCAGAAGCCTTAGTGATTTTGTCTTATCATCATTATTTGTAGTTGATATATTGAGAATTACTTCCAAGGGCATATGGTCCGAAAAAATCCCAGTTCAGACTTGAAAGCTATCCAGAATTGCATATTGTCGAAATCACTTTGCCAATGATTGCAGTTTAAATAAATTGGTATCAAGAAGACATGAAATGTGTTTCCTTTTAAGTTAATTACATTTATTTCACCCGCTTTTTCAAAGTTACCACTAATTCCTTCAATATTGTCTCGAATTCCATATAGTGTTCCACCGCTTCCTCTTCCAAATAGTGAGATTTTTACAGCAGGAGACCAGATAAGTTTATAGTTTGAAAAAATTAATATTCTTAAATCTAATTTCTTCATTTTTTAATAGATGAGTTTCATATAATACAAAGATATTAAAGCTTTTGACATAATTAAAAAATGTTGCAAAATTAATTTTGTATTTTACATTGTAGCTTAATGTGATTTGCTTTGTAGCTTTTTTGTTTGTGGTTCTAAATTCATTAATAAATAAGTTTTCGTTAAGCAGAATATTTCCATAAACATTTCTAATAGCATCAAGCCCGTCTTTTTCACCACACCTCAATCCAAGCTCGCAATCCCAAGTAAGGACTTTCTTGGCAATATGCAGTTGATCGTCTCGCAAAGAGATTTTTATCGATGAATTTATTTCACGAAGCTCCTTCATGATGGGAATCATTTTAGCCCGGCGTTGTCTAACGTTAAAAGGTAAGTCCTTTTGTATGCTTATTTTGGTACCTTTCAATTTATGAGCATTCTTCAACACGTTCCAAGCAGACTCTCTGGCTCTCATTTTAATCATTATAGTTGATTTCTTTGCATTTCGGTTATGTATTCCATACGCAGACTCAAAGATTTGATTCGGTGGTAAACCAGCCAGACCAGCGCAAATGGCTTTTGCTTTTTCGTTCATATCCGTTTGTTCTTCAGTGGGTATATTGTAACGTGCGCTTTGTTCGCAAAAATAAAACTCTACTTTTCAATTTAATTCTACCACTTTATTCAGTATCTACTTTCGATATACACTTTATTCGAACTCAACTCGACTTTTGGACTATCACTTGTATTTACTCTTAACTTTATCACTCTATAAACAAAACTGCCCTCTGGTTGCCTCGGGCGGGCTATTTATATCGAATGACATGCCATCTAGAATTCTCCAGTAACTTCCACATGGTCTGCAACTCTCCACTGTTTTGGCTGTCAAACATTTTCTCTCCTACAATTTCTACACTTACACTAGTGCTCCCAGATGTGTTTTTCGGTTGAACGTTTTCGATTAGGAAATTGGTATTAAATGTTGGGTTCACGTTACACTGCCCCCTCCTTAAGATTGTTCGTCCCGAATAATTCCATCTGCAGCCTCGCCACTATATCGATGCAGCCGGTCACAATGAACTACTTTTAACTTGCCTCTTAGTCCTCTTTGGATGCGGTAAACCACG
Organism: Melanostoma mellinum; assembly: GCA_914767635.1. Taxonomy (NCBI): domain Eukaryota; kingdom Metazoa; phylum Arthropoda; class Insecta; order Diptera; family Syrphidae; genus Melanostoma; species Melanostoma mellinum. Next base: position 113,446,304 of record OU612058.1, on the reverse strand, counting down.
TCGTTAATCCTCGTGACAACAGTATAAGGACCTTCCCAGTTTTGCTGAAGTTTCGGTGACAATCCCTTTTGACGATGCGGATTATAAAGCCACACACGATCTCCTGCTTGGAATCCTGCCGTTGTCGCTTTTGTGTCGTACCGTGTCTTCATCCGGTCGCTGTAGGCTTTTATCCGTTCCCTTGTTATTTTATGGATGTCAGCGAGCCTCTCCTTGAGGTCGTCCACATACTCGTTTGTGTCCTGTGGCTCCTCTGTGGGGCATCCAAATTTAAGTTCGCTGGGCAGCCGCATGGTTTTCCCGAACAGGATGTCAGATGGTGTTTGTCCTGTCGAGCTATGTACTGCACTTCTATAGGCCATCAGGAATAGCGGTACGTGCCTATCCCAGTCTCTTTGGTAGTCGCCTACGACCTTCGTGAGGTGTTCTTTCAAGGTCCGGTTGAATCTTTCAACCATCCCATCAGATTGTGGATGAAGCGGTGTGGTTCTCGTTTTCTTAATGCCAAGTACTCCGCACACTCCTTGGAAGATGTTTGACTCAAAGTTCCTCCCTTGGTCGGAATGGAGTTCCATAAGCACGCCAAACCTACTCACCCAGTTAAACACAATCTGGTCGACCACCGTTTTGGCCTCTTGATTTGGGATGGCATACGCCTCAGGCCACTTGCTAAAATAGTCCATTACAACCAGAATGTACTTGTTTCCAGCGTTGGTCTCTGGAAAAGGCCCAGCCACATCTACTGCAATCCTCTCAAAAGGCGATCCAACGTTGTACTGATGCATCTTACCTTGAATCTTCCTACCAGGTCCTTTGGTTGCAGCACACTTGTCACATGTTCGGCACCACTACTCCACGTCATCTCTAGCATGCAGCCAGTAGAACCGATGTCGCACCTTCTCCAGTGTTTTATTAACTCCCAGGTGGCCTCCAGAAGGTCCGTCGTGCATCTCCCGAAGAACTTCACTGACTTTCGATTGCGGTACGATCAGCTGCATCACATATGATTTACCATCAGCGGACTCCCATTTTTGCCTGAGGACACCTTCTTGCACATATAGTGAGTCCCACTGTGCCCAATAGGCTTTGAGAACTGGACTCCTGTCGGAAATGTCACCCCATTCAGGTTTCTCCTCATTTTCTTTCCATGCGAGAATGGGTTCGATATCTGGGTCCTCCTGTTGAGCAGTCCTCACTTCCTCATTGCTCCATCCGCATATTGGGTCAGCTCTTAGTCGCTGAGCGGTAATATTTTCTTTGTCTTCTTGCCGCCTACAATGCTTGCAATCCACTTTGCAAGGTCTTCGGGATAATGCATCGGCGTTTGAGTGCAGCTTTTCTCTGCGGTGTTGGATCTGGTAGTCATAGGTCTGCAATCTTTCTATCCACCTTGCGACTTGACCTTCTGGATTTTTGAAGTTCAAAAGCCAGCTCAGAGCACCGTGGTCTGTCCGCAGAAGGAATTTCTGTCCATAGATGTACTTATGGAAGTGCTTTTTTGCCAAGATAAGAGCTAGTAGTTCCCTTCTGGTCACGCAGTAGTTTCTTTCGGGTTTCGATAGGACCTTGCTGTAGTATGCCACCACTTTCTCCTCGCCATCATGCATTTGGGATAGTACCGCCCCGATTCCAACGTTGCTTGCATCTGCGTCGACGATGAATGTTTTGCCAGGTGTTGGATGTGCCAGCACTGGAGCGTTACAGAGGCGGTATTTGAGTTCCTGGAAAGATTTCTCACACTCACCTGACCATTTAAACTGCTTCCCCTTTTCGGTGAGCTGATGCAAACTCTTTGCAACTCCAGCAAAGTTCTTAACAAAACGTCGGTAATATGTGGCAAGTCCCAGAAAGCTTCGGAGTTGATGTTTGTCCTGTGGTGTTGGCCAATTTTTGACGGAGTCAACTTTTTCAGGATCAGTCTTTACTCCTTGGGATGAGATGATGTGTCCCAAATACTTGACTTCGGTTTTGAAAAGTGCACATTTTTCTGGATTCAGTTTAAGGTTAGCCTCTCGAAGTCTCTGAAACACGGCTTTTAGGTTCTTGCAATGTTGGTCAAATGTTTTCCCGTAAACAATGACATCGTCCAAGTAGACTAGGCACGCTTTCCACGTCAGTCCTTGAAGAACGCACTCCATTAAACGCTCGAATGTTGCCGGAGCGTTACATAGCCCAAACGGCATAACTTTAAACTGCCAGAGCCCATTACCTGTAGAAAACGCCGTCTTTTCCCGATCATCAGGGTGGATATCAACTTGCCAATATCCGCTCTTTAAGTCCAGCGTCGAGAGCCACTGCGCTCCCTCCATGGCATCCAGGGTATCACTGATTCTCGGCAGGGGATAGCTGTCCTTCTTAGTTACATCATTCAGCCTTCGGTAGTCCACACAAAAACGAGTGCTTCCGTCTTTTTTTTTCACTAGCACCACTGGTGACGCCCAAAGACTTTTGGAATTTTCGATAAGACCGTCCTTCTTCATTATTGTTATCATTTCCTCAACCTCACCTTGTTTGGCCAGTGGAAGACGTCTTGCGGGTTGACGAATCGGTCTTGCATCTCCTGTGTTGATGCGATGCTGCACCAACTGTGTCCTACCATATTGCCCCTTTTGCGATGCGAAGATATCAGTGTACTCTTGTAGGAGACTTTCAGCCATCCTTGTTTGTTGGTGATCAAGGTTGGATGAATTCAATATTTTAGCTCTGATGGTTTTGAGCTCCTCCGGAGTTATAGTTTTTCTCGGGGCTTCGTCTGTGATCTTCGTAATTGCTGCAACCGATTCGCAACGTCCAACGACTTCTCCTTTCTTCAACTTTACATCGTACGGTCTGGTGTTTAGTAATCGTACGGGGACCATTTTGTTTTTCGGTGCTACCAGTGTTTTCCCAATGATGACGCTTTGGGAGGAACACTCTGGGTCTGGTTCCACCATGAGGTATCGAAGGCTTCCAAACTCACCCTCCAGTTTCGTCCAAACGAACACTTCAGAAGAAGGAGGCAGAATCAGATCTTCCCTGATGACAGTTCTCAGTGTCGACGTACTTTCGTTCGAATAGGTCATTGGAAGTTTCTTATTTTGGTACTTCAAAACCTGATTACCGATGTCCAAAATAACTCCGTGCTGTTTCATAAAGTCGATTCCAATGATGCACTCGTCACATATATCTGCCACCAGGAATTGATGAGTAAACACTAGATCGGCCAGTCGGATCTTAAGACACACTTCTCCATATACTCTTGCTGCTTCTCCCGTTGCGGTTCTTAGACGGTAGCTATTGGTGTTATGAAGCCACGTCGTCTTTACCAGGTCTCGACGTACTATGGAGGCTGTGGCACCGGTGTCGATGGTAGCCACATGTTTGTTTCCGTTAATAGTGGTCTCCACAGTCAGACTTTTGTTGTCTCGTTTGGTCTGAGAGACCTGGATGGTGGTTCTGGGGCCATCGATACAAGAAACCAGCCTCTGCCCCTCGAAGTTGGTTCTTACTCGTTTCCCTGATGGGAAACGGGCTGATAGGCAACGCTGGTGTTGTTGTTACCTTGCTCTGGGTTGGATCTCTTGCTTCCACAATGTTGACAACTGGCTTTGTTTGGTGGTAGTCGGCATTGACGCTGTAAGTGCCCGGTCTTGTTGCAGTTCCAACATCTTGCTAGTCCGCTCCGGTTCTTTTGTATTTCAGCTCTTTGGCACGAGCATTCTTCGAGTATGGCCTCTCTAAGTCGATGTACTCCCTGAGAAGCCTGTTCTGCTGCTTCAATTGTCAATGCGAATGCTAAAGTTTCGGAAAGAGTACGTGTTCTAGCAGTTCGCACAGACCTCTGAAGATGTATATCAGCAATGGCACGAACGAAGGACTCAACAGCGAGCTTGTTAATGATTTCTTCTCCAGCATCCGGGTATGCCAGGTGAACCAGTCTTTCGACGTCTGCTTGGAGCTGCTGTAGACTTTCACCCCTTTTCTGGACTCTGTTATTGAGTTGGACTCGGAAGACTTCTTTCAAGTGGCTATCTCCAAAGCGTTTATCTATAGCTGCCACGAGAGAACTGAAATCGCCACTCTTACCAGCTGGAACTGTTTGAAGTAATTCAGCTGCTGGTCCTCTAAGAGCAAGAGTCAGTGCAATGTACTTGTCTTCGTCATCCCAGCCATTTGTTGTCGCGGCTGCCTCAAATTGTCTCTTGTAGACTGGCCAAGAAGACTGTCCATCAAATGTTGGGGGTTTCATCTCCTTTTTCTTTACAAACTCCCCAGCAGACTCTCGAATGTTGATTTTCCGGATCTGGTCCAATTCCTTGGTCAGAACAGAAAACTATTTATCACATCGGGTTTCTACGATTTCGAAACGATTCTCTACAACAGAAAGCTGTTTCTCCACACCTTCAACGCGTTCGTCTAGGGCACAAACATTTTTCTCAATGTTACCCAATTTACCTTCTAGAATGTTTTTCTGACCTTCCAAAACATTCTGTTGCGCCTCAAGTCTTTCGAGAATATTCTGTTGTTCCTTCTTTTGCTCGTTTCGTTGTGCTTCAAGTTGTTCAAGAACATTCTGCTGTTCCTTCTTCTGCTCATTTCGTTGCTCTTCCAGCTTCTTTTGTTGTACTTCGAGGCGTTCGAGAACATTCTGCTGTTCTTTCTTTTGCTCGTTTCGTTGTTCTAACAAAAGTTTCATCATACTAGAAAAATCTACATTTTCAATTACTTCCTCTTCTTCCACTTCTGTTTCAAAAACAAAAGTGTTTACGTCTTCCCCTTGCTGTTCCAAATAGTTACGCAAGCGCAGGACGAGCTCATTTTTCGATCCCGCTCTAGAAAGATTTCGCTTACCTAACTCACTTTTAAGCTCAATGCAGTTGAGCTCTTCTAACAACTTACCCATTTTTATTATTTTTCTTTTTTTTTTGCTTTTTTTTTCTTTTTTTTTTTACTTTTTACTAGTCAAATAAGTTTTATTTACACTTCTGACACCAATGTAACGTGCGCTTAGTTCGCAAAAATAAAACTCTACTTTTCAATTTAATTCTACCACTTTATTCAGTATCTACTTTCGATATACACTTTATTCGAACTCAACTCGACTTTTGGACTATCACTTGTATTTACTCTTAACTTTATCACTCTATAAACAAAACTGCCCTCTGGTTGCCTCGGGCGGGCTATTTATATCGAATGACATGCCATCTAGAATTCTCCAGTAACTTCCACATGGTCTGCAACTCTCCACTGTTTTGGCTGTCAAACATTTTCTCTCCTACAATTTCTACACTTGCACTAGTGCTCCCAGATGTGTTTTTCGGTTGAACGTTTTCGATTAGGAAATTGGTATTAAATGTTGGGTTCACGTTACAATATGTACTACAAGATTTGCTTCAGTATTTTTCTGTAGCAATTTGTCAATCTGGCTTTCGAGACGTTTGTTATGTTGCTGAAGATGTATAACTTTTTGTTCTAGTTCTTCTTGACGCAGAGATTTGCTTACAGAACACTTGCAGGTCTGCCTTTGAAGCCAACTGCTCAACATAAGGTTTTGGTTGTTTTCAAGAAGAATTTCCTGCATTCTTTCAATACTCAGACCAGAAGAAGACCCCATTGCAATTTCATTTTCAATTTTACTAAGCTTTTGGTGGCGTTTTTCGTTTGCTGGGTGTTCTGGTGAGGAGTGAGATATTCCTCTTTTGACCATTTATAGGTTTGCTTTTTGATTGAGCTTATTTTTACTTAAAGATTGCTTACTTTAAAAGAATTTACTCAAGCTTAAATTTGTTGTGAATGCGGTTTTCTTAATTTATCAAATGAGTGTATTTTCAAAATTTATTTGCACTATGAAACTTTATTTCAATAATTTATTTATAGAGTGATGCATATTTGCTTCCGATTTGACGTTCGAATTTTGACCAATTTTGAATGCTTCACTATCCTAGAGTAACATAAACCTTAATTCATCCAAATATTCCTACGGGAACGAAAGTTCTTACTAATATAATAAAAGTGAAAGAAGCTCTGTCTGTCCGTCGTTCTATGTTACTTACTGTCCGTCGTTCTATGTTACTTACTTAAATGAAATTTTGTACAAAGATTGTTCTGAACTTAAGAACGGACATAGGCTGTATTTCGTTCGAATATTTCCACGGGAACCGGTCTTCACTATTATTTTAAATGCAAAAGTAGCTCTGTCTGTTCACCTTTCTATGTACCATCTCCCGCTCAAAATAATGAACAGATTAAAATTGATTTTTGTACAAAGATTGTTCTGAACCTGAGGAAGGACATAGGCTTTATATCTTATCCCTATATTCCCACGGGAACGGGAACGTATACGAGAACTTAGAAACTAAAACACCGATTTCAAAAATTTTTCCACCGTTAGAATGCTACACTATCCCTGAGTACCATAAATTTTTATTCATCTACATATTCCTACGGGAACGGGAGTCCTTATCTACTAATATAATATGTGTGAAAGTAGCTCTGTCTATCCGTCGTTCTTTGTTACCATCTCCCGCCCAAACTAATAAACCGATTTAAATGAAATTTTGAACAAAGATTTTTCAGAACCTGAGGAAGGACATAAGCTGTATATTTTTGTCATATATTCCCACGGGAGCAGGAACGTATACGAGAACTTTGACACTACAGCACCGATTTCTAAAATTTCTTCCACCGTTGGAATGCTTCATAATCCCCGAGCAACATAAACTTTTATTCATCCCTATATTCCTTACGGGAGCGTTCACCATGTTTCCACGGGAACGGGAGTCTTACTAATACTATAAGTCCGAAGTTAAATCTGTCTGTCTATTTCTCTTTGTTACCATTAACCGCTCAAACTACTGAAACTATTTGTATGAATTTTGGTACAGAGACTGTCTAGAACATGAGGATGGACATATATATATTATTTTTCCCTGTATTCCCATGGGAACGGTATTTGTCATTATAAATAAGGCTCAGACGCTTTAAGTTTCAGGTGTTTGTTTAGAAAAAAATTCCATGGCAACTTTATGTGGCAAAATCACGTTTGATGAAAAAAATAAGAGTGTCGTGTGCAAACATATACTTAAATAAAATAATAACGCATGAATGTGTTTCATTTGCAAAATAAGTAGCCAAAAAAATTTAGAATGCTACCGAAAGTCACTATTCCACGCGGACAAAGTCGCGTGCACAGCTAGTATTATAAATGTGAAAGTCACTCTGTCTGTCCGGCTTTCTATGTTACCGTCTAGTGCCCAAACTACGGAACTGATGAAATTTTGTACACAGATAGTCTAGAACCTGAAGAAGGACACAGGCTATACATTTCATCCCTATATTTCCACGGGAATTGCAACGTATACGGGAACTTAGAAACTACAACACTGATTTCACTATCCCAGAGTAATATAAACTTTCATTCATCCACATATTCCTGCGAGAACGGGAGTCCTTACTAATATAATAAGTGTGAAAGAAGCTCTGTCTTTTCACCTTTCTATGTAACCATCTCCCGCCCAAACTAATAAACCGATTTAAATGAAATTTTTTGCAAAGATTGTTCTGAACCTGAGGAAGGACATAGGCTGTTTATTTTTTCCATTTATTCTCACGGGAGCATAAACGTATACGGGAACTTTGACACTAAAACACCGATTTCAAAAACTCTTCCACCGTTGGAATGCTCCATAATCCCCGAGCATCGCAAACTTTTACTCATCCCCAAACTCCTTACGGGAACGGTCACCATGTTTCTACGGGAACGGGAGTCTTTACTAATATTATAAGTACGAAGTCAAATCTGTCTGTCTATTTCTCTTTGTTACCATTCACCGCCCAAACTATTGAACCTATTTATATGAATTTTGGTACAGAGATAGTCTAGAACCTGAGGGAGGACATATATGTTATGCAATATGTTTCATCTCTGTATTCCCATGGGAACGGGAACTTCAAAAATACTGCACCCATTTCAAAAAATGTGCACCGTTAGAATACTACACTATTCCTGAGTAATATAAACTTTAAGTTATCCTCCAGAAACGGCCTTCATATTCCCACGGGAATGGAAGACGTTAGTCACATTATAAATCCGAAATTAACTCTGTAGTTCTGTTTTTCTTTGTTTATATTTATCGCCCAAACTATTGAACCGATTTATATGAATTTTAGTATAGAGATAGTCTAGAACCCGAAGATGGACATCCTTACTAATATTACAAATCCAAAATTAACTCTGTCTGTTCGTGTTTCTTTGTTACCATCTCCCGCACAGACCACTGAACCGATTTATATATAATTCTATTCAGAGATAGCCTAGAGCCTGAGAAAGGACATGGGCTTAATAAGTAATTCCTTTATTTCTACGGGATCGACACCGTAAACGGGAATCTTAAAACTGCTGGGTCGATAAAAGTTCTTTCACTGCGGGATGATTTCTGTCAAACTGTCGAGAATACATTTGACCTGAGAAGAAAAGTCTATCTTGATATTCAAATAAAAATTGGCAATCGGGAATGGCTCTTTGAAAGTTCGATTTCGGCGCCGACTAATGAGATAGTTAACCATATAAACCAATAAATTATGTTTGACGTATTAGGGGATGTTGGCGAATGTCTATCAATAGACAATATTATGGACACTGATCAAGTCACATCATACCCTATAGAGCTTCTCAATTTCATAGGATTATTAGGAGTGGCAGCAAGTTGGTGTTCCAGTAAAAGTAATCAAATAATGAGTAATCCAGAATTGCACACAGGTACAAATTACACATGTGGGATGCGGCACTATAAAAATTTTAATAATGACTGGAACGACAAAAGGAGAAAACGTTTTTATTCCCCGTTTTCCTTTAATTCCCACTGATTGGTCATTATAAATAAGGCTCAGACGCTTTAAGTTGCAAGTGTTCGTTTAGAAAAAAAATTCCATAACAACTTTATGTGGCAGAATTACGTGTATCAATCCCACAAAATCTTTTTATTTCGCAAAAGTTGGAAGAAACAAGAACATCGTGTGCAAACATATACCTAAATAAAATATAATATAACAATAGTTTACTAAAACACACGAATGTGTCTTATTTGCAAAATAAGTAGCCTAAGAAATTAAGAATGCTGCCTAGAGTCACTATTCCACGCGGACGAAGTCGCGAGCACAGCTAGTTATTAAAATAAATTAATTGAAAACTAAAGAAAATTAATTTTAAAAATTTATATTGTTTCGAAAAATAGTTGGTGCGCTTAGTTTGCAAAAAAAAAAACTTTACCGTGCAATTTAATTCTTCCACTTTTATTATTCAGTATCTACTTTATTCGATTTCAACTCTTCCAATAATCACATTACTCACTTTTAACATTATCACTCTATAATCAAAACTGACATATCGCTGCCTCGGCGGCCTTTTTATATCGAATAACGTTCCATCTAGAATTTCCCAGTAATCTCCACATGGTCTCCACACCCCAGTATTTTGGCTCTCAAACATTTCCCCTCCTGGTATATTTCTACACTTACACTAGTGTTGCCACTTTTGTTTTCGGTTGAACGTTTTTCGGTTAGGAAATTGGTATTAAATGTTGGGTGTGCATTACAATAATATATTTAATCAGACTTCTGATCTAGCTACGTCCTCAAGTCCCTCGATGCAGTCAATAGGTACAGCTGTGTCTTCGTTTTGTCATTTGACATAAACAATTCCTCGGGCAGTGTACACAGTTGACAATTTCCTACGCATTGTATACAAGGTGCGACAAAAGTATGGAAACCCCTGGAAATAAGGTGCGTTAAAAAAACGACGTATTTTTCGACGAGGAATCCGATGGTGACCTCGAATTTGACCTTGGACGTAACCTTGAAGCCCCAGCGACCCAAAAATCGATTTTTCAAATGGAAACCTCCTTTTTTTATTGCAGATTTGGAAAGAGAGCAAAATAAAATAAAATACATGTTTTTTCGTAAAATTCTGCGCTCTTTCCAAATCTGCAATAAAAAATGGGGGTTTCCATTCGAAAAATCGATTTTTGGGTCGCTGGGGCTTCAAGGTTACGTCTGAGGTCAAATTCAATGTCACCATCGGATTTCTCGTGGAAAAATACGTCGGATATAGGGTCTTTGATTTTTTTAACGCATATCTGCCATATTTGCAAGGGTTTCCATACTTTTGTCGCACCCTGTATAAAACACATGATAAAACAATGATCCTACTTTTTTTTAATGCGAGTGCTCGTCTGCTCGTTGAAGAATATTTTTGTTGTGCTGTGATAAGCTCTCGCGTATATGGATGGTAGATGATGACGTTGACGGGGTATTATCGACAGCGAGATGATTATTTAATTATGATTTGATTTAAAAAATTAGTGCTTCTTCGAGTGAAACCAATGGAAAGCGACATAAGTATGCCGAGCTCCGCAAAAAAGTTGAATCAGCTAAATATTTATCAAGAGCGTTGCAAAGGAGAAAGCTTAAAATTCTTTTTTACTTAAAACACAGAAGAAGGTTACGAAGATATAAGTAACTTCCTTCGAGTTTTAAAAAAATTCTTAAAAAAATAACAAAGTAGCACAAAATAGTTATTATTTGGCATCACTTTAATCTTTAGCGGTGTCAAAACTGTCCAATTTGTTTGTCAAGCATCGAGTTTGTCAAGCAAATTTGAAAGTGTGGCCGCTAATCAACAGGCTTGTCAAATTTGTTGGATGGTTTTCAAAATTTTTTGATATTTTTGCAAGTTGGACAACAATCTGGATGAATGTGAACGCTAGTCGTCAAACTTCGAAGAAATTTCATTTCAAAAATGTTTTTAAGTAGTGCACATCGCACGGAAAGAATATTTTGCTTTGTTCGGTAGGTACATTGAAAGAGGAACGCTAGTCGTCAAACTTCGAAGAAATTTCATTTCAAAAATGTTTTTAAGTAGTGCACATCGCACGGAAAGAATATTTTGCTTTGTTCGGTAGGTACATTGAAAGAGGAATTTACGATGGTAGTGAACCTCGCAAGGAAAAATATGTTTTTTCTTTGTTGGGCACATTGAAAATGGAATTTGTAATATGTTCAGGTAGTGGGCCTCGCACGGAAAAAAATTTTTTTTGTAGGTAGGCACATTTAAATAGGAATGAATTTACGATACTTTCAGGTAGTGGGCGTCGCAAGTAAAAATATTTTTTCCTTAATGGGCACATATCTACAAAATGCAAATTACGATAAATTGATAATATAAATAGTTTAGTGGCACCAAAATGCAATTATCATTTAACTACTATAAAGTAAAGGGTTGCTTTTGTTTAAAGCTTATAATTTAAATTAAAGTTGAACTGACTCCAAGTAGAGAAGTGGTAAAAGTTAAATCTAAAGTGTTCATATCAGTTTATTAGATGGCTGTAACCTGAAATTGCGAGTTTTGGATTCTACGGAAGTTTGAAGTCTACAAAAGTTTTCCAGAGATATGGCATATAAAATGCGAAGAATACAAAAATATAACTAAAACGTATAAGGCCTATGAAACTCTGCTGGAAAAATGTGCACATCGGTCTGAAATAATATTTTTTTTTTTCATTGTGCACATTTATGATGTTTTCAGGTAGTCCACCTCTTCTTTTGTTTTTCTTGCTTTTCTAAAATTTCATCCCTAAATTGCGCTGCTACTGCTTTGTCCTTCATGGTTGAAATTCAGACCAGAATGAAGTTGGACAACTTGTTTGATGATGGGTTTTTTCCGTCCAACTTTTCATCCAACAAATTTGACAAACAAATTGGACAGTCTGGACCTCGCTATTGGTTATAGTGAAAAGCTATTTTCTTATTTCTATCATGTTTCTATACAACTCTAGATGGTCATAGCGAATTTGGATCTGTAAAATTTATGATAGCGAAAAGCTACTACATTGTTTTTCTATACAGCGCTAGATGGCCTACAACTAAAGCTACAAAAAAGCATTTTTTTCTGTTAAATGACTTGAGAGATTTTTTCACTCATACTGTTTTTATACTTGAAAAGCTACTAAAAAGCATTCGATCCTGTCAAATGACTTGAGAGATTTCCTTAAAAAATGCGGTGTAACACGAACCTACTCGATTTATTTCCACTATGACTTGAGATATTTCTAAAAAAAATGCGGTGTAACACGAACCTACTCGATTTATTTCCATTCGTTATTTAAAATGCGGTGTAGTGGTTATTCAAAAGTGCGGTGTAACACCACCTAAACGAACTACACCGTGGGTGCATTTAGACACGTCCTTCAGGTACTGGAGATGGATCGTATGGGTCGATAGATTCCATTACCACTCCTTCATACAGTAGTCTCAGTCATGTAAACAGAGCGTCGGACAAACTTGATAATAGTATTCTAACTATTCGTAATCAAGAGATACCGACCAACGACAATGTTCGTAACAACGCCATAAACCAAGCTGAAAATATACCAAACGAACTAAAAGCATACGTCAACTTAGCTATTGTGAACGCTTTTTCCTCTTATGCAGATTCTATGAAATCTGATATTTCAGAGAGCATTAAAAAAGCTATTAAAGATAATTTTGTTGATTTCTTAGGAGAAATCAACTCAACCACACGTCCATTAGTACAACAACCACGTCCATTAGAAAATGCAATTAAACCACCTTCAAATACATCCTCTTTCAGAAAGCCAGTGCCTCATAGGCAACCAAAACAACCTAGCCACCCTCAATCCCAACAGCAACCACAACCGCAACGTAATTATTTTCACCCTCAACAACAATCACAACCACATCAACCTCCTGTTTCCAATTTGCTTTCGAACATACCCGTTCAACCAAACCAACTCCTAAATAGCTTCAAACCCATTGAACACTTAAATCCAAATCCAGGTATCAACCAACCAAACTATTTTTCTCAGCATCCACCAGACCATAGGAATTATGATGGCCACCCTCAAAGTTCGCAGAACTCAAATTTGTATGACCCAAATTTCTTCCGAGGACATCACACTCCTTTTAAAATCGACCTGGGGTCTATCGTTCGACGGCAAACCTGAAAACTTGACCGTTGAAGATTTTATTTTTCGCTTGGAAACCATCCAACGACAATATGATTGCCCGTGGCAGGAAATCTTGAAGCAGTTTCAAATATTGCTTAAAGGAACGGCCCAAGACTGGTATTGGCAGTTTCAGAGGTCGAACTACCAACCCGACTGGCCAATGCTGCGTGATGCCCTTACTAGACAGTTTAGGAATCTAAAGTCAGATTACGAGATACTGCGAGAGATCACAGATCGTAAACAAGGTTGCTTTGAGTCGTGTGAGAGTTTCTTTAATGCCATCTCGAAACTCAGATCGCAGCTAAAGATCCATTTACTTGAGTTTGAGCTAGTCAGAATGTTAAAACGAAATCTGAACGACGAAATAAATAGATTAGTTTATCCCATGGCGATAGTTTCGTTAGACGAGTTGAGGCATGCTTGTAAAGAAGCGGAAAAGGCTTTTCCCTCCAGAGAACCTCAAAATAATGCCACAAGACAATTTAGACCACCTCATAAATTGTCCGCTAACGAACTTCAATATTGGGATTATGAAGGTTATAGTCACACAGACCAAGTTGCAGCGGTAAACTATGCTAATAACAACAGGCCTAAGCCTGGAAATAAAGTTCTCGTATGTTGGAACTGCAAAGTCGAAGGACACTTATATTGGGAATGTCCATCCCCCAAACAAAATACTTTTTGCTTTCGGTGTGGAGAAGAGAACGTAATATGTTCAAATTGTCCGAAATGCAAATCGGAAAACCGCCGGAAGAACGCGAATTTCACGGGGGAGTCGCGTTCGACGCAATACCCCGAAAACCCGAATCCGTAATGCGCACTGAAAAGGAAGTAGATAATGTAAAGAAAGAAACGGAAATTACTTTATTAAAAAGACCTAAAGAATCAGAAAATAATGGCAGAGAGGTGAAAATTAGTGCAATAAAACCATTACATGTAAGAATTCTAGAATATAATAAGGCTAAGGAAAGGATTTTTAGCAACCCTGTTAGCACCAAAGTTCTTAAAATTAGAGATAGATATAAAAAGAGAAAAGAGTTAAGATCCAATCTTTTGTCGTCCATTATAGACGTATCTGGTGACCCGAGACCATATGCCAAGATAAATATAGCTGGCATGGAAGTACTGGGCTTGCTGGATAGTGGCGCAAGCGTCAGCATTCTCGGCAAAGGTTGTAGAAACCTCGTTAAAAATCTGAACGTTCAATTCTCTCCTTTTGCATCCAGCGTTAAAACCGCTGATGGTAATTGCCAATCTATAATTGGAAAAATTAATTTAGATGTTAGTTATAAGAACATTAAAAGTAATATTTTGTTCTATTTGGCCCCAAATCTCGACCAGGAAGTATACCTAGGCGTTGATTTTTGGAAGTCATTCAATCTTGCACCTCAAATCATCAGTGAACTTAAGATACCCCCCGTAGAGATTTCTTCAGATACCCACCAACTATCTCCTGAGCAACAAACAAAATTAGACGTGGCCAGGCGAAAGTTTCGGTGTTATACTGAGCACGGTCTTGAAAAGACGACACTAGTCGAGCACGTCATCGAAACCGGAGAAGCGGCCCCAGTGAAACAGCGTCATTATCCTGTTTCTCCAGCGATACAAGTCTTAATGTATGCCGAGATAGAGAGAATGTTGAGTCTTGGAGTGATCGAGGAGAGTGAGAGCCCTTGGAGCTCACCGGTGGTCCTGATACAGAAACCGGGCAAAAATAGACTGTGTCTGGATTCACGTAAATTAAATGCCCTAACCAAAAAAAATGCGTATCCTCTCCCGAACCTCGAAGGCATCTTCAGTCGTCTTCGTGATACTATTTTCATAAGCAGTATCGATCTCAAAGACGCATTCTGGCAAATACCGCTGGAAGAACGGAGCAGGGAAAAGACTGCTTTTACGATACCTGGACGGCCCTTGTACCATTTTACTGTCATGCCTTTCGGTCTGTGTAATGCAGCCCAAAGGTTATGTCAGTTAATGGACAAGGTCATTCCATCAAGGTTAAGGGATCGCGTCTTCGTGTACCTCGATGATCTGCTCGTCATAGCTCCAGACTTCAACACTCGTATTGCTCTGCTGGACGAAATAGCCGTCTGCCTCTACAAAGCCGGTCTCACTATCAACGTCACGAAGTCAAGATTTTGCTTTAGAGAATTGAAGTACTTGGGCTTCATAGTTGGTGGTGGGAACGTTAAAACTGACCCCGCAAAAGTTGAAGCCATCGAGAACTTCCCAGTTCCAAAAACTGCTAAACAGGTTCGGAGGCTGCTAGGTTTAGCAGGGTGGTACCGTAAGTTCATACGGGAATTCTCGTAACTGACCGCGCCAATCACGGATACCCTGAAAAAAACTAATTCCAAATTCAAAATGACCGATGAAGCTCTAGAGGCTTTTGAAAAGTTAAAGAAAGCATTGATTGAAGCCCCCGTATTAACGCATCCAAACTTCGACAAACCATTCTTCATACAATGCGATGCTTCAGATACAGGCGTGGGTGCGGTGCTCTTCCAAAAAAACGACGCCGAGGAAGAAACACCTCTGTCATTCTTTTCACAAAAATTAAATAAATGCCAAAAAAATTACAGTGTAACTGAAAAGGAATATTTGGCCACTGTATTAGCCATCCAAAGGTTTAGGCCGTATGAAGAAGGAATGTCATTCACAGTCATAACTGACCATTCCAGCCTAAAATGGCTCATGAGTCTTAAAGACCTTAGTGGAAGACTAGCGCGGTGGAGCTTGCAACTCCAAGCATTTTCCTTTAACATCGAGCATCGAAAAGGTAATTTAAATGTTGTCCCCGATGTATTGTCGAGAGTGTTTATGGAAGTAGATAGTATAGACGTTGATAAAATAGCCCCCCTAATAGATTTGCAATCAACGGAATTCAAAACAGACGAGTACCTCGCCTTAATCAAAACCGTCGAAGAAAATCTAGATCGGCTACCTGACTTGAAGATAGTGGATAATTATATCTACAAGCGGACCTTCCCTTCAAGTGATGACCTTACATCCGTCGAGCATACCTGGAGATTATGGGTGCCATCAGGTATCACTAATAACATCATTGTTCGTGCTCATAACCCTCCACAAGCAGCTCACGGCGGGATCGCAAAAACGCTGGACAGAGTCCGTCAATATTTCTACTGGCCAAACATGACCGTCCAGATACGCGAGTATGTCTCCAAATGTTCCATTTGTATTCAGTGTAAGCCAACTAACCAAGTCTTACGTCCACCAATGTCAAGCGTGTATAACGTCGATCGTCCGTTTCAAAAGTTATATGTTGACTTTTTAGGTCCATACCCACGTTCTAAGTCCGGTAACAGTTTTGTTTTTGTTGTTCTTGATCACTTGTCTACATTTGTCTTTTTGAAGCCACTACGAAACGCTAACTCATCACTAACACTTTTATGTCTAATACGAGTACCTCAGTTTAACCGAGATATAACTACTTACTCAAACCTGCAGGCGATACGTTCACGTTCTTTGTGAGCGCAAGTCAGTAGCCCGGCTTTCGAGGGTTCTTCCCCACAGCAACTATATTCAATAAACCTAACCCCAATGCTCCTGTTCCTCAAATAAATTAAACACCACAGCAGAAAAAAAGTGTTTGATCCTTATTCTTTTTGACTGCGAAGCGTGCAGCATTTATTGCAACATATGATTTTTTTTTATAATATTGTAACGTGCGCTTAGTTCGCAAAAATAAAACTCTACCTTTCAATTTAACACTTTATTCAGTATCTACTTTCGATATACACTTTATTCGAACTCAACTCGACTTTTGGACTATCACTTGTATTTTTCTTAACTTTATCACTCTATAAACAAGACTGCCCTCTGGTTGCCTCGGGCGGGCTATTTATATCGAATGACATGCCATCTAGAACTCTCCAGTAACTTCTACATGTTCTCCACATTTGTTGTCAAGCATCTCTACACTCACACACACTGGCTTACAAGCAACGCCTGTCATTTATACCATTCCATTATAGTGTTGCCAGTTGTGTTTTCGGTTGAACGTTTTTCGATTAGGAAATTGGTATAAAATGTTGGGTTCACGTTACACTGCCCCCTCCTTAGGATTGTTCGTCCCGAATAATTCCATCTGCAGCCTCGCCACTATATCGATGCAGCCTGTCACAATGAACTACTTTTAACTTGCCTCTTAGTCCTCTTTGGATGCGGTAAACCACGTCGTTAATCCTCGTGACAACAGTATAAGGACCTTCCCAGTTTTGCTGAAGTTTCGGTGACAATCCCTTTTGACGATGACGATTATAAAGCCACACACGATCTCCTGCTTGGAATCCTGCCGTTGTCGCTTTTGTGTCATACCGACTCTTCATCCGGTCGCCATACACTGTGGCCCATGTCCCTGTTCTATTAGGTCTATCTGTAAGCCTACCCACCTCTATGTTTGAATCACAGACATAACAATTTCGGAACCACTTGTCCACGTCACCTCTAACATGCAGCCAGTAAAAGCGTTTTCGCACGTTCTCCAGCGTCTTGTTGACTCCCAGGTGGCTTCCTGTAGGGCTTCTATGCATCTTTTGTAAAACCTCCTTGATTTTCGATTGAGGAACAATTAGCTGCATTACAAAAGATTTACCGTCAGGAGATTCCCATTTGCGCTGGAGTACGCCTTCTTGCACGCGAAGCGAAACCCACTGTGCCCAATAGGCTTTGACAACAGGGCTTTGGTCTGAAATGTGGTTCCAGTCAGGTTTCGTGTTGTTCTCTTTCCATTTGAGAATCGGTCCGATGTCTGGATCCTTCTTTTGAGCAGACCTCAATTCTTCCTTGTTCCATCCGAATATGGGTTCCATTCTCATCCGCTGAGTCTTGGTCTCTACTTTCCGCCAGCAATTCCATTGGGTGTTTTCTACCTGATGTCCAATTCGGTATTGATAAGTCTGCGGTCTTACTCTACAGCTCGCGGATTGATTTTCTTGGACTTCACAACGTCGACAAGCAGTTTCAGTTTTAATTGGTGGCAACCGGCATTGTTGCTGTAAGTGCCCCGTCTTATAACAATTCCAACATCTGGCAAGTCCGTTCCGCTGGTTGCTTTGTAGCTTAACTCCTGGGCATGATCCAGCCTCGAATATGGCTGCTCTTTGACAATGTACCATTTGAGAAGCTTGCTCAGATGCTTCCATCATTAATGCAAACTCTAGAGTTTCAGAAAGAGTTCGTGTTCTAGCAGTTCGCACAGATCTCTGAAGATGTTTGTCAGAAATGGCACGAACGAAGGACTCAACAGCCAGATGGTTGATGATTTCTTCTCCAGCATCCGGGTATGCCAGGTGAACCAGTCTTTCGACGTCTGCTTGGAGCTGCTGTAGACTTTCACCCCTTTTCTGGACTCTGTTATTGAGTTGGACTCGGAAGACTTCTTTCAAGTGGCTATCACCAAAGCGTTTATCTATAGCTGCCACGAGAGAACTGAAATCGTTGCTCTTACCAGCTGGAACAGTTTGAAGTAATTCAGCTGCTGCTTCTCTAAGAGCAAGAGTCAGTGCAATGTATTTGTCTTCGTCAACCCAGCCATTTGCCTCGAATTGTCTCCTGTAAACTGACCAAGACGACTGTCCGTCGAATGTTGGTGGTTGTACTTCTCTTTGCTTTAGACAATCTCCACAAGTTTTCCGTAGCTCCATTTTCCGCATCTGGTCTAGTTCCTTAGCCATGTTTTCGATTCGTTTCTCCAAAGTGGCAAGCTGACTTTCGCATTGACTCTCAAGCTTGGAAAATCGTTTCTCAACACATTCAATGCGTTTTTCTAGGCCACAAACATTTTTCTCAATGTTACCCAATTTGCTTTCTAAAATGTTTTTCTGACCTTCCAAAACATTCTGTTGCGCCTCAAGTCTTTCGAGAATATTCTGTTGTTCCTTCTTTTGCTCGTTTCGTTGCTCTTCCAGATTCTTTTGTTGTACTTCGAGTCTTTCGAGAACATTCTGTTGTTCCTTCTTTTGCTCATTTCATTGCTCTTCCAGCTTCTTTTGTTGTACTTCGAGTCGTTCGAGAACATTCTGCTGTTCCTTCTTTTGATCGTTTCGTTGCTCTTCCAGCTTCTTTTGTTGTACTTCGAGTCGTTCGAGAACATTCTGCTGTTCCTTCTTTTGATCGTTTCGTTGCTCTTCCAGACGTCCGAGAATATTCTGCTGTTGCTTGTTTTGTTCTGTGAAGGGATCGCACTAGTGATCATTTCTCATCTCTTACTTTGATAGTTGAACACTCCCAACATGCCTCATATGCACATATTCTTTAAAAGAGTTAATGACCTAAGGCAAGCGCCAACAAATTATGTACATACATGAATATACTTTGCACTGAGCTAATGACCGAAGGCAAGCGACACACAGAAAATGATATCGCTAAGGGTTCATGTTACCAACAAATGTACTCTGGATACATACTGTGTAGTCTGCATTTATTAATAGCCATGCATTCGAACGTTGAAGCGATAATGCTGATATGGCGATATGCTGGCGTGAGGTGTGAAGTTCAATTATCAAAGGTCGGGAATTTAGGAAAATTATTGTGTATAAAAGACGAAGTAAAAATGAAAATAAATGTTGTCTTTCCCAAACCATCAACCAAGTACTTTTTGATTTCCAAGGCTCTACTCGCTCTATGATATAGCGTTCGCGCTTATAGAGGTGAACGACGGCGTAATAGCCAACGTTCTGAGTACGGAGCATTGAGTAGAGAAAGGAATAGAGATCTTTGCAAATAATAAGATCTTTGCATGGCGACCGTGACAGGACAGTGTAATCCGTGTAATCCGAAAATAACAGAACAGCAACAGAGGATCCTGAACCAAGCTGCAAGCTACATTGCCGAGGCCGAACGATTACGGAAGACATCAGGAATCAAGCCCACACAGCCAACCACGACACCTAGTCCAGCCGTAGGACCTAAGCCCCTTACCAAAGAAGAGTACAGGCAGCGTCAATCTAAACGCCAAGAGGCCGTGTCCACAAGGATAACTCCCCCTGCAACTATTTCCAGAAGAGGAGGTAAAACTGTCATACTCAAGTCAAAGATCCGGGAGCTTCACCGCTTTGCCAACATCCCTGGTACCAATTCGGAGAGTCTCCGTAAGTACCACGCCGAGATCAAGACGATCCGAAAGTCTCTAAGGGAAGATCGAAAGACAAAGAAAGAGTCCAGACGAAAAGAGGAGGAACAGTTTCACAATCTGTTCAATTTAACAGCCCATCGTCTAGCCCAGCATGGGGGGCCAAGAAAGTAAGGAAGAAATAATCAACACGGGTCCTCAAATAGTGAACGCATCCAACCTACAATCAACACGCATAGACCACACTGCCATCGTTCTTGGACTGATGTTCGTGACCGCAGTATTAGTTGGATTGGCATATTTGGGACTCCAACACTTCAGGCGGAAAGTAATAGCCGACGTTATCAACCACCTGGAGAACAGGAACGCCAAGGTATAACACCTTGGGAAGTAACAACGAAAAATTTTTTTTTATCAAACATGAAAATTATAAACTGAAAAAAAGAATTTGTAAAAAAAAAAAAAAAAAATATATATATTTGAAAATTTTTTTTATTAATATAACAATAAATGTATCCTTTAAAATATTATTCCTTCTGATCATTACGTTTTGCTAACGGCTCTCCCTCTCCTTTTCAATTTTGTCCATAGACCAAGTGTCCAATGAGTTGGGCTAATTTAGAATTAGTATTGAGTCAACTCAACCAAATTTATGTGAACTTAAAGAAATCTCCCAATCGCACTAGGACTCCCGCCAAAGCAGAAGAAAAGCTTCAGCAAATTAGTAGTCTTTTCGAAGCCTTCTCGGAACGTTTCAACGAAATTAACCAGAACGAGATTTCTGAGTTAGAAAGAGTTCAATTAAAACGGTTTAGCGCAGAAGCACACAAATATAAAAACAATTCCGAAGATATTGTGAATCAGAGCATAAGAAGCGTTTCTCCCGAACGCAAAGAAGAAAAAGACGAAAAACAAATTACACAAACTACACAAACCACCCAAACTCAACAGACAACACAAACTACACAAACACTATATACAACCGTCACGATGAGTGGTGAAGAGTTCAAATTCAGTACAGCCCAAAAGCTGCCTACTTTATCATACGAGGAAAACACCCGATCAGAAAATCTAAGAGACTTCTTGAACAGCATCGAATTCTATTACGACACCCTATCAACGTCAGCTAAATGTACATTAATTAAGTTCGTCCTGAAATGCAAAATTCAGGGAAAGGCATTAACCGAACTGGGGAATGCCAGCCCTAGGGACTTTACTGAACTTAAGAAAAACTTAACTGAGAAATGTGGACCCAAGGAAACCATCGAACTAATTCAGTCAAAGCTGAACCGAGCGACTCAAGGTAATCGAACCACAAGAGAATTCATAACAGAAATAGAAACACTGGTAAACAAAATGACGGAACTTGAAGTAGCATGCCACGGCGAAGAAACCAGAGAAACCCTTACCACAGCTAACGATCGTAGAGGACTAGCTTTTCTAAAAAAAGGAGTTAACGACCGGTTTCGATTGGTACTAGACAGCGCCAGACATACAACTCTCCAAAGCGCTTCAAAGCACCTACTCGAAATAGACCAAGGAACACAACCAGCATCCTTAAAATATTTTGAAGAACGGCGACCGAATCCCAGAGGACAACCTTTTAGAGGACCGAACTCTAGAGGAAGAGACAACCGGCCTAATAATTACAACTACCAATCTGGTTACCAAAACAACCAACCCAACCCAAATAGTAATTTTAGATTTGGTTCTCAACCTACACAAAACCTATACAGACCCAGCTCACAATATAGCCAAAATAACCAGTTTCGTACTAATTATTGCCCAGGCCACCAAAACAGTTCAAATAACAATTTCAGACAAGGTTACCGAGCCAGCTACAATCAAAATGAACAACAAAATCAAACCAGCCAAAACAACAGAAATAATGTACCAAACAACAGCCGTCCAATAACGAATTACCAGTCACGTAATAACCAAGACCATGGACAGCAAACAAACCATCCCATGGTACGAGCATTGGGAAACGAGCAACCCACCGAGGGGATAGCCGACCCGTCGGAGGGGAGCCTATAAAATATCCCTTACCAAACGCCATATACACAGTGGGGATAGAAAACGGCATTTATGTACAAATATTACTCAACAATAACAAACCCGTACGATGCTTAATAGATACAGGTGCATCTATCTGCGTAGTAAAAAACTCTGTAATTGAGGGAAACATTTCAATAGACCGGAAAAACATTACCACCATCATAGGCATATCCGGAGACCTAACATCAAAAGGCTCATGTATTAACACATTAAACATCGAAGGTAACAGCATTAAGTATGAATTTCATGTAGTACCTGATTCATTTCCAATACCCGTTGACGGAATCCTCGGAGCAAACTTTTTATCTGAATTCGGAGCAATAATCGATCTTGAAAATTTATTTTTGAAATTAAATATACACCATAGACAAATATCCTTACCAATACTGTCACACCACAGCTTGAACACCGTAACCATTTCTCCAAGATGCGAAGCAACCTACTGGTTAGAAACAAAACACGCTGTTTTGTCTACCTAGATGACCTAATAGTTTTTGGCAAAAGCCTTACCGATCACAACAAAAATCTGATCGATGTATTCAATCGACTAAGGGAAGTAAATTTAAAAATTCATCCTGGTAAATGTGCTTTTCTAAGAAAAGAAGTTCTTTATCTAGGACATATAATTTCCAGCAAGGGAATACATCCAGATCCCGAAAAATCAGCTGCTATGCACAATTATCCAACCCCCACGAACGCCGACGAAGTAAGAAGATTCGTAGCCTTCGCAAATTATTATAGAAAATTTATACCCAACTTTGCTACAATAGCCATTCCTCTCAATAGATTACTTAGAAAAAATGTAGATTTCAATTTTGACCAAAACTGTGAAAAATCCTTCCAACTTTTAAAAACAATACTTACTAGCCCGCAAATTCTACAGTTCCCAAATTTCAAAGAAGAATTCATATTACATACAGATGCTTCAGGCTTTGCCTTAGGGGCAGTACTTTCAAATTTCGATGAAAAACCTATAGCTTATGCTAGCAAGACTCTAAATAAAGCCGAAAAGAATTATAGTACTATTGAAAAAGAGTTACTAGCCATAGTATGGGCAGTAAAGCATTTTCCACCATACCTCTTCGGAAGAAAATTTAAAATAATAACTGATCACAGACCCCTTGTATATCTTTTTTCCCTTAAAGAACCTTCTAGTAGACTAACCAAATTCAGATTATTACTTGAAGAATACAATTTCTACGTTGAATATAAACCAGGAAAAGATAATTGCGTAGCTGACGCCTTAAGTCGAATACAATTAGACTCCGACAACCTAAAACAACTCCAAATATGCGTAGTCACAAGATCACAAACACAGGCAGAAAAATCGGTTCAAGAAAATAAGAGACAAGAAACAGAAACGGAAGAAAATAATCGTATAATCACTGAATTGCTTAAGCCACCAGAGAATGAGCATAAAATAATTTAGCTTAAAATATGTAACAGTTTCGAGGACGACGAATATCAAAAAGATATAGATATAATCCTGGGACCAAACAAAGCGTTGGCATACATCCCAGAGATGAATTGTATACTCCTAAGAAAGCCCAAGGATAGCACTACCGCCCGATCGACATCATTTTGCGATTTGTTGTCGAGGGACGTGCATAAAATCTGCGGACTATTATCAATTAATAAATTATACATTACAAAAGAAGAAATTAAGAAACTCGCAGACGGCCGTCGAGAATACACAATTCACGAGTTACAGAAAGTCTTAGGAGAAATGTTTAAAAATAGTAATGTAAAGGTGCACCTCATAAATAAATGTATTGAAATAACAGATCCTCACAAGAAGAAACTAATACTCAATGATTACCACATATTACCAACAAGTGGACATGCAGGAATAAACCGAATGCTTAAAACGATTAAACAAAAATATTTCTGGACTGGAATGCAAAATGATATAGCTACCTATGTAAAACATTGCCCAGTTTGTCAGAAAAACAAATATATTTCACCCAAAAAACAGCCTATGGAAATAACGTCAACCGCTGAATCAAGCTTTGATAAAATTTACCTAGACTTAGTAGGTCCTTTGGACGAATCAGTCAACGGATACAAGTATATACTTACTTTACAAGACGAACTAACAAAATTCACTGAAGCAATCCCAATTGAAAACAAAGAAGCTAGCACAGTAGCTAAGGGATTAGTAGAATGCTTTATTCTTAAATATGGAGTACCAAAGATAATAGCCTCCGATCAAGGCACAGAATTTATCAACAGAATATTTAAGGACATGTGTAAACTACTAAAAATAGAACAAATACAATCTACAGCATACCATCACGAGAGTATAGGAGCATTGGAAAACTCACATAAAGTCCTAGGAGCATACCTTAGAAGTTACGTTTCCGAAAAACACACAGACTGGTGTACATGGTTACCATATTATGTGTTTTCCTATAACACAGCAGTACATTCAGAAACAGGGTACTCACCATTCGAATTAGTGTTTGGACGACAGTGTACGTTACCTTCAAATTTGACGAGACAAGTAGATCCCAGATATAATTATGAAGACTATGTAATTGAGTTAAGAGAAAGACTACAAATTGCTCATAGAGATACTAGAGATGCGCTATTGGAAAAGAAACATGTAAGAAAAAACACTTACGACAGAAAAACAAAAAGTAAAAGCACTAGTTTTGAAAAAGGAAGCTTAGTCCTACTAAGAAATGAAAATAGACGAAAATTGGATCCTATTTTCATGGGACCATATGAAGTATTGTCCGAAGATGGTGTAAATTGCGATATCAATTACGAAGGAAAGAGAACTAAAGTACACAAAAACCGATTAAAGAAATTTTATATTTACATACTAAAACAATGCCTTTTTGCATTAGATTAATACTATTTTTTTAAAAAAAAAAAAAAAAAGAAAAGGAGGGAAAGAGACCCTTGCGTGCACATACAGTAAGAAAATTTTAAATATATATATTAAGAAAATTTTAAGTAAATACAGTAAAGAAAATTTTAAGTAAGTATGGTCTGAAGAAAATATGGATACCGTAAGAAAATTTTAAATATATAAAAATTTAAGTAAATGTAACATTAAGAAAATTTTAAATACGTAAAATCCAAAATGTAACATATAAAGCTATTGATAATTATATTACACTATTATATATTAAGAAAAATTTTAAATACGTAAAATCCAAAATGTAACATATAAAGCTATTGATAATTATATTACGCTATTATATATTAAGAAAAATTTCAAATATTATTCGTAATATTAAAATCCAAAATATAACACCTATAGCTGTAAAATTAAGTATACACGAAGAAAATTATATTGAGCTCACTACATTTATAACAAACAATAAGAAAATTTGAAAAAACAAACATATTTAATTTCGCAACACATGATATAAAAATGAACATAACAAATGATCCCAAATTGTAAAAATGACACGGAAAAGAGGAAACCTCGCACTACGAGATTTCATCTTTTTCCCCCAGGAGGGTGGTGTGAAGGGATCGCACTAGTGATCATTTCTCATCTCTTACTTTGATAGTTGAACACTCCCAACATGCCTCATATGCACATATTCTTTAAAAGAGTTAATGACCTAAGGCAAGCGCCAACAAATTATGTACATACATGAATATACTTTGCACTGAGCTAATGACCGAAGGCAAGCGACACACAGAAAATGATATCGCTAAGGGTTCATGTTACCAACAAATGTACTCTGGATACATACTGTGTAGTCTGCATTTATTAATAGCCATGCATTCGAACGTTGAAGCGATAATGCTGATATGGCGATATGCTGGCGTGAGGTGTGAAGTTCAATTATCAAAGGTCGGGAATTTAGGAAAATTATTGTGTATAAAAGACGAAGTAAAAATGAAAATAAATGTTGTCTTTCCCAAACCATCAACCAAGTACTTTTTGATTTCCAAGAGCAACTCGCTCGACTTCACTTGTGCTTATCTGGAAGATTGTTCCTTTTTTAAAAGCAACTCGCTTGGACTGGAACAATCTTGGGCTCTACTCGCTCTATGATATAGCGTTCGCGCTTATAGAGGTGAACGACGGCGTAATAGCCAACGTTCTGAGTACGGAGCATTGAGTAGAGAAAGGAATAGAGATCTTTGCAAATAATAAGATCTTTGCAGTTCTAATAAAATCTTCATTATACTAGAAAAATCTACACTTTCATTTACTTCCTCTTCTTCCACTTCTATTTCAAAAACAAAAGTGTTTACGTCTTCCCCTTGCTGTTCCAAATAGTTACGCAAGCGCAGGACGAGCTCATTTTTCGATCCCGCTCTAGAAAGATTTCGCTTACCTAACTCACTTTTAAGCTCAATGCAGTTGAGCTCTTCTAACAACTTACCCATTTTCACTGTATATAATTATTATTTTTCTTTTTACTTTTTTTTTTTTTACACTTTACTAGTCAAATAAGTTTTATTTACACTTCTGACACCAATGTAACGTGCGCTTAGTTCGCAAAAATAAAACTCTACCTTTCAATTTAATTCTACCACTTTATTCAGTATCTACTTTCGATATACACTTTATTCGAACTCAACTCGACTTTTGGACTATCACTTGTATTTACTCTTAACTTTATCACTCTATAAACAAGACTGCCCTCTGGTTGCCTCGGGCGGGCTATTTATATCGAATGACATGCCATCTAGAACTCTCCAGTAACTTCTACATGTTCTCCACATTTGTTGTCAAGCATCTCTACACTCACACACACTGGCTTACAAGCAACGCCTGTCATTTATACCATTCCATTATAGTGTTGCCAGTTGTGTTTTCGGTTGAACGTTTTTCGATTAGGAAATTGGTATAAAATGTTGGGTTCACGTTACAATATGTATATCATGACTTACATCTAATGATATGTACTTATACAAATATCTGTGTCGTTGTCCTTCCACTGTCCTAGTCGTTGAATGATCCTCCTTCCAGTCCAGTGGTTTGTTATGGACACCTATGAAATATAATACTTACATTATCTACTTTTGTTTTTGTTTATGCATAAACATACCTTCTAGCTACTCGCGGCTGTGCATCCATTCTGGTTTGCCACAATACCCCGGCTTCAACGATGCGATAAGTATCGGGAATACTCCTCCGCTTTCTTATAATTTCTGCATAATAGTACACCTAGAATAGAAAATAATAAGTTAGTTTTTTTTAGTAAGCACAGCAAAAATTAAGTTTTTTGCTTATTTGTTTACAAAATACAGACTCCGATCTGTCATTTGTCAATATAAAAATAAGGTCGTCCAGCTGTTTAGCCCAAGTTGCTCAAAACTATTGTAGTAGAGTAACCGAATAATGGGTACTAAAAATAGCTACAGGGTCGCCTAATCATCGTTTGAGTGGAAGTTGTGAGAAACTGAGAGAGTGATTCCAGGATAAGGGAATAAAAGAAAATTGGTTGAAGAGTAAGTCTCATGATCATCATGCGATCGTTTTTTTTTTAACAACAAACTGCAATGTAACTGGAGGATGGTATGATTGTGGGGTGATCAGGTGGATTAGTTTGGTAGAGATAAGAGAAATCGTGGGTGGAAAAAGAAATAAAGAGGAAAAGAATAGTCAGTTGGGTACTAGCATTCTTGAGGAAAGGATCAGAAATCAAGATCCGAAATTTTTGTTGGTTGAAAATTCCGTCGGTCGATCAAATGTATAAATGTATAAATGTATAAATAAGGTCTAATCCTAATCAAATATTTAAGTGATAGAAACTATCTTAAAAATTAGTTAAAATAGACGTTGCCGCGCAATTGAATATTCGGTCGTAAAAATATACATAGGAGTGTCGTTTTTTTGAGCCGATTGCTTAAGGATGTATAAGTATCATCTATTCAAGAATCAATCTTTGAGTAGAAAGTAAAATTACTAAAAAGAATCAGAAATCGTTATTGGTGTTTAATCGTACGTACTGTCGCAAAATTAAGCACAAGAGTGACGTGGTTGAAGACAATTTAAAACATAAAAAAAATCCAAGTGCAAAAAAAATAAAATAAAAGGAAGTGTGTTCCATCGAATCATATTGAGTTGTTTAATGAAGCCAACGCGAAGAAGATCCATGATCACTACGAGAGCCCCTTGACCAGCCAAGCCATCCAAGGATAGGATCCAGGCAATTTTTGAGAACATACATAAAAAAAAAAAAAAAAAAAATATTCTTGTTTATATATATTTACTCGCATGCATTTGAATTTTCTTATTTTTGAAAGGTTGATAAGTTTTTGGTATTTCTTTGATTCAGTTCCAACCTCAATGTTTTTATTTTTTTTTTATCAAGATACCATTTAGTCAAATTAAAGAAACAAATAAAAAGTTAATTAGATGAAAGTTACATCTGCAGTGACAGGCTGATGTATGTCATAACAACGGGGTTTTTTTTTTGTCAATTGGTAATTTTTCGCTGCCTAGTTCTAGGGGTTGAAGTTTAGTTTCCTTAGCGTAGTATAAACTTAGTAAAGACGCGGCAAAAGCCAGCGAAATTATTGTCCCCTATACCGAGCTCGTTCTAGGTTTTTGTTTTTTTTTTGCATTTGATTTTTTAGAAAACCTAGGTGTATCCATCGGATTGTATTAGAAGCGAGGGAAGCCAGGCTCAAATCCGAAGGAAAATTTTCCTTACTAGGAGTGATAATTTTGGTTGGATGAAATTTAAGAGTGTTTCCCTTATTCAGTCGCTGCAGATGAGTGCAAAGGGTAATTCGTAGTACAAAAAATAATTATAGAAAAAAAAGGGAAATTTATTCCATTTGTAAATGTTGAGAAAAGATCTCAATCATTCAAGAATTGCCATCGTGACCCAAAAACCCTAAAGATGTGCTAATCGACATATACTAAGGAGGCGAGAAAGGAGGAAAGTCATTTCTTT
This sequence comes from Melanostoma mellinum, assembly GCA_914767635.1. Classification (NCBI taxonomy): domain Eukaryota; kingdom Metazoa; phylum Arthropoda; class Insecta; order Diptera; family Syrphidae; genus Melanostoma; species Melanostoma mellinum. Next base: position 113,417,268 of record OU612058.1, on the reverse strand, counting down.
GGGTGCAATAAGGTAAGTGGTATCCGAGATGTAGTCAAGAAAGTGGAATTTTCGATGGATGTGTCAGGGAAATTCCAGGTGGGGTGGGAAAGACAGCGCTATAACCATCGCTAGCGCTTAACAGTGTAGTGGCGGTAATTAAGTATGAAAGTGTTAATTTCTGCAGATTTTAATTTTTTTTCTTGTTATTTGGTTCCCCGGCATGTTTATGTTTTGTACGAAAGGTTAAAGAATATTAGTGGAGACAAGAACCTCCCCATCCGGCGAGCTCAAGCCGAGCTTAATGCAAGCATGCCAGTCTCCTCTATTAGTCTATCCCTCCTTCCCTTCCTTTTTTTATATTGTGTCAGATCCAGGATAGATCCTAGCTGTTATGTGTTCCTTCTAACCGATCCCTATTCCCGTCCCAATTCAAAACTTTTTCTCCCATTCCTATCCAAAATTAGCGAACAAACCTATCATCTATAGAAAGAACTGACTGAAACTTGAAACCCTTCCCGACACCTTTCGGTAACATGAAATGAAAACGCAATAAAGCGATTTTTTTTTACGACTTTGGCAAGAAAGTCAAGAAGAACCTTTTTAATGAAAATCAAAATTTTATTGAACGGAAAATTAACATATAATGGTAAGACATAAAAAAAGAACAAAACAATTTCAGCCTAGGAATGATTGAAAAGGAACAATTTTTCATAATGTACACAACACATAAATTATGAATTGGTACATAATCCGTGCGTATATCTTTAGCAAGCGTACAAGAGGGAATTAGTCAGATTTGCTTTTTATTTGGCTAGAACATTATATCATGGTAAGAATCTGTAATTTTCACCTGCATTGTTTCCTTACACATTTTCAAGATTTTAATTTGCAGTCGCTAGACTCTGATGTTTCAGCAAACAATAGGCTCGTTCGTTGAACTTTACCCAGGGTTGACCCAAGTTTTCTTGACAATCTTATGAGTTGTCAAAAAAACCTGGGTTTTCCAATTCTCAAAAAACGCAAAGCCACAAAATCACCACACATCCCTGTCATTTGAATAAAAATACATGCCATTTGACAGCCCTCAACTCGCCACAGCAAAAACCTTGGGTGAGTTAAGGGAAAATTTGACATTCAGGGCGACCTTAGGTTTCTCAAAAAAACGCTTTTTGGCGACCCCAGGGTTTTAACGAACAAACCTAATAATAAATAGGTGTATTTATTTACTGAAAATTCGCACGAAATGCACCAAAATTCGGTGAAAGTCAGTCTAATCCTGTTCCAGCACAGCGATTTTTCGTAGCAGTGCACAAAAGAGAGTGCTCACGAAAGAGTAAAAAATCTCACAACGATTTAAGTCATGTCAATTTGACTATTAACTTGTAGGCGCGCAACAATGCGACCAATTCATCATCAATCATTTAAGGTGTAAGCAAAAATTGACTTCAATGATTTGGTTTTTTTCGTTCAATTAACCGGGCAATTTTGCTTCAAATTGAAAAAAGAGTTTTGATTTTTGGACCATTTGACCGGGAAACGCAATTAAGCGGAATGCATTTAAACGGGAAATTGTATGTATATTTCTTATGTGATCTTTTTTTTGCCTAGGATTCAGGTCAATTAAACGGGTAACGCAACTAAGCGCGGGGTATTTATCCGGGGATTATTGTATAATATAATTTATAGCATTGAGCGGTAATACACAAGTGTACTTCACTATCGAAAACAAACCGGTATCTGAAAGCCATCTATGTATCCGCCGGCGTACTAACATTTCCTTGTCATTTCACAATAGTGATGACATAAAGCTATTCAGTCGCTATACTACCTAAATCGGCGTTCAGCATATTCTACCTCTATGTTACGTTCAAAAAGTTTTATAAATAGGTTTTTTTGTTCAGAGGTATTATAAGAGGAACATAGCGCTATTCGCTCCCTATTATGGGTTTATAAATAAGGCTGATAATGAAGAGATTGGATTAGTAAAAGACAAGCAGCCGTATTTATTAGATTTCGCTAAAACACGCTTAAAATGCATATTAGTTATGCAGTGAATAACTTATGAAGACTTTAATCAGTGAATAAAAAACCCTTATTGATAATCCTTTTCATCACCCATTATAGTTATTCATCCCTTATGTCAAAATCATAAAGAAACTCTCTAATTTTGGTTTCTCGATGGTTGAAACTGACAATAGAAATTTGTTTTTGTTTATATTTTTCATTGGGTCTGATTGTGCAAAACTGCAAATATAGCTTGGAAAAATGAAACAACTCTAAAGAAAATGGACCCGGACTGGAAACTGGGATTGGCAGATAAAGAATGTATGGTGTATTTGCAATAGCTAGTTTTGCGATTACTTTTCTGTCCTGTCTTGCTTCTACGAACGAAAAGCAGACATTTTATGATTTGAATTATGTATGAATTAATGTAATTTGAGTACATTTCCATTTTATTTATTTTGAAAATTCTCAATTTTGTAAATAAACCACTAAATGACAGCTCAATGCTCAAAATCAAATGGCTTCAAGTCTGATACCCACTTCATAAATGCTGGTGTGCCCCAGGGCTCCGTTTTGTCTCCGACTCTCTTCCTCATTTTCATTAGTGATCTCTTGTCTGAAAATTCTAATCCACTTAACTGTTTTGCTGACGACTCGACCCTCAGCTTTTCATATTCGTTTCCAAATTCACGTCCCTGCTCTTCGGATGTGGAACTGGAACGGTTGCGTATGATAAGCTCATTGAATTCTGACCTTGACAGTATTGTTGCATGAGGTCTTGTGAACCGAGTAGAATTCAATGCTTCGAAAACTCAATGCTGTCTCTTGTCGTTGAAGCTTAACATTCCCCCATTGCCATTATCCATGAATGGTACCTGCATCGAAGAAACCGAAAAGCTGTCAGTACTTGGTATGTGTGTAAACGATGATCTTCGTTGGAACGACCACATATTTGAAGTCGCCAAAAACGCTGCTAAATGCTTAGGTTTCTTGAGACTATGCAGGCAGTTCTTCACCCCTTCTGATCTGGCTACAATTTATAAGGCCTTCATCCGCCCAAAACTGGAGTATAACTCCCATATCTGGTCAGGTGCCGCTCAAACATCTTTGCACCTGCTTGATAGGGTACAAAATAGAGCGTTAAAATTGATAGGTGATAGTTCAATCGTAGAATCGATTGATTCTCTTGAACATCGTCGAAAAGTCACCTGTCTCTCTCTGTTTTATCGCTTTTTTCACAAGCAGTGCTCTAGTAAAGTAGCCAGTTGCATTCCTCCCCTGAAACAATTTAGCCGCAAAACCCGCCTCACTAGGAATGCTCATCAGTTTTACCTTGAGCCCAACTTCAAGCGTACAGTCAAGTATAGGGATTCTTATTTTAGTCGCACCACCCGTATGTGGAACACTTTACCTGGCTCTGTGTTTCTCCTGCATTACGATTTACAAAGATTCAAAAGCAACGTGCATTGGTGTCTCCTATTAAATCCTCTCCTACTTTCCTAAATGCTCGCACTGTGTTCTATAACATTATAAGGGTAGTCATAACCCCTTGATGTGCGCGTTAATTATAAAAAAAAAGAACATCTATGAGCTAAAAACACGCTTAAAATACGCCTAAAACACGCATTTCTGCGTTTAAGCTAATCAGCCCTTATTCACTGACGAAAAATGATTATAAATACGATTTTTGTTTTAATCAACGAATAACCGTGTTTTAAAGTTTCGCGGAGTTTAAAATGCGATTCTAAATATCTACGGCTGAAGTTGTATACTTAAGTTTGTGGTTATTAATCGAATTTGTATAACGAATCAAAAAGTGGTGTAATTAATGTAATAACGGATAATTTGAAGGTTGAGCTTTGTTTATCGAACCTAGTGAACGTTAATATCAATATCATACAGTATCATTACAGTTTCAAACGTCCAATACTATTAAGAAAAAAGAAGATTTATTGCGAACTAGCGCGATTTTGTATATCCACTTGGTATAAACAAGTCTTACATTAATTGCTTTTGTCTTTTCAGGAACATGTGGAGTGTATGGCGTACAGTTTTAGAAGAGAATGAAAAATTAGCTCGAGCTCGTCTAGCAGCTATTGAAGTTTTCCAACAGCAAATTGCAGATGAAGCAAAAGTTTTAAGAGATTACAAACTGACGATTGCAAAGAAGTGCTTGAATCAGGTTGTGAATATCCAAAAAGAGCTTCACTTAACAGTAGGTGATGTAGATAAAACGAAGAAGCAATATTTCGATGAAGAGCATTGTGCTCATGACGTACGTGATAAGGCTCGAGACATCGAAGAAAAATTAAAAAAAAAAAAGGGATCGTTCTTTCAGTCTATTACGTCATTGCAGAAGAATAGCGCACGTGTAACCTCACGTAAAGAATTACTCGAGGAAAAATCTACAGGAGCGCGTAACGACTACATTCTGAGCTTGGCTGCAGCAAATGCACACCAAAATCGCTATTTCACTGTTGATTTGCAAACATCTATGACAACAATGGAAAACTATGTTTTTGAACGTGTTGCTGAGTATTTGACATTGATGGGACGTACAGAGCTTCTTACTTGCTCTGCAACTCAGAATTCTTTTGGGAAAATTCGAGACCAAGCCCAACAGTTGACGCGAGAGTATAATTTGCAGTGCTGCTACCTTTTCTACCCTGTATTAAAACAACACATTCAGTACGATTTCGAGCCATGCGACAATGATCCTGTAACTAAAGTGACTGCTGAACAAGAGTCCGCCACTGAAACCCTGACTAAAGAGGCAAGAAATCTTGCAGGTCGTGTGGTTAAAGAAAATAATAATGTACGTGAGAATGCCAAAAAGTTGGCACTATGTGTGTCACTCCGTGATTCAGGCCAGAGAACTGACCCTAATGATCCTAATGGCCCAGATTTGGACACAAAAATTGAAGAGTTTCGTGAATCTATTCGACGTTCGGAAACTGAAAAGGCGAAAGCTGAAGCTTGCTTGGAGTGTTTAAGAAATGGGGGTATCAATGTTGACGAGTGGGTACAAGAAGCAGAAATTATGGGTGTACAAGAATTAACAAGGTCCGCTAGTTCATTGTCAATGCGAACAGATGCCTCCGGCCAGGGGGTAAGTTATATCTTTGTTTATTGCTATTAAAAAATTGTATGGTTTGATGAAACAAGGAAAAATTAAATTATCAGAACAGTGCCTTGTCTGCCATCATTGTTTTCGTCAAGTAATTTTTCAAGATTTTCGTACCAGTAAAAATGAAATCTACCCCACCCAACATAGAGAATAAAAACAAAACAAAAAATTCTGATCCCGCTGAAGTTTGCATCACACCTTGAAATGCGACAGAAAGGTACTACGGAGTCCGAGTGTTCCGAATTAATTGGGTTATTGAAGACCAAGGGTCACAAATACATATTTATTTTACACTTAGAGCATTCATAAAAAGTGGTGGTGGTGGTGGTGGTGGTTATATACGAGGGAGCGTTTTTATATTCGTGGAATGGGGGATATAAGGTGTTAATAAAAAAACCAAATTATTTTTCCTTTTAAATATATTCATCTGCAAGACGGATACATCTTTCTATTTCATTTAATTTATTTATTTATACCCTCATAAAAAAATGTTTTGTCTTTACCTTCAAAATACGCCGAAACTGCCTCTTTGACTTCATCATCATTGGTAAATTTCTTACCCCGAAGCTTTTTTTTCATTTTTGGGAACAGATAATAATCACTAAGGGCCAGGTCTGGACTGTAGGGTGGGTGATCCAAAATATCGAAGCTAGCTTTATGCAGGTCAGCCAACGCAATGCGGCTCTTGTGAACGGGCGCGTTGTCGTGCAAAAGCAGCACACCTTTCGTCAACTTCCACCGTCTTTTCTTTTTAAAGGCTTCTTTTAATCGCTCTAATATTGAAGCGTAGTATTCTCCGGTTATAGAAACACCTTTATCTTTATAATCGATTCGTAATATTCCTTCCGAGTCCCAAAAGACCGTTGCCATGAATTTTCCCGCTGACTGTGACACCTTAAACTTTTTGGGAGGTGCTGTGCCTTTTTTGTGCCACTGTATGGAGATGGAGTCTTGTTTAGACTCAGGCTCATAATGATGAGCCCAAGTTTCGTCTCCAGTAGCAATTCGGCTCAATACACGATCCTTGTCTTCATCACAGAGGTCCAAAAATGCACGTGAACACTCGTTGCTTGGTTGACGATAGCTCGAAGACAAATTGTCTAAGAACAATGAAACCTCGTATTTATTTTAATTATGAGTAGCTGAACTCGTTACGACTATAATGAGCATAGTCACATCCCTCCAACCCCCTCATTCCGCAAATATAAAAACGCTCCCTCGTAAAGTAGCTTTTCTTGGCCATTGATTAGTCAGTTAACTTTTTCAGTTCACAATTTAACAGCTGTAAGTTTTTATAAATCTAGGTCTTCAGTCAAGAAAAGTTGACTGAAAAACTAAATTTGGTTTCTTGAGCTATAATTTCAGAGAAAATACCCTAGATCACATTTGAACTTTACTTGTTACCTTCTTTTAATTTAGTTTCTTGTCGAACCATTTTTGTCGAGAACTGTGGCATCAAAATTGACTCAAATTAATTTTTCTGTAATTTGTCAATAAGACTCAGGTGTCATGAGACATATACTTTAAAGAAAATTGTTCGCCAACATTTTTTTTTTTTTCAAATTATGGTTATACTCAATACAAATATTGAAAAATGAAGCTTTCGGCTTTACTTAGGACTATTTTAAACCAACTACAAGAAATTATTTATTTCTCATCGCACTCACTGATATCAAGAAGGGTTCTATGTAGAAACAAAATTAGGAAGTTTTTTTTTACAGATTTGATAATAATAAAAACTGGTGTTGCTGGGAAGACTTAAAAAATATTCTTTTAAGTTAGTAATGATTAGAATTTGGTTTTTTTATGTGTACCTACATATGAACCTTTCGGTTACATTATTAGGCATTTTTACAATTACAATTGTGTTTCTGCTACAGCTTACACATCAACCGTGCGTATTAACAAACTTACCCAATATTACTTTTTTCAGGAAGCACGGTAGTTTTCTGATAGTTTAGTCAATGAATACTTCTACTGTTCCGTCTCTTCTTATCCGTATTTTAACTCGGTTCCAAACTCGGTTTGTAGTGGAGGACCGTTAGACATAAAAAAAGCAAAACCTAGGAATTCAGTTTTAAAATTTAACTTAAAACTAAAATTTTAATAATTATTTATAATTTATATTTAAATTAAGATCATACAAAAATTTTTTTTTAACTCTTTTTATATGATATTTAAGACACATTTCATATTTCACTTCCAGGAAAAAAGTTCAATTAGCGGGAAATTAACGACATTTTGTTTTCTGGAAAAAGTACCTTTCGTTTTTTTTTCAATTTCTCTTAAACCAAGAAAAATTTTTTGTTCGGTTTTTTGCTCTGAGTAAATATTAATAAAAGCATTGAACATGGAAGGAAAAAATGGCCCTTTGTGGGGCAAAATCATGAAAAAGAAATTAATTAAGAAAAAAAATATTTTCTTCTTTCAAAATTTTGACTTTGAGGCTTGATCGCTCCAAAACTTTTCATTAAGTGAACTCAAATTAAAATTTTTATTAAAAAACAAAGCAATAACTTTCAAAAACACTAAAGTATGAGAAAGTAAGTGGCTTCGTTGATTTTTAATAGCTTTTTTAAAAAATGGAGTAAATTTCATATAAAATTGCCCCTCACGCCTACACGGAGGGATATAGACCCCCCTCTCATACAACTTTATTTTTGTTTAGGTTCCCGTTGTTCTACAATAGTTTTGTTTAGATGTGAAGTCAATTTTTATAAAATTACCCCAACCGCATAAACGGGGGGAGATAGACCCTCCCTCCCGGAGTAAAAAATGCTTGTATTGAACCCCTCCACCAAAAACCGTTATTATTTCTTGTCGCCAAAGTTATCGTACTCATGGCAGCCCATGTCTTTATACGTAGTGTTCCCAAATTATTCGCTTTTTGTCTCTAAAAAGTAACATTTAAAATTAAAAGAAAATGTTTTTTATATAAATTTTTTTATGTATATTCCTGAGCAAATTTAAAGTCCTATCGCATTGTTTCAAAATCTTAGCTACACATACACAGCTATGACTTCTTTAATTTTTATTTTCTTTTTCTTTTATTCATCATATTCTTTTAACTATAAATATCAATTAAGCGAACAAATTACTATACATATATCTATAATATAATGATTTCTAATAAAACGAACAATCTCTGCATAACGTTATAGATTTATTCAAACGAAAGAGTTCAATTAGTTTGTTTCAATAGTCAGTGTAAAATTTATACTTATCTAGCTCGTCTGCATCCAATGGTGAATGATGTGGTGCGTGCAACGATCTCGATCCAAGTGAACGATTACACTATGAATTATTATAATTCTGGTTCAAATTGCTGTTCTTACACCTCTTGTCACCAATTTGTTCGCTCCCATTGCATTAATGAGAGCTCTCAAACGGCACGTGCCATTCAACAACTCCGCTGAATTTCTTTCTTGTCGCAATTTGTGTTGCATCCACATCCGATGGAAAATCCACATTGATTAGTGCAGATGCGGATGCTGATACAGATGTATAAATCAATGCGGGAACTCCGCATTTGCGGATGCGGATGCGGATATCCGCAACATCCCAAATACATACTAACAAAAATTCAAAGATCAAACTAATTGTTTTTGCAAGACAAGCGGCATACATATGAGAACACCCCGAACGTTTTCACACATTTGTATTGTCGTGACAATAAAAATGATGGCAAAAGGGAAACAACAAGCAGGTGGTAACCGTGGCGTGATGGTTAGCATGTCCACCTGCTAACCCAGAGGTTCGAGGTTCGAATACCAGCAGAGGCAAAAATGTTTTTTCACGGGTTTCGCCTTTCATTTCATTTTTTTTTTCATTTTCGCGAGGAAATGGCAAGTCCTCCGTTAGTAAATTCATTGCCATGAAAAGCGCTTTCTCAATTAGCCGTTCGGAGCCGGCAGAAAATTGTAGGTCCCCTCCTTTGCCTCACAAGGCATGGTTGTGAGAAATGCGCATGGCCCAGGGGCTCCTCGCTCTGTTGCGCCACCCTATTTATTTTTTTATTTAAAAAGGAAACAGTGTTTCTGTCACCGCCGGCCGCAACTGCAAAAACGCTTTGGTATGGAAGCACTTTAATTGAGAACTCGTAAGACTAGAAATGAAACTGGTGTCTGGTAAAACTAGTTTCGTCTTAAGTATTATTTCAGGGACCTGTAACACAAAACTGCAATAAAAGTTAATTATGACAAGTGTAAAAAATGTCTATCGTCCAAAGATAAAAGTTTCCTGCTTTTCTATATAGTGTAATGAACGTGATCCTACAAGTAGCTCTTAACTTGTAGCTTTGTGTTACAGGCCCCAAAAAATCAGGAAACATTCGCTCTTGTTGTCGGAAAATTTGCTATACCTAAATATCTGCCCATATTTTTTGCCACTAATAACATATAACAGTCTTATTATTGTACAGTATAATTTAATAATATTAAGTTCTGTTTGAAGGAAAACCCTAGCTCAGACTCATTTTACGACAGCGACAAGGAGGAAGCCGTTGAAGCTATTGCTCACATAAAAACGCCAGTAGAAGAAAAGGAATTGGGGAGAACAAGGACATTTAGTGATAGTGATGAAGGTTATATCTATATATTTTTATATGAGAACAAATATGCATACATATAGCCATATATACAAATAATGTTGTTTTTGTAAGCAGAACCGGAAGATAAAGTTCGAGTAGTAGAGGCTATTGCACCGGTAGGAGCTTGGGAAGATCCGACAGATGTTAATTGGGGAGCTGATGACAAAGAAGAAGAACTCGTAGTTCCTGAAGCAAAAGAACCAATTTTTAAGTGCATCGCTTTGTATAGTTATACGGTAAGTATCTTTAGCTTTTTTGCTTTGTATCATTAAATATTTTCTTTGAAGGCCCAAAACCCCGACGAATTAACTATTGTCGAAAACGAACAGCTAGAAGTAATAGGTGAAGGTGATGGTGATGGTTGGTTGCGCGCTCGAAACTACCGCGGTGAAGAAGGATATGTACCTCATAACTACTTAGATATTGAGCAAGACGCCGTCAATGGTACTCTAAACACAAATCAACTTCGGTCTCAGATATCATTTTCTTCAGTTGATTACACAGTTGATAACGAAGACCCTACAGTCGATTCGATACAGTCACCAGATCAGGTTTCTGTAATAATGGCACCACATAAAAAAAAATCGGATCAAGAGTTTTGTATAGCTCTGTATGACTATGACGCAACTGCGGAAGATGAATTGACATTCGAAGAAGGACAAATCATAAAGATTGTCACAAAAAGTGCTCACGGGGTCGACGACGGCTGGTGGGAAGGTGAACTAGATGGTAAATTTGGCAATTTCCCATCTTTAGTTGTCGAAGAGTGCGACGAAAACGGTGAACCATTGACAGATGGTGGGGACGAGTCACCACCACCAACAGCACCACCAAACATCGCTCTTCCCATGGCACCCACACTTCCACAAGAATATGCTAACGAGTTGGACGAGGATTTGTTCAAGTCTACTGATATTCCTGGTAAGATATATATACATATTTATTTTCAATTATTACCTGTTCACATGAGATAAAAAAAATTAAAGCAATTTTGTAAAAAGTTTTTGAAATCAGAATCAAATATTCAACGCACCTTAAATTTTCTTACGTTTTGTAATAATCGAAAGAATAAAAAAACCGGCCAAGTTTTCTTTCGATCGGTTAGTCGGTTACCATCATAGATTAAGATTTAGATAAGATTAGATTAGATTTATTGTTTCGTAAATTCTGAACATAATTAACAATATCAGTTCAAAAGCTTGGCTTTATGCTGTCTGCCTGGTTGACAAAACATAATTATTTCTATGGATTAGAAGAAAAAAAAAACTTCATTAGTTTAAATTGATTGATTTTACTATTGCATAGATATGTGTACTATACAAGCAGTAACTATAAGTTCAGAAAGTTTCAGTCATAATTTTGTGTCTATAATTTAAAGCAAGTTTGCAGTAGAGGTATAGTTTTGGTACTTCAACTTCATTAAGCATTCGTATAACTTCGTTTTCCGTTATGAAATCGCTTCCATAAGTGTTACGTCTGATCTCTTTCAGGACAGGACATTTTCCCATAAAATGAAAAGTATCTTCTCTTTCGTTTAATGCAGAGCGAGCAGATGATAGGTAAATCTGGTCTATTTGGCATGAAGTTTAGCTGCAATAGTTCACTTCGTAACCTGGGGTCAATTCCCGATCTGTGATGCTGTGAAGTGAAAAAAAAATATTTCAGTTTCCATACAGTTTTTTCATTTTATCACTTCACGAACCTACTATAAGCGATTCCGGATCTAAAAAGTACTAAAACGTTCAAAATGATGAATTCTGACAGTTTTCTCTCATTTTCTCTCTCATTTCAATTGGATTCCAATTGGATTTTTCATCGTTTGAGTTTTGCGGCCATTTTTCATAATTGAATTTTTCACCGACTCATACGGCAATGAAAAGAAATTTATCATATGAAAAATTGACATTTGAGGCTGGATTTTCACTAATCAAGAATCGAATTTTCAGTGAAGCTGTGATAAATGTTTTCACTTCACAGCTTCAAAGATCGGGAATCGACCCCCTGGCCATCATCGCAATTTCGTTGACTCCTTTTATGTCCCGAAAAAATTGTGATTGAGTCTACAATAGAGTTCTCTATGCAGCGATCCTGTTGCGTTATTCAGAAAACTTTCTCTACACTTGAGGTCCACTGAAGAAATAAGCTGATAAAGCGTTTTTTCCAATTAATGAAATCATAATTATCCAGACTTAGGTCAATCTAACAATCTCCGGCTAAGTGCATCCATTCAGCATACCAACTTGTCTTAGAATTTATGACTTGAAGAGCTGCTATTTTGAAAGTCGATGATTTTTCCATTTTCATAAACAGGCGATAAACCTGTTTCCAAAATAACCATGTAGTTGGGCATGTTTGGTGGCAGTCCAAAGATTCGTTTAATATAGTAGCGCAGAAGCTTCTCCACCGCACAGTGGCCCGTTTTGACAAAAGTGCTGGCAAAATTCATTTTTTGGGTGGGTCTCTAACGCAAAACTTTTAATTTTTATGAATTATCAAATGTTTGGAGCTTTAGTAATCGAAAAAATTATTTCATTTGAACGCTCGGTTCGCCTTGTAGAGCTTGTCAAAGTTGACAAATATTTAAGGTGAGAAAAACATAAAAAAAAAAAAAAAATATTTTTTTTTTAACTTTGAGAGTAAATTCTAAGAAAAGAGGGTTAGTTAAACCTTGTTTTGTTTTTTTTTTCCTTGATATATGTGTTTATTGCTATGATCAGGAAAAAAAAAGTTATAAATTTTTTGAAATATTAAATTTAATTATTTTCGAAACACCACTTTTTGCGCACTATTTCAACTTTATATCGAGTAAAAAAAAAGTTTTTTAAAGTTGTCAAGTCGAAATTGATGGTAAATGAATCCTTATATATCTCTTTACTTACAACCAAAAACTCAGCTGCATAAAGTTGCATAACACTGAGCTAGAGAGATTTGATTTGAAAAAGTCAGTCATTTTTTCTGAGTTTTTTTTTTCAAGCGTAAAAAAAAATCATGGAAAATGTTATTTCTTTATTTTGCTGGAATGGGTCTTTAAAAATGTGTCAATTAAATACTTTACAAATACTTATTGTCAAAAATCTTTACTCACTTTCATCTATCAACACTGTTTTCATAATACAATAACATGAATTCTATATTGCTTCTCTAATGTACTACTATTGTATTTGTTCATATATTTACTTTAAAGCTTTTACAATACACATATATTCATATAACTTTACTTATTATCATAAATCACATCATAGTTCAGTTATCATCTTGCGGTCATCAGATTCGTTACAATATTAGCTCATTTCTCTAAATTAAAGTTGATATCTTATTAAACGGTTCATTTTTCTTTCATTTTTCTTTGGACTTGGGTAAACGTTTTAAAATTTGGTGCCGAAACCCGGGACCTTTAACGCTTAAGAAAAATAAATTTGATTAAAGTGGTCTTATACCAATACTGAACGATCGAAATGGAACTCGCTAGTCGTGCTTCCTATCGTGGTCAAGTGACCAAATTAGTAAAAAGCGCTAACGAATATCTACAATCGGATGGCTCGAAAATAAGAGAAGCATCAAATAATCTAGACGATATTGAAGAGGAGTTGACCGTTCTGCTAGACAGACTTACAGCCGCTCATGAAAGCTTAAAAAAGGCAAACGGTGAAGTGGAAACGTTGATATGATGACTTGGGAAAAGAAGCAGATGCTGTGGCAGAATACGAGGACAAAGCCATATCCATAATCACACGAATTAAGTGCCGCCTTTCCAAGCTTCGCCTTTCTCAAGGGCAACCGACACTCAACGATCATATAAACGATTCCACTTCAATGACGGCTATAGCAACTCTTCAACCAACGACCGCGCCGCCGAATTTCAATGCCGTAAAATTGAAGAAATTGGAACCAAAGAAATTCTCGGGCGATTTTATAGATTGGGTTCCATTTTGGGAACAATATCGCGTTCTCGTTCATGAAAGCCCTTCTCTGAGTACGATCGATAAATTTAATTATCTTGAAACAGTGCTCACTGGTAAAGCAGCTGAAACATTAGCTGGTCTCACTCCATCGGAGGCTAACTACACGACAGCTATAACATTATTGAAGGAAGAATACGGGAATAGCGAAAAGATAATAGATTTCACGATGCAACGTTTGCTCTCTATCCAACCCGTTTCGTCTAAAACAGATGCTGTCAATTTGAGACGACTGTACACCTCGGTATTAGCGTCTACTCGCTCACTTTCATCCTAAGGCATTCCGTCGTCAAATTATTTTGTCATGTTGAAAGGTGTATTGCTGCGTTGTATACCAAATGAGTTACGAGTAGATTTTCATCGGTACTACGAAGACTCAGGTGCAAGTCTCCAAATTACTAGCCAAGAGAGTGTAGACGAAGCAGGAAGTAATTCTTCAGCCTCAGAAAAATCGTCGATAGCTATTGGTGATGTACAAGTAAATTGTCTTTTGAAATTTCTTAAAAGAGAAGTTGAGTCCCTTGAAAAGGCACACGAAGCGAAATTACAACTGTCTCGCTCTGCCGTGATGAAAGCAAATTCAAGAGCTCCTGTCAAAACTGCACTAGGTTTGTTTACATCAGAAAAAGATAATAATTTGTGTTTCTTTTGTAACAGTTCAACTCATGAAGCCAAGGATTGTTGCTGCTCAAAAGGTGTTCCTGAAAAGAAAGCACTGCTTGTAAAAGGAGGAAGGTGTTTTCGATGCTGTAGAAAAGGTCACAACTCCAGGATGTGCAGAGTTTCATTCATTCATTTATTTCATTTATTTATTTCGAAAATAGTTACATTAACTGGGATACATTAAGATATAAATCTTATAGAGCATCAATAAATTTTTAACTTGTTTGAGTAAATGACGGAAAAAAAAAGAAAAGAAATTAATTTAAAACAAAAATCAAAAAATTCGATGTTATTCAAAAAGAAAAGTAGAAGTTACTATATAAATAAAACTAGCAATTATAAGAAAAAATGAGAAGATAAGATTATTTAAAAATAGGTTATTATTGAAGGTGGTGTGATAAGTGCAAAAACAAATTCCTCTTAAAGGCCGCCGGTGCTGCTGTTCGTTGCAGTTCATTTGGGAGCAAGTTCCACAAACGAATTGCATTAACGTAAAATGAACGTTCCGCAATGTTGTGAGAAAAGTTAGGCAAAATTAGCTTTAAACCTCTCTGCGACTGGGCAAAATGCAATGTTTCTCTAAGATAGCCAGGACACAAATTATGGATGATGCTATGGAGCCTCAACAAGGTTCTGAAAGTTAAAAATTCATCTAATTCGATACCAAAAAGAGTGTGCCGTAAATGAGACACACTAGTGTGTCGGGGTATATTATAAATAAAACGAAGACAATCGTTAAACGCAACATTAAGTTTGCGTTTACACTCACAGTCCAAAACAGAATACACAGAGCAATTAAAAGTAAAGTATGGCAATATCAAAGACTTTATTAGTTTCTTTTTCATGTTAGGTAAAAGCAAAGCAGAGGATATTCTGAGACTTCGTAATCCTGAGTATATTTTCCGAATTGTATCTGATATTGCCTTACAACAACTAAGATTGCCCTTAATCTTATATCCTAGGTAGGTTACATCATCTACATAAGCTATTATTTCATTATCAACGACTACCACAGGAAAATCTAAGGGGTTACACGCATATCTAGTGCATATCATAGCTTCAGACTTAGAAGGATTAAGTTTCATGCTGTTTTCAACAGCCCAACAATGAAGATTACTTAAATCATCATTAAGTCTAGCTATGCAGTCCTCCATCAATCCAATAGGGCGAAAAATATAGAGAATAACGTCATCAGCATACAAATGAACTTGGCTATTGTAAATTATGTCAGGGAGATCATTTATAAACATCGAAAAGAGCAGAGGCCCCAAAACTGAACCTTGAGGTATTCCCAGGTTGGTAACTAAGGGATTGGAGATACTAGCTTCAGTTTTAATCCTTTGCACTCTATTCGCTAAATAATTACAAAGCATTTTCACTGATGAATTTGAAAAATTAAAATTCTGTTTGAGTTTATTGAGGAGGATAGAGTGGTTAATGCAGTCAAACGCTTTCGAAAAGTCCAGAAGAACAATTACACCAAAATTGTCAGAATCAAGAGCATAACGAATGTCCGATGTCACTTTGATAACTGCGGTTTCACAGCTATGTTTATTGCGAAACCCAGACTGCCATTTCGAAAGGAGGCCACGATCATTCACATATTTCTGAATTTGGTCATGCATAATTTTTTCAAGTACCTTACAGGGAAACGACAGAATACTAATAGGTCTGTATTCTGCAGGATTGGACGAGTTTGCTTTTTTAGGGACTGGTATAACGTTAGCATTTTTCCATACGTTTGGAAAGTATCCACTGTACAAGCAATAGTTAAAAATATGAAGCAGATAACTTTGAACAATTGGAAGTACAATTTTTAAAAACTTTGGCGATATATCATCTGGACCAATAGCATTAGATTTAACTGATTTGACAGCATTCAAAAGCTCACAGTAATCAATGCAAGCAAACGAGAATGAGTTTGCACAATCAGGGGTATACAAAACGGGTTGGGAATTTCCAAGACTTGGGGAAGATGGAATCAGGACTTTAGACATCATTTCAGCACTAAATGGACATTTATTTTTGTTTTTATTTTCTTTCACACCGAGATCTTTAAGATTTCTCCACAGTTCTTTAGAACTAAGCGTAGGATCAAGTTTTCGTAGTAAGTAATTACGCTTAGAGTTACGTATAAGAGAAGTCACTCTGTTCCTCGCATACGTATACTGCCTCTTATTGAACACAGTTGGGTTAATCTTGTATCTACGAAAGAACCTCTCCCTTTCCCTTATACATAGCTTAATAGAATTGTTGAACCACGGACAACTTCTCCTCACTACTTCTTTAGTAACTATTGGAACGTAATCATTATATATACGAGAAAGCAAATTGTTAAACAAGGAAACTTTAACATTAATATCCGGTGAAAAATATATTTCATCCCACTCAAAGTGCCTAAAATTTGACCGCAACTCGTCATAGTTAAACCTACGATAAGATCTAAAGCTGAACTTTGGGGGAGTAATAGCTCTGTCAATCGCCAACTGGAAGGAGCAAAAAATAAAATCATGTATGAACTCAGAAGTTGGCCTAACCTGATCATTACCCAAAATTTTATGCTTTGAAGTGGTCAAGAACATATCTATCAGAGAGGGGTTAGTACTAGATTTATAACAAGTCGGCCATCTATTATTTACAACAGATAAGCCAAGTTTATCACAGAAATGAGTGAAAAACCTCAACAAGCTATTGTTAACTAAGAAATTGACATTAAAGTCGCCTCCTATTAAGATATCACTGTATTTGGAACTGAGTATCTGTAATGTCTCTTCTAACTCATCAATATTATCAATTTGAAACATATTTGGCGGGGAGTAAATAGCAACAAGTAAGCATTTATCAACAGTATTCCCAACTTCAACGCAAATAAAGTCTATACTAGTTTTTTTTGATTTATATACTGTAGACGCAGTTAAATGTTCACTTACATAAACACATACTCCACCTCCCACTCTATTTTTTCTATCATTCCTATGAATACTGTAGCCCGGTAACGAGATAAGTGTATCAAAGACATTGGAATTCAGCCAAGATTCAGACACCATAACAACATCCATCGAAGAATCATGAAAAATTTGGTACAACATTGTATACTTCGCTCTAATGCTTTCGGCATTCAAGCAACAAACATTAAGCCCATTAAAGAAACCACACAACACTTTCAGAACGCACCTTACGTTATCAGGATCTATGCAAGCAACCATAGATTTGTAAAGATTTACAAATAAAAGCCAACATCACCAGCCCTAACGAGGAATAAATTTGCACCATCACCAAAAAACATTTTAAAAAGGAACATAAGAGTTTGAAAAGACTTGTATACAAAATTCTTAAAATAAAAAGAAATTCATCGAGCTGTTTTTCAAAGTTAAGATAAGAACACATATGTAAGCGTAAATTAAAATAGCATATTGCTCAGATTGAAAAATTCTATTAAATTTAGAGAGAAAAATTACAAACAAAAGTAAGCAATAGGAAAAAAAAAAAACAATAAAATTAATAAAGATACTCAATCATAACCAGCAGCAACATCATCATCAGCAGCGGTAGGTCCGTCATCACCAACAACAGCAATTACAGCAGCAGAGGAAACAACAACAGCATCAGTCCCATTATCAATCGGGGAAGCAATGGTAGGAGGGATATTGTTATTGCTCGATAATCTGAATACCTCGAGAGAATTTAGGCTTGTATGCATATGGGCTTTTTATTTTCCTCATTAATTTGCTTTACGTAAACTCTTCCTCGCCTAGTAAAGACAGAGTGTAAAAACCTGTTTTTCCGGAGATCATTTGCTGCACGAAAAATTGCATGATTCCTCTTTGTTAAGCTTTCGTAAACACGCACAAACTTATTTCCTTGAAAGCCAATGTCACTCAAAGTAATAGCACGAGAATGCTGTTTGTAGTATGCTGCGGACTTTCTTAGCACATTAAGCTTATCTTCGGCGTGCGGAAGCTTAATAATAATCGCGCTGGTCGTTGATTTGTTTCTCGGTTTAGTGCGAAGAATGTGAATCGGTGCGGGTGGTGAGCAGTTTAACAAAGCACAATAGGATTGAAAGATGCTTTCGAGATTTTCATTGACTGCAAAAGGGACCCCATGAAGCACAAGATCACCCGCGATGTTATTACGGGCAAGTGCATCAATTTGATTAGTTAACATAGTGTTGTCCCTCTCTAGCATCTGTGATTTGACTAGTGTAAGCTCTTCTTCCTGCATGTCCAATCTGCATCCTTGTTGCTCCAGTGAATCTATTCTACCTCTCATAGTAAACAGTGCGTTATTCAGAGAGCTGAATCTCTCAGAGAAATTACTTTCCAGCTTTTTAAGTTTCGTGTTAAAGTCTGATTCTACTTTGTTTATTCGCAGAGATAAACTCTCACACATGACATTTATTTCGGCTTTTAACTGTGTGACAATAGAATTTGTCAGAGAATCATTGAGCAATTGTAAACGGGACTCAATTTTGTTCCATAAAACAGTTGGTGTGTGTGATGTTGAAGGCGAACTAGTGGTATTAAGAGATGAGTTTGAGTGTTTTTCAGCCGATCTCAATTTCTTTTGTTGTTCATTCAATTTTACACTGGCCATTTTAAATGTACAAGTTCACTCAGATAAGAAAATGCAAAGTTTATAATGTGAATTAGTTCAACCGGAACGCAATTATAACCGAGAAAACAAATTAATTCAAGTATCTTAGTGCTTTATTAAAACTAAGTTGCAATTTATTTTATTTTTAAGACTTTCCTTTTACAAATTTATAGAGTTTTTTACTGAGCTCGAAAAGATGGTATGCTTCACTCGAACATGCTCTCAGAGAGTTAAAGGGGTCGCCTGCAAAACATGCAATGGACATCATGCTACCAGTATGTGCGACCCTTCGTATTCTCCAAAAAATAGTGCGAAACCTCTGGCAATAAACAATGACTCTGCGGTGAACTTGTACACATCTGATCGAGTTCAAAAAAGCATTACGTACTTGCAAACAGCGTGTGCTTATTCGAGCAGTGAAAGTTCTACTTTTTCGATGTTTGTTCGAATTGTGATGGATGGAGGAAGCCAACTTTCGTTCATTAAGTCAACTGTAGCTCGTCGTTTGAGCTTACCTGTTGTGGGAGAGCATAATCTGAGCGTTATAACTTTCGGGAGCGATAAACCAAAACCAAGTAGGATGTGTAACAGAGTCCGTTTAGTGCTTCGTAGCCAATTCGATGATCAAGCCGTAGTGCTAGATGCCATTGAGGTTCCAGCCATTTGCTTTGATGGGCTATCTGAGCCAAAAAACGACCGAATTGTTTTAACGGTGAATCTACAGCTAGCGGATAATCGTGCTCATGGACAAACTTTAGAAGAAGGGATTAGCGTGCTGATCGGTGCCGATGCATATTGGCAATTCGCAACAGGACAACATAAGCGTCTGACAGATAAGCTAACAGCAATCAACACAACGTTAGGATGGACAATTCAAGGACCATCGACCATAGAACAGAAAGCATCCGATTCCACTTGTGCCATTTCGCTTAACGTCTGCGCCTGTGAAGATATCCAAAGATTTTGGAAGCTTGATATTCTGGGAATCGCTTCTGAATTTAAAGGGGAGGTAAGTGGTAATATTTCCTTACATGTATATAGAAAAGGTGATAGGTTTGAAGCATCACTTCCATGGAAAACGATTCCTACCCCACTTCATAATAACCGAACAGGTGCATTCATACGAATGCAGTCACTTGTTCGTAAGCTTTGTGCGGCTGGAAAAATTATTGAATACGATGAGGCAATGATCGATATGCTATCAGCGGGTATTGCGGAGCCGGTTTCTGAGAACGTGGTTGAAAATAACGTATTGTATTATTATAGTATACCGTCCGGTATACAGAGAAGATAAGGAGACATCAAAACTTCGTATTGTTTTTGATGCGTCTGCACACGCACCAAACCATTCATTGCTTAACGATATTTTAGAAGTAGGGGAGAACCCGATCTTTTGCTAATTCTCCTAAATTTCTGAGTAGGAAAAGTTGGTCTCATAGCAGACATTGAAAAAGCGTTTCTACAAATATTGCTTAAACCATCTGATCGAGACAGTCACCGCTTCCTATGGTTTGCGGAAAAGATTGTTGACCACAAGATTTTACCTGCGGTGAGGGCTTACAGAATGACGCGGTTAACATTTGGGGTAAAGAGCAGTCCTTACATTCTTGGTCCGATGATTAAAGAACTTATTAAAGAGGCTTCGAAACGAATCGGTGAAGAGATGGTGCGTCATCATTTAACTTGTGAGCTATTGAAAAACAGCTTTTATATGGACGATTTTGTCACCTCTCTCCATGATGAAAATATCGCCATAGGAATTTTTACGGAGGCCACTAGTATATTTAAAAGCGCATCAATGAAATTACGTAAGTGGAACTCAAATAACCCTCGGGTTCGAGCTTGCTTTGCTGAGGACGAACAGTTTTCTGCTACGCCAAAGGTGCTTGGTTTGCTATGGATGATAGCAACAGACGAATTTCAAGTGGATCTTAACTCGGTGCTGAGTTTACTGAATTCTGGCTCCACGCAAGGAACCAAACGTAGTGTATTACGAATTATGGCTAAAATATTCGACCCGTTTGGTATACTCTCTCCGTGGACAGTTCGTTTGAAGATTTTATTTCAAAATATGTGGCGAAAGAAATTAGATTGGGACCAGGAGTTATCTGCCGATTTACAGTGCATTTGGGAAACATGTCGTGGCGAAATCAACGATCTAAATGAAATAAGTATTCCAAGGTATTTGTCAACGAGCGAAGAGGGATTAACTGAAATACACGTTTTCGCTGATGCAAGCCAGTATGCATTCGGTGCAGTAGCTTACGCGAGGACTGTTCATTGTAGTGGAAAAATTATAGTAACTTTTATTTGCGCAAAGAATAGAGTTGCGCCTCTGAAAAACGATGATCAAAATGAGCTCACTATTCCCAAATTGGAATTAACAGCTGCATTGATTGCTGCTCGCTTGCTTGCGTATTTGCAAGCTAGTCTACGGATTACTATTTGTGAAACTTTTTTATGGTCGGACTCGCAGATTGTGCTTTACTGGATCCAGGGAACAAATAAACGTTGGAAGCCATTTGTAGAGAATCGCGTTAAGGAAATCAGGGCTTTTCCAAGTCTGTCATGTTGGCGACACTATCCTGGTGTGGAAAATCCCGCTGACCTGCTCACTAGAGGAATTAGTGCTTCGTCTTTAATACGATCTTCAATTTGGTTCAATTGTCCTTCTTGGTTAACGAAAGACAAATCTTTCTGGCCTTCGACTCAAGACCTTAATACTGCTGCTGTGTGTACTCTATCCTTACAGGCAGATGATAAATCAGATGATGGTATACAACTGCAGTATGCCGAGCCGATTCTGAACGCTACGGATTTTAGTACATTGACTCATCTTCTACGTGTAACTGCTTGCGTTTTTCGAGCTATTGAAAGGTTTCGAAAACGCAAATTTGATTATGTTTCCGCTGAAGATATTACCAAAGCTGAAAGTTACTGGATTCGTCAAGTTCAAAGCCAATATTATTTCAGAGAGATTTCCTCTCTGCAAGGAGAAAAGGGTATGCCTCCCAGTTCTAAATTGTTATCTCTATTTCCATTTTTAGATGATACAGACAAGGTTTTGCGCGTGGGTGGTCGTCTCCAAGATGTGGAAGATAATATAAGCATAGCTCACCCAATCATTTTACCGCAGTCCTCTCACAAAACGAAGCTTATAGTCATTGATCTTCATTCAAGAATCTTTCACGGTGGTACCTCAGCTGTTCTTTCAGACCTACGCTCAAAATACTGGATCATAAGAGGAAGAAAAATGGTGAAGACTGTCATCAAAAATTGCTTTGTGTGTAAGCTTCTTCGAGGTCAAGCTGCAACGCAACCCTTTGCACCGCTGCCTGAAGATAAAATAAATAAAAAAATAAATAAACAGGGTGGCGCAACAGAGCGAAGAGCTCCTGGGCCTAGCGCATTTCTCACAACCAAACCTTGTGAGGAATGGAGGGGACCTACAATTTTGGGCCGGTTCCGAACGGCTAATTGAGAAAGCGCTTTTCATGGCAGTGAATTTACTAACGGAGGACTTGCCAATTCCTCCAGATAGAATGTTGTTCCTGAAGATAGAATGTTGTTATCTAGAGCCTTTGAGGTAACTGGAGTTGACTTCGCCGGTCCTTTGTATGTTGCGGATGTATCTACTCAGCGAAAAAAGTTTTATATCCTATTATTCACCTGTGCAGCCGTTCGTGCGGTGCATCTCGAATATACAAACGATCTTACGGCTGAGAGCTGCATTCTTGCTATAAGACGATTTATTGCTCGGCGAGGAGCCCCTCGCATAATATATTCTGACAACGCGACAACTTTCAAGAAGACTTCACTCGAGTTCAAACAGCTAAACAACGTACGATTAAGTGAACGTTTTCTCGGATTTTTGAGTGACTCTCGAATAACGTGGAAATTCATTGTTGCACGAACTCCATGGTGGGAAGGCTTTTGGGAGCGACTAGTGGGGGTAGTTAAAACAGCTTTAAGAGCAGCTGTACAAAGATCCACTCTTAACAACGATCAGCTTCATACCTTGCTAACGGAAGTTGAATGTGTGGTGAATTCGAGACCCTTAACGTATATGGGAGATGACCCATTAGATCTCGCTCCACTCACTCCAGCTAATTTTCTCCACGGACCATGCGGACCTATACAAGAATTTGCATCCGAAAATCAAACTGGCCAGGCCCTACGAAAGCAGTGGAGAGATCGCTTACTTTTCTTAGCTGCTTTTAAGAAGAGGTGGTTTAAGGAGTATCTTTTACAACTTAGATCCTTACATCATGTCAAAAATTGCGCAAGTTCAAATTTGTTAGTCGGAGATGTAGTTTTGGTGGAAGATTCATCGTTGCCTCGACCTCTTTGGCATTTGGCCGTAATACAAAAGGTATTTCCTGGACGAGATGGCAAAATTCGGGCTTGTGAAATAAGGCTCTCCAGCGGTTCTATTTTGCGAAGGCCAATACAACTACTGTACCCATTAGAAATTTCGAACTGATTTAAAGCTTTTCTGGCGGGAGGATGTCAAAAATCTTTACTCACTTTCATCTATCAACACTGTTTTCATAATACAATAACATGAATTCTATATTGCTTCTCTAATGTACTACTATTGTATTTGTTCATATATTTACTTTAAAGCTTTTACAATACACATATATTCATATAACTTTACTTAATATCATAAATCACATCATAGTTCAGTTATCATCTTGCGGTCATCAGATTCGTTACAATATTAGCTCATTTCTCTAAATTAAAGTTGATATCTTATTAAACGGTTCATTTTTCTTTCATTCAAGTAGTATTTTATAAAAAAAAATTATAAAAAAATACAAAAACCAATTATAAAAAAAAAAATAAAAAAAAAAAAATTTTTTTTAAACTTAATTTGGTCTGTTTTTGTCTTTTACTTTAATTATACTCAAATTACTTCATAAACTGACTTTTAACCTTTTCAACATAAAATGCCAATTATGTTTACCACCTTAACTAAAACTTTTTATTTCAACAGCAGATTCTGGAACACCCTGTAAATATTTTTTCTTCAAATTTACAAACTTTATAGCCTTGGAAATTGCCAATATGGTAAAAAAAAAAATTGAGTCGATATCTTTATTAGTTTAAGAGATATGATTTTTGCAACCAAAATAGTCAATTCGGGACACTGTGCACCGTTTCATATTGCTTAGCTCCCCAGATTTGTGCTGCATAAAACAATTTTGATTTTGATACCGCTTGAAACACTTGGAATTTGCTACTATGGGCAATATTTTTGTTATAAAAGCATTGTTTCCAAGATGCGCTGATCGCACATTTGGTCTTCGCCAGCTTCTCCTTCAAGTGCTTCTCCATATTTAAGTTCTTTGTGAGGTAAAGTCCAAGATATTTGTATTCGGTAACAATTTCAATGGCTAAGTCATTGAAATACCATTTTTCACTTTGCACAGTTTCTACCCCCTCCATTCTTAAAAATCATAATTTTTGACTTTTCTAAATTCACTGTCAAGTTCCAAAGTCTGCAATACTGCGAAAGCCGATTTACCATGAGCTGCATAGATAAAGGTGAAGGGGCCAAGATAACGATGTCATCAGCGAAAAGAAGAGCCTTAATCGTCTGACCTGCATATTCGATTCCACTGGGCAAGCTTGTAACTAAGTCTTCTATAAACATTGCAAAAAGACTTGGACTTAATGTACACCCCTGTCTTACTCCTGATTCCGTCCTAAATCATTCAAACATCTCTTCCCCATTCCATGCTGAAGCCATTGTATTCTCATGTAAGTTCTCAATAATTTTCCCAAACTTTCTAGACAAATCGATACCATATAGTTAATGAAACAGACTTTGCCTATCAATTTTATCGAACGCTGACTTAAAATCGACAAGAAA
Organism: Melanostoma mellinum; assembly: GCA_914767635.1. Classification (NCBI taxonomy): domain Eukaryota; kingdom Metazoa; phylum Arthropoda; class Insecta; order Diptera; family Syrphidae; genus Melanostoma; species Melanostoma mellinum. The sequence goes on along the minus strand of OU612058.1, from coordinate 113,392,471 downwards.
TATATTTAATTGTTAACCTTTTTTGAGAAACGATTCAGCTATGCTCCTTAAAACAAGGATATGACGATAGACGTTGAATAACCTGGTCTGAAACCTGCCTGGAACTCGCTCAGAAGGTTATTATCATTGATCCAGCCACCCAGAGAAAAGTCGGTGTTAAACTAACCTAAATCGCGTGTAAGCTTACCTCTGCGCTAGCGCCCGTTTGAGTCTACGTAGATTTAAGGTAATATTGCTTATTTTGCTTGCGTAAATCGATACGTAAACAAAAAGTGTTGAATTTCCCCTTAAATCTATCTTAATTGATAAGGTAATTGTACCTTATTATATTGCAATGTACAGGTACACCCAACATTTATACCAATTTCCTAATCGAAAACGTTCAACCGAAAACACAACTGGTAACACTTTAATGGAATGGTATAATGCAAGACGTCGTTTGTGAGTGAGTGTGTGTGTGTGTGCAGAAATTCCGGGAGGAGAATGTGTCTTGACATCATGGTTCATAGCAAATCTACTAGAAAGCTCTCGATGTTTCACACTGCTATATAAAGAGGCCGCTGACGCAACCAGAGTACAGTTTTGATTATAAAGTGATAAAGTTAAGAGTAAATTGTTGTATACAAGTGATAGTCCACAAGTCGAGTTGAGATCGAATAAAGTATAAATACTGAATAAAAGTGGTAGAAATAAATTGAAAGGTGAAGTTTTATTTTGCGAACTAAGTGCACGTTACATTGGTGTCAGAAGTGTAAATAAAACTTATTTGATTAGTAAAGTGTACAAAAAAAAAGTTAAATACAGTGAAAATGGGTAAGTTGTTGGAAGAGCTCAACTGCATTGAGCTTAAAAGTGAGTTAGGTAAGCGAAATCTTTCTAGAGCGGGATCGAAAAATGAGCTCGCCCTGCGTTTGCGCAACTTTTTGGAACAGCAAGGGGAAGACGCAAACACTTTTGTTTTTGAAACAGAAGTGGAGGAAGAGGAAGTAAGTGAAAGTGTAGATTTTTCTAGTATGATGAAGCTTTTATTAGAACAACAAAAGAAGCTGATTGAAGAGCAACAGCAGAATATTCTCGGACGTCTGGAAGAGCAACGAAACGATCAAAAGAAGGAACAGCAGAATGTTCTCGAACAACTTGAAACACTACGAAACGAGCAAAAGAAGGAACAGCTGAATGTTCTCGAACAACTTGAAGCACAACGAAACGAGCAAAAGAAGGAGCAGCAGAATGTTCTCGAACAACTGGAAGCACAACGAAACGAAAAAAAGAAGGAACAACAGAATATTCTCGAAAGACTTGAGGCGCAACAGAATGTTTTGGAAGGTTAGAAAAACATTCTAGAAGGTAAATTGGGTAACATTGAGAAAAATGTATGTGCCCTAGACGAACGCGTTGAAGGTGTAGAGAAACAGCTTTATATTGTAGAGAATCGTTTCGAAATCGTAGCAAGCCGATGTGATAAACAGTTCTATGTTCTGACCAAGGAATTGGACAAGATCCGGAAAATCAAAATTCGAGAGTCTGCTGGGGAGTTTGCAAGTAAAAAGGAGATGAAACCCCCAACATTTGATGGACAGTCTTCTTGGCCAGTCTACAAGAGACAATTTGAGGCAGCCGCGACAACAAATGGCTGGGATGATGAAGACAAGTACATTGCACTGACTCTTGCTCTAAGAGGACCGGCAGCTGAATTACTTCAAACAGTTCCAGCTTGTAAGAGCGGCGATTTCAGTTCTCTTGTTTCAGCTATAGATAAACGCTTTGGAGATAGCCACTTGAAAGAAGTCTTCCGAGTCCCACTCAATAACAGAGTCCAGAAAAGGGGTGAAAGTCTACAGCAGCTCCAAGCAGACGTCGAAAGACTGGTTCACCTGGCATACCCGGATGCTGGAGAGTGGAGAAGAAATCATCAACCATCTGGCTGTTGAGTCCTTCGTTCGTGCCATTTCCGATATACATCTTCAGAGGTCTGTTAGAACACGTACTCTTTCTGAAACTTTAGCATTCGCATTGACAATTGAAGCAGCAGAACAGGCTTCTCATGGAGTACATCGACTTAGAGAGGCCATAGTCGAAGAATGCTCTTGCCAAAGAGCTGAAATACAAAAGAACCAGCAAAATAGCAAGATGTTGGAACTGCAACAAGACCGGGCACTTACAGCGTCATTGCCGACTACCACCAAATAAAGCCGCTTGTCAACATTGTGGAAGCAAGAGATCCAACCCAGAGCAAGGTAAAAACAACACCAACGTTTCCTATCAATCCGTTTCCCATCAGGGAAACGAGTAAGAACCAACTTCGAGGGGCAGAGGCTGGTTTCTTGTATCGATGGCCCCAAAACCTCCATCCAGGTCTCCGAGACCAAACGAGACAACAAAAGTCTGACAGTGGAGACTACTATCAACGGGAACAAACATGTGGCTACCATCGACACCGGTGCCACAGCATACATAGTACGTCGAGACCTGGTAAAGATGACGTGGCTTCATAACACCAATAGCTACCGTCTAAGAACCGCAACGGGAGAAACAACAAGAGTATATGGAGAAGTGTGTCTTAAGATCCGACTGGCTGATCTAGTGTTTACTCATCAATTCCTGGTGGCAGATGTATGTGACGAGTGCATCATTGGAATCGACTTTATGAAACAGCACGGAGTTATTTTGGACATCGGTAATCAGGTTTTGAAGTACCAAAATAAAGAAATTCCAGTGACCTATTGGAACGAAAGTACGTCGACACTGAGGACTATCATCGCGGAAGATCTGATTCTGCCTCCTTCTTCTGAAGTGTTCGTTTGGACAAAACTGGAAGGTGAGTTTGGAAGCCTTCGATACCTCATGGTGGAACCAGACCCAGAATGTTCCTCCCAAAGCGTCTTTATTGGGAAAACACTGGTAGCACCGAAAAACAAAATGGTCCCCGTACGATTACTAAACACCAGACCCTGCGATGTTAGGTTGAAGAAAGGTGAAGTCGTTGGACGTTGCGAATCGGTTGCAGCTATTACGAAGATCACAGACGAAGCCCCGAGAAAAACTATAACTCCGGAGGAGCTCAAAACCATCAAAGCTTAAATACTGAATTCATCCAACCTTGATCACCAACAAACAAGGATGGCTGAAAATCTCCTACAAGAGTACACTGACATCTTCGCATCGTCAAAAGGGCAATATGGTAGAACACAGTTGGTGCAGCACCGCATCAACACAGGAGATGCAAGACCGATTCGTCAACCTGCAAGACGCCTTCCACTGGCCAAACAAGGTAAGGTTGAGGAAATGATAACAGAAATGAAGAAGGACGGTCTAATCGAAAATTCCAAAAGTCCTTGGGCGTCACCAGTGGTTCTAGTGAAAAAAAAAGACGGAAGCACTCGTTTTTGTGTGGACTACCGAAGGCTGAACGATGTGACTAAGAAGGACAGCTATCCCCTGCCGAGGATCAGTGATACCCTGGATGCCATGGAGGGAGCCCAGTGGTTTTCGACGTTGACATCCACCCTGGTTATCGGGAAAAGACGGCGTTTTCTACAGGTAATGGGCTCTGGCAGTTTAAAGTTATGCCGTTTGGGCTATGCATCGCTCCGGCAACATTCGAGCAATTGATGGAGTGCGTTCTTCAAGGACTGACATGGAAAGCGTGCCTTGTCTACTTGGACGATGTCATTGTTTACGGGAAAACATTTGACCAACATTGCAAGAACCTAAAAGCTGTTTTTCAGAGACTTCGAGAGGCTTACCTTAAACTGAATCCGGAAAAATGTGCACTTTTCAAAACCGAAGTTAAGTATTTGGGACACATCATCTCTTCCCAAGGAGTGAAGACTGATCCTGAAAAAGTTGACTCCGTCAAAAATTGGCCAACTCCACAGGACAAACATCAACTCCGAAGCTTTCTTGGTCTTGCCACATATTACCGACTTTTTGCTTAGAACTTTGCTGAAGTTGCAAAGAGTTTGCATCAGCTCACCGAAAAAGGGAAGCAGTTTAAATGGTCAGGTGAGTGTGAGAAATCTTTTCAGGAACTCAAAAACCGCCTCTGTAATGCTCCAGTGTTTGCACATCCAACACCTGGCAAAACATTTATCATCGACGCAGATGCAAGCAACGTTGGAATCGGGGCGGTACTATCCCAAGTGCATGATGGCGAAGAGAAAGTGGTGGCATATTACAGCAAGGTCCTCTCGAAACCCGAAAGAAACTACTGCGTGACCAGAAGGGAACTGCTAGCTCTTATCTTGGCAACAAAGCACTTCCATAAGTACATCTATGGACAGAAATTCCTTCTGCGGACAGACCATGGTGCTCTGAACTGGCTGTTGAACTTCAAAAATCCAGAAGGTCAAGTCGCAAGGTGGATAGAAAGACTGCAGACTTATGATTACCAGATTCAACACCGCAGAGGAAAGTTGCACTCAAACGCTGACGCATTATCCCGAAGACCTTGCAAAGTGGATTGCAAGCATTGTAGGCGGCAAGAAGACAAAGAAAATATTACCGCTCAGCGACTAAGAGCTGACCCAATATGCGGCTGGAGCAATGAGGAAATGAGGACTGCTCAACAGGAGGATCCAGATATCGAACCCATTCTCGCATGGAAAGAAAATTAAGAGAAACCTGAATGGGGAGACATTTCTGACAGGAGTCCAGTTCTGAAAGCCTATTGGGCACAGTGGGACTCACTATATGTGCTAGAAGGTGTCTTCAGGCGAAGATGGGAATCCGCTGACGGTAAGTCATATGTGATGCAGCTGATCGTACCGCAATCGAAAGTCAGTGAAGTTCGGGAGATGCACGACGGACCTTTTGGAGGCCACATGGGAGTAAACAAAACACTGGAGAAGGTGCGACATCGGTTCTACTGGTTACATGCTAGAGATAACGTGGAGAAGTGGTGCCGAAAATGTGACAAGTGTGCTGCAACCAAAGGACCTGGTAGGAAGATTCAAGGTAAGATGCATCAGTACAACGTTGGATATCCTTTTGAGAGGATTGCAGTAGATGTGGCTGGGCCTTTTCCAGAGACCAACGCTGGAAACAAGTACATACTGGTTGTAATGGACTATTTTAGCAAGTGGCCTGAGGCGTATACCATCCCAAATCAAGAGGCCAAAACGGTGGTCGACCAGATTGTGTTTAACTGGGTGAGTAGGTTTGGCGTGCCTATGGAACTCCATTCCGATCAAGGGAGGAACTTTGAGTCAAACATCTTCCAAGGAGTGTGCGGACTACTTGGCATTAAGAAGACTAGAACCACACCGTTTCATCCACAGTCTGATGGGATGGTTGAAAGATTCAACCGGACCTTGAAAGAACACCTCCCCAAGGTCGTAGGCGACTACCAAAGAGACTGGGATAGGCACGTACCGCTATTCCTGATGGCCTATAGAAGTGCAGTACATAGCTCGACAGGACAAACACCATCTGACATCCTGTTCGGGAAAACCATGCGGCTGCCCAGCGAACTTAAATTTGGATGACCCACAGAGGAGCCACAGGACACGAACGAGTATGTGGACGACCTCAAAGAGAGACTCGCTGACATTCATAAAAGAACAAGGGAACAGATGAGAACCTACAGCGACCGGATGAAGACACGGTACGACACAAAAGCGACAACTACAGGATTCCAAGCAGGAGATCATGTGTGGCTTTATAATCCTCATCGTCAAAAGGGACTGTCACCGAAACTTCAGCAGAACTGGGAAGGTCCTTATACTGTTGTCACGAGGATTAACGACGTGGCTTACCGCATCCAAAGAGGACTAAAAGGCAACAAGTTAAAAGTAGTTCATTGTGACCGGCTGCATCGATATAGTGGCGAGGCTGCAGATGGAATTATTCGGGACGAACAATCTTAAGGAGGGGGCAGTGTAATGTACACCCAACATTTATACCAATTTCCTAATCGAAAACGTTCAACCGAAAACACAACTGGCAACACTTTAATGGAATAGTATAATGCAAGACGTCGTTTGTGAGTGAGTGTGTGTGTGTGCAGAAATACCGGGAGGAGAATGTGTCTTGACATCATGGTTCATAGCAAATCTACTAGAAAGCTCTCGATGTTTCACACTGCTATATAAAGAGGCCGCTGACGCAACTAGAGTTCAGTTTTGATTATAGAGTGATAGAGTTAAGTTTGTTGTACACAAGTGATAGTCCAAAAGTCGAGTTGAGAACGAATAAAGTATAAGTACTGAATAAAAGTGGTAGAAATAAATTGAAAGGTGAAGTTTTATTTTGCGAACTAGGCGCACGTTACAATATAGTAAAGGTTGCCTTAGAAACTTGGGTGGTTTTTACCCTAGCAAGGCGTTAAGCTGCCTTGTATGTATATAAGGTAGCACAATTAGTGCTTGCCTTATAGCTAGCGTAATTTATATTCGTTTGCGAGGGTAGTAATTTTACCTTCTTATAGGGTGTTTCTTACCAATTTTTTACCTAAGCAAGGGGTTGATCTATCTTATATATAAGGTAGCACAATTAGTGCTTGCCTTATAGCTAGCGTAATTTATATTCGTTTGCGAAGGAAATTTTACCTTCTTATAGGGTGTTTTCTACCAATTTTTTACCTCAGCAAGGGGTTGATCTATCTTATATATAAGGTAGCACAATTAGTGCTTGCCTTATAGCTAGCGTAATTTATATTCGTTTGCGAGGGTAGTTTTACCTTCGTATAGGGTGTTTTCTACCAATTTTTTACCTTAGCAAGGGCTTGATCTATCTTATATATAAGGTAGCACAATTAGTGCTTGCCTTATAGCTAGCGTAATTTATATTCGTTTGCGAGGGTAATTTTACCTTCTTATAGGGTGTTTTCTACCAATTTTTTACCTTAGCAAGGGCTTGATCTATCTTATATATAAATTAGTGCTTTCCTTATAGCTAGCGTAATTTATATTCGTTTGCGAGGGTAATTTTACCTTCTTATAGGGTGTTTTCTACAAATTTTTTACCTTAACAAGGGGTTGATTTATCTTAAGGTAGCACAATTAGTGCTTGCTTTATAGCTAGCGTAATTTATATTCGTTTGCGAAGGTAATTTTACATTCTTATATGGTGTTTTCTACCAATTTTTTACCTTAGCAAGGAGTTGATCTATCTTATATATAAGGTAGCACTATTAGTGCTTGCCTTATAGCTAGCGTAATTTATATTCGTTTGGGAGGATAATTTTACATTCTTATAGGGTGTTTTCTACCAATTTTTTACCTTAGCAAGGGGTTGATCTATCTTATATATAAGGTAGCACAATTAGTGCTTGCCTTATAGCATGCGTAATTTATATTCGTTTGCGAGGGTAATTTTACATTCTTATATCGTGCTTTCTACCAATTTTTTACCTTAGCAAGGGGTTGATCTATCTTATGTATAAGGTAGCACAATTAGTGCTTGCCTTATAGCTAGCGTAATTATTCGTTTGTAAGGTAATTTTACCTTCTTATAGGGTGTTTTTAATAATTTCTTACGTAAACAATTAAATAGTTAAAACATCAGTTACAAACGGAAAAGTCCAAATAAGCTGTTTCCTATAGGGGTTTCTTACCATTTCTTACTTAAACAACTTTTATATCAATAAGGAAATATCTAAAGACGAATTTAAGATTTAATTATTTGTTTTATTTATTAACACTTTTTTCATTTTTTCGTTGTACATATACACATGCGCTAACAATAATATTTTTGAACATCATTTATAAATGTTTCAACAGATGGTATTTTTTCGCCATCTTCTATTTCAAAAAAAAAAAAAAATTTGTATAAATGTCCATACCGCAACGCACTGCGGTGGATATTCAATGTTCAAAACGAAACTGATTTAAAAAAAAATCAATGCATTCTAAATACGAATTGAATTTGTATTTCGTATAATCTATTGCTACAAAAAAGCTTTGGAATTTAAACTTCTCACCGACAACAATTATTTGATTCTATCTTCAAAAATATCTACGGCGTGTTTGCAGTTTGCAATGTCAAGCATATCCAATTTTTTCTTAAGTTCTTGGAAATCGGTCTTCAGGAATCCAGTTTTGATTCTATCTTCAGAAATATCTACGGCGTGTTTGCAGAAAATGTCCCACTTTTCAAATTTAAAGGTTTTGTCAGGCTTCATGAAATTGTAGTCTATTTCAATCTGCATATAGTAAAAAGAGACGTAGTGCAGTCAATAAATCTGAAGAATGTTAAGATTTGAATATTTAGTATCAGGGTCTATTTTGTTCCCTTTTATCAGAAAATTTCCCATTACGCCAAAAGTGGGGCGAAAAGACCCTGCCCGTTCAAAAATGCTTTTTCTAAGAATATTTGTGTATGACTAAAAATCATTTCCTATGGTTTTAAAACAAATTGCAGGACGCCCTGTACAAGTTAGAACAAAAAAAAATTGATTTTGTTCATAAACTAACTAATCGAGTATTGCTTTTTTCTTACCAGTTCTTGCGCTCTTGAATATCTGTAAAGTGGCCAAACCAAAAAGATTTTTTGAAGGCCGAGGTCATTATTTGTATCGATCATAGTTCTACGAAATCGTAATGTTTGAACCCATAGTTTTACCACGATTTCCCTGCTTCGATTGTGTTTAAGTTGGTTGCAAATGCTCATTAGCTCAAGTTCGCTTAAAGATTCTATATAAAAATGATTTTTGCGAGCCGTTCTAAATTTAAGATTTAATTATTTGTTTTATTTATTAAGACTTTTTTTATTTTTTCGTTGTACGTATACACATGCGCTAAACATAATATTTTTTAACATCATTTATAAATGTTTCAACAAATGGTATTTTTTCGCCATCTTCTATTTCAAAAAAAAATAAAAATTTGTATAAATGTCCAAACCGCAACGCACTGCGGTGGATATTCGATTCCACTGGGCAAGCTTGTAACTAAGTCTTCTATAAACATTGCAAAAAGACTTGGGCTTAATGTACACCCCTGTCTTACTCCTGATTCCGTCCTAAACCACTCAAACATCTCTTCCCCATTCCATACTGAAGCCATTGTATTTTCATGCAAGTTCTCAATAATTTTCCCAAACTTTCTAGACAAACCGATACCATATAGTTTATAAAACAGACTTTGCCTACCAATGTTATCGAACGCTGACTTAAAATCGACAAAAAATTTATATAATTGTTGACCTTTGTTGAGAAACGATAAAACAAGGATGTGACGATAGACGTTGAATAACCTGGTCTGAAACCTGCCTGGAACTCGCCCAGAAGGTTATTATCATTGATCCAGGCACCCAGAGAAAAGTCGGTGTTAAACTAACATAAATCGCGTATTGGCGTACCTTTGCGCTAGCGCCCGTTTGAGCCTACGTAGATTTAAGGTTATATCGTAATACGTAAATTGATACGTAAACAAAAAGTGCTGAATTTCCCCTTAAACCTATCTTAATTGATAAGGTAATTGTACCTTATTATATAGTATAGGTTGCCTTAGAAACTTGGGTGGTTTTTACCCTAGCAAGGCGTTAAGCTGCCTTGTATATAAGGTAGCACAATTAGTGCTTGCCGTATAGCTAGCGTAATTTATATTCGTTTGCGAGTGTAGTAATTTTACCTTCTTATAGGGTGTTTTCTACCAATTTTTAACCTTAGCAAGGGGTTGATCTATCTTATATATAAGGTAGCACATTTAGTGCTTGCTTTATAGCTAGCGCAATTCATATTCGTTTGCGAGGTTAATTTTACCTTATGTATAATGTCGCAATTACTAGGCAGCTTCACTGCATAACTTAATCAAATCATATCATACTTTTTCTTTCTTTCTTGACATACTGTAAATAATTGAATTAATTCTAACTTGCTTGCCATATGCATTCTCATGCATTTATCAATGAATCAGCACTAATGCCGAATTCACTTTTGTAACATAATTCCTTTGAACAATACAAATTTTGTGTACATTCAGCATAAGCATACCTTTGTAAATAGGTTCTCGTAAGCATTTCTTTTGTATAAATAGTATTGTAAGCCAATAAAGATTATCATTTTTCGATCAACAGGTTGCTGTGCTTATTTGTTATTATTACTTCACCACACCAGTGGTAATGAAGTATTAATAGTAGATCACAACTACGAATCTACTCCAGCATACAAAGGTACAAGAACCTTTTGTATTGCCCTCTTCGGTCTGGTCAAGGTTTATGTACCCTGTCCAGCCAGTCGGTGCAAATTAGTGCCGACTTTATTATTGGTGACCCCGACGTGATTGAACACACATAACCTGTTGGTCAGAAGTAGAATCAAGCGTTCCAACAGCTTTAACACTTATTCTTACACAAAGTTCTAGTGCTCCAAAGGCGAGCTCCAAAGGCGAGCTACAAAGGCGAGCTCCAAAGGCAAGCTCCAAAGGCGAGCTCCAAGGGCGAGCTCCAAAGACGAGTTCCAGAGGCGACTACAAAGCTCCAGAGATCGTGCCGAACTGCTATCAATCGCGATAACACGCACCGCGCTAGTGTCCTTCATTAAAATCCGTGCTTTTTCCCCATAGCTTTAATCTCCTTTTATAACAAAAAAATAAAAAAAATAAAAATAAAAAAACAAAATAGATTAAATTAATTTAACATGCAAACCCTTCCAATTAATAAACAATCAAAACTTTCCTGCCGCGCCGCGCCATATGTTTAATAAAATCACTTCAGTGAAATAAATACATTCAGTGCTGTGTGCCACCCAATCATATATACTTACATATAAAAAAAAATAGACCAAACACTTAGTGCTTTCCTTCATCTCCTTCCTCCCCCACACCACTCTCGCAGTCTCAGTGCTTGCACACATTTTTTCTACAAGATCTCTTATCTTATCGAAGCAGTGTGTGCAGACAATGAGGCTGTGAGTTTGATAGGCGGATAGTCAATCAACGGTGTTGATTCCGTTGGTTAACTAAAATCAAGTTGCTGGCTGGGCATAACACCGCTAGTAACTTGTTTTTGGTTTTCCAATTAAATCTTCACTTGTTGATTTGACTTAGATTATGCGTCTGCGGTTGATACTTTGTTTTGTGTGTTTCAGTTTCAGTTTTAAATTCATTTTTATTTTTTTATCACTTATAACTACTTACTTGCTAACAAAAATGTTTAAACTAGCTTACATAATAACTTAATTAACTTACTGACCCTAGGCGGGTACCCTAAATTACTCAATAACTTAATTCTTATGCCTTTCGGCCTAAAGATACCGTATATATTTCAAACTACATATAACCAATATTAACCCTAAGAAAATTTAAAAAACTTAGTTTTTTTGATCCTTTTTTTTGTTTGTTTTTTTTTTTTAAATTACTTACAACTAATTAAAATTACTTAAAACTAGAGCAATGCAGCCACAGTAGCTTTCTTACAAAATTTTTTTTTTTGGTTTTTTGTGTTTTATAATTTTTTTGGATTGTTGTTTGTATTTTTTCTATGTTTTTGGACTTTCGACGCCGCTTTTAATTTTTAAATTTTTTTTTGATTTTATTAATTTTTACAATTTTTTTTTTTTGATTTTCGATGCCGCTTTTCTTTTATATTTTTTTTTTTTTTTTGGATTTTTGTGTGGTTTTTTTTTTTGGTTTTGTATTTTTTTTGGTTGCCACTGTGCCCACCACCTATACCCTAAGTCTTACACTCTAAAGTTTTGTGTGTTTTTGTGGATCGTAATGTCGGGTAAGTTTAGAGTCAATTTTAGCAACATTAGGGGGTTGCGATCGAATTTCTTTTCTGTGTACGCTCACACTGCAAAATGCAGGCCAGCTGTTTTGGCATTGAGTGAAACCCAGGTGGGTGTTGATTCTGATTCATCAGAGTTCAACCTGCCTGGATATAGCTTAGTGCCATTATTCTTTTCTTCTCATGGCCTCGCAATTTATATTCGGAATGATATTGCTTACCAGCTTCTACCACAATACGGCCTCTGTTCTAATACGAACTTCAATTTCATGTGGTTAAAATTCACCGTCCGTAAGCATATCATTCACTATTGTTTTATTTACAGAAGCCCCAATTTAGATACCAATTCGACCTCTAACGAGTTTGATGCGCTATCTGACTCCATAGTAAGAATTGTTTCCCTATATCCTCACACTGAAATCGCAATTGCGACATTCTGGCCAGACAACACCCGAAGGAAAGTGTGTTGAGATCTTCGCTGAGTTTAACCAGTTAACTCAACTTGTTGATGAGCCCACTCGGGTTCTAGATATTGAAGGCCATGCGGTCAACACTCTTGACTTATTTCTCATTTCTCATCCCGAAAAATACAGGGTTGTAGTATCATCTCCTTTAGGCAAATCAGACCATTGTGTCATATCGGTAGATTTTTCGCTTTCCGTCACGGTAAAAAAAGATAAAGTCCCTAAAAGAACTGTGTGGTAATTCGAGAAAGCCAATTGGGACGGCCTGAATAATTTCTTTCGAAATTTTAATTGGTCATTGTGCTTTCTCGACGGAAACGCTGATGCTTCAGCTGATATGATATCTAACGTAATTCTCAACGGCATGAGAAATTTTGTTCCTCACAGAACAAAAAGTATCATCCCCAAAGAGAATTCGTGGTTTTATTCAAGCTGTAAAGAGGCGATTAGGGACAGTAGAAAATCGAAATTTGTTCAAACGGGCCAGAAATATCTGTAATGCTCATATACAAAAGGCCAAGTTTTTGCATGACCAAAAAGTAAGGCAAAAAATACTGTTGTGTCCAAAAGGAAGCAAAAACTTTTGGTCTTTTGTTAAGAACGTTAAGAACTCGACCACGTCATCGGTCCCAACGCTCGTCTTCAATGACTCTCCGTATTTCAGCTCCATCGACAAAGCCAATTTGCTGGCAGCTCAATTTGCTGCCAACTCGACACTTCCTCATAGCATATTGGCTCCACCTTAGCTCGAGTCTGCAAATTCTTTGATTAAGCATATATTTTTTCGAATTCGCTCGGTTGCGAGAATCCTTAAAGATCTTGTTACCGAATATTTTACGAACCGAACTTTATTCTATTAATCTAAACGTTGGGAATAAATTCCACACACCGCGAGCAAACTAGAAAATTTATATCTAAAGCGAAACTTTATAAAATAATATTAAAACGCGAAAACTAAAACTGTGATGTCAACAATCCCGACGGCCGCGCAACTTGTCTAATTAAAAACGAAATGTCAAATTGACACAGGTTCGTTTTCGGCAACCAACAACACTTCAGTGCTGTCTCCCGTAGCTCAGCCTGATGGGTGGGTTAGATTTGATATTCCTTTTTAATCCGATTTGATTAAAAGGGAATATCAAATGGTTATAAAATAATATCAGAATTAATAAAACTCAATTTGATGAGTGAGAGTACAAGGGCGTACTAGCTCACTTCTAATATGGGCGCCAGGAAACCTTTTAAGATGGTGGTTTGCCTAAACCAAAGCTGAAATAGTAGTGAAAACAAGAAAGAAAGACTAGGAAGAAAAGAAATGAAACAGTATGAAATTTCTCAAGGAAATTAAAGATTTTTATTATATTTTTAGGGTGTCTGGGAAACCGTGGTAAAACCTGGATTAAAACCCAGAATCTTTTCGATAGTAAAGAAAATGTACAGAGTTGTTTTCGAAATTGGCAGGAGGCCAATTCTCGAAATAAAGAAAATGTTAGAAAGTTAAGCAAGGAAACAAACAGTTTGATGTGTCGTTTAAACACAAGAAAGAATCACGAAAGGAAAGTTTCCGAAATAAAAGCAATGATAGAAGTTAAGAAAAAAACGGTAGCGAGTCCCGCCATCTCGGGATATTAGAATGTTAGGTCAACGAAGGCCTAGCGGATCAAAATTTCGCCGCAAATAAGACGACTCTAAAATGGTTCGAAAAATCCTTGAAAATATGGGATTCGTTTCGAAAAATCTAAGAAAAAACTAAGAATTAAAAGAAAGAAAATACTTAGCTTCTCCTATCTGTATAACACTCTCCTGAACTCCTTGGGAAAATACCGTCTCCGGACTTGTCTCAATTTCAATTTCTCCTCAAAATTCCCCAGCTGAAATTTTGCCGCTAAATCGATTTAGTCCCCTCTGTATCTTCAAAGGAAAATTCTTATCCGCTCCAAAAAAAAAAAAATAATCGCAATAACACGCAAAATATTCGCATTAATTTTTTGCACGCTTTCTCTATATCTTTCCACTTTCGTCGCCAAAAGCAAAGAGACCATCAAGATGGCGGGTTTTTCTCCTCCATCCGGCATCGGCCATGCAGCCATCTCATCTCAGACCTTTAAGCGTGGTGTTGTTCGGTCTCACTTTTACTGCAGCATTCCGCCATTAGGCTGGGATGTGCAAGTGAGATGTCACGAATCAACTACCCGCGGTCCATTGCGTTCAGGTGATGTGATCACCAGTAGCCGAGTGGACGAGTTCAACCTCTTTAAAAAAGACTTACTGCGAAAAATTATTTAACTCGCGCAAAGTCCCCAGCCCAAACCGGCCCAAACTGAAATATAGAGAAGATATTTTCCAAGAGAACGAAGAACAAAAGATGCTAAGTCTAAAAGCTCGACGAATACTTTCCGTAGACCTTCGTTCAGATAGTTAGAAAAAAAAGAAAGGGGAATAAAAACGGAAACACGTCTTTTAGTGATTCTTTCTTGATGTTGACGATACTCAATTTAATTTTAAGTGAAATTTACTAGAAAATTTAGGTTGGTGTGAATATAGTTCACACATTGTTGGACATGGATCTCGATCTTCATGTCTTTCTCCTTTTATCAATGTTTGCGTAGGCCACCTGCCGTACGACTATTGTGGACCGACCGTCACACAAGAAAAGTGTCTTCTACTGTGCAATCTTTTGCATCGAGGAACAATGTGACCTGAAAATGGCATTTCGAAAGTTTTAGAAGAACAGGCCTCTGGCTGATGGACCAGGTTTCAACTGAACTCTTCTACTACTTCCGAGCCGCTATGGATTAAGTTTATTAGTGGGAGAAGAATGGCGGATAGAACTTGTTGTGGTAAATTTTACCGCAACAAATCCCACCCTCACCTCCTCGGAAGTGAGCTTACATTTCGTAAGAACTGTAACAAACTTCCAAAGATGTGCCTAGGACTAAAAGGTGTGGGAAAAGACTTTCCATCAGAAAAAAAACTCTAAACAATTCTCAATCACGTTTCTGTGAGTTATAAGATTACAAAAAAAATTAATTACGTTAACATTAATCGTTTTCGGATGCATCGTTATACGGTTTTAAATCTTTGACGTGCCAAGTCCCGCGCTTTTTATTATTATCATCTTGAAGTACGTATGTTCAAGGTGACACACGTTTCTTAATCAAAAACGGACCGACAAACTTCGGTGCTAATTTGGCTGCATAGTAATTCGCGGCATCCGATAACGTTAAGTTCCTTCGCCAAACCATATCGCCGATGTGATATTGTATATCACGCCGTCGAAGGTTATAAGCTTCTGCAGCTCTCTTAGATGCTGCCTTCAACTTCGTCTCAATATTCTTTCTCAGTTCCCGAAAACGTTCGGTGATCTCACCCAGATCTTGAACATCCTCGGAACTCTCTCCTACAGTTGATGCTTCCTGACCCTAAGTCACCATGTCTCTCCCAAAATTGGCGTAGTAGGGTGAAACACCCAAAACCTCGTGTTGTGACGTGCGAATTGCACACGCAACCTTGCTTAGTTGTGAATCCCACACTCTGTGGTTTCCAGCAACGTAAGCTCGTAACGTCGTCTTTAGGATCTGATTGATCCTTTCTGCAGGGTAAGCCTGCGGATGGTAATGCGCCGTGAAGCGTAGTTGGGACGCATATGCATCACAAAGCGTTTTGAGTTCCTTAGAACGGAACTGTGGACCATTGTCACAAATAGTGACTTTTGGTATACCAAAAAGCAGGAAAACATTGTCTTCCAGTTCCCTACAGATTGCTTTGGCCGTAGCCGACCTCAGCGCGAACAGCAGTGGAAACTTCGTAAAGTAATCCACTACCGTTAATATATAAATAAAACCCCTACTAGATTTTGGAAGTGGCCTTACTAAATCTATGCAAATCATCTCCCAAGGTGATTTGACTCCTACTCTTTCCTTCATCAAACCAGCTGGCTTCTCATTAATTGGCTTAACCTGTTGGCAAACTTTACAACTCCTAACATATTTTGTGATATTGTGCTAGAATCCTAACCATACTTTCTACTTTTTCTGGATCTACATGTAATCCGTTCTGATCAACTATATACCCTAAAAATTTCAAGGATGACATGCAAAAGTTGCACTTCTCCTTGCTAACCTTCAAACCTGCCTCACATAATCTTTTCAAAACCTCATTCAGAATTTCGAGATGTTTCTCGAAAGTTTCTGAAATGATGATAATGTCGTCTAAATAGACGAAAACGAATGGCTCTAGATCGGCACCCAAAACCGTGTCGATGAATCTCTGCCACGTCGCGGGCGAGTTGTGAAGGCCAAAAGGCATTCTCCTAAACTGATAAAGACCCCTCCCCGGAACTGTAAAAGCAGTGTAAGGTTTTGATTCTGCCTCCATAGGTATCTGCCAGTAAGCTGACTTGATATCCAGTGAAGACAAAAACCTACCACCTCGAAGCCTATCTAAAATCGCATTAATATATGGCAGTGGGTACGCGTCCCTATCTGTATTCTTGTTTAGCTTCCTATAATCCACGCAGAATCTATAGTAGCCGTCTTTCTTTTTAACTAATATTATTGGAGATGACCAAGCACTAGTCGATCTCTCAATAACTCCTGCCTCTAACATTTCATTAAGTTCCCTATCTATATGTTCCTGCATTGCCGGGGAGACCGGATAATACCTTTGTTTTATCGGCTCCGCCGACGTCCTAATCTTATGTTCGACTAAAGTCGTACACCCTTAGCCCTCAGGCATCTTCCTAAAAGATTCTTGAATTAATGTTTCTAAAGTTTCTAAGTCCCTAACACTCAAGTCCGAACGTTCTGTAATAGAACATGTCCTCCACAGTCCCTACATTCAACCCTCTACATTCAACTTCATAAATGATTTCATCCTGAGATAATCTGTTCACCTGACTTAATTCCATTTTATCAATATATAAAAACTACCTATCAGAATCTTGTAAGGAAACAAAAATCAAACGTAAAGAAAAGTAAAATAAGAAGTTAAACTAAATCAACCGACTCACAACTGTTTCAAAAACTTAGAACGCTTTAAGCAAAACTGAATCCTACCAAACCTTGTTTGCCAAGTACACAACCACAAAAAAAAACCACACTCGAAATAAAATGTAATAAAAAAAAAAAAAAAAAATATAATAAAATATAATAAAAAAAGAAAACTTAATACTAGAAAAAAAGAATTCACCAACAATAAATTATCAAAAAAGAAAAATATAAAACAAACCAAAAGTACTCAAAGTAGCACAAAAAGTAATAGTACTTTGAGTGCCAGCCCTGATCTTTGGTTGAAAGAATTTATGCACACTAACACTAGTGTACGTAATTTATTGCAAGAAGAAAAAGATAAAGGCGGATTTCAAAATTTGCGAAATGTCAAAAAACTCGAAACAAATTCAATTTATTATGCACTTTATATAAAATATTAATTTAAATTGTAGCCACCAAAAAAAAAAAACAAAACAAAAAAAACTCACAATTCAACCCTGACCACTGATGATATACATTCCTTGTGTCCTGAACTGTCCACTGAATATTCCACAGATTCAATCCCACGGATTCCAATCCTGAATCCAAAGCTCCCAGGTTTTGCACCGTCGAACAAAAAAAGCAAACTCTCAAGCACTCTAGGAAAAAACACAAAGTAAATATTTCTAAAGAAAAGCACTTCAATAAAACTTCCCTAAATGCAGCACACAAGGGAAGGGTATATGAAATATGGTACACGATATACAAAAAAAAAAATTGCACAAGTAAGCCCCACGTTGGGCGCCAATTGTTACCGAATATTTTACGAACCGAACTTTATTCTATTAATCTAAACGTTGGGAATAAATTCCACACACCGCGAGCAAACTAGAAAATTTATATCTAAAGCGAAACTTAATAAAATAATATTAAAACGCGAAAACTAAAATTGGGATGTCAACAATCCCGACGGCCGCGCAACTTGTCTAATTAAAAACGAAATGTCAAATTGACACAGGTTCGTTTTCGGCAACCAACAACACTTCAGTGCTGTCTCCCGTAGCTCAGCTTGATGGGTGGGTTAGATTTGATATTCCTTTTTAATCCGATTTGATTAAAAGGGAATTATCAAATGGTTATAAAATAATATCAGAATTAATAAAACTCAATTTGATGAGTGAGAGTACAAGGGCGTACTAGCTCACTTCTAATATGGGCGCCAGGAAACCTTTTAAGATGGTGGTTTGCCTTAACCAAAGCTGAAATAGTAGTGAAAACAAGAAAGAAAGACTAGGAAGAAAAGAAATGAAACAGTATGAAATTTCTCAAGGAAATTAAAGATTTTTATTATATTTTTAGGGTGTCTGGGAAGCCGTGGTAAAACCTGGATTAAAACCCAGAATTTTTTCGATATTAAAGAAAATGTACAGAGTTGTTTTCGAGATTGGCAGGAGGCCAATTCTCGAAGTAAAGAAAATGTTAGAAAGTTAAGCCAGGAAACAAACAGTTTGATGTGTCGTTTAAACACAAGAAAGAATCACGAAAGGAAAGTTTCCGAAATAAAAGCAATGATAGAAGTTAAGAAAAAAACGGTAGCGAGTCCCGCCATCTCGGGATATTAGAATGTTAGGTCAACGAAGGCCTAGCGGATCAAAATTTCGCCGCAAATAAGACGACTCTAAAATGGTTCGAAAAATCCTTAAAATATGGGATTTTTCGAAACGAAAACTAAGAATTAAAAGAAAGAAAATACTTAGCTTCTCCTATCTGTATAACACTCTCCTGAACTCCTTGGGAAAATACCGTCTCCGGACTTGTCTCAATTTCAATTTCTCCTCAAAATTCCCCAACTGAAATTTTGCCGCTAAATCGATTTAGTCCCCTCTGTATCTTCAAAGGAAAATTCTTATCCGCTCCAAAAAAAAAAAATAATCGCAATAACGCGCAAAATATTCGCAATAATTTTTTGCACGCTTTCTCTATATCTTTGCACTTTCGTCGCCAAAAGCAAAGAGACCATCAAGATGGCGGGTTTTTCTCCTCCATCCGGCATCGGCCATGCAGCCATCTCATCTCAGACCTTTAAGCGTGGTGTTGTTCATTCTCACTTTTACTGCAGCATTCCGCCATTAGGCTGGGATGTGCAAGTGAGATGTCACGAATCAACTACCCGCGGTCCATTGCGTTCAGGTGATGTGATCACCAGTAGCCGAGTGGACGAGTTCAACCTCTTTCAAAAAGACTTACTGCGAAAAATTATTTAACTCGCGCAAAGTCCCCAGCCCAAACCGGCCCAAACTAAAATATAGAGAAGATATTTTCCAAGAGAACGAAGAACAAAAGATGCTAAGTCTAAAAGCTCGACGAATACTTTCCGTAGACCTTCGTTCAGATAGTTAGAAAAAAAAGAAAGGGGAATAAAAACGGAAACACGTCTTTTAGTGATTCTTTCTTGATGTTGACGATACTCAATTTAATTTTAAGTGAAATTTACTAGAAAATTTAGGTTGGTGTGAATATGGTTCACACATTGTTGGACATGGATCTCGATCTTCATGCCTTTCTCCTTTTATCAATGTTTGCGTAGGCCACCTGCCGTACGACTATTGTGGACCGACCGTCACACAAGAAAAGTGTCTTCTACTGTGCAATCTTTTGCATCGAGGAACAATGTGACCTGAAAATGGCATTTCGAAAGTTTTAGAAGAACAGGCCTCTGGCTGATGGACCAGGTTTCAACTGAACTCTTCTACTACTTCCGAGCCGCTATGGATAAATTTTATTAGCGGGAGAAGAATGGCGGATAAAACTTGTTGTGGTAAATTTTACCGCAACAATCTCAACATACATAAATCCGCTGGTCCAGATATTATCCCCGCCGTTATTCTGAAGAGGTGTTCTTCTACGCTGGCAAAACCACTGCGTAAACTTTTCCATCTTTCCTATTCTACTGGGATTTTTCCGAGCAGATGGAAAACTGCATTAGCCCAGCCGGTCCCTAAAAAAGGCCTCCCCTTCCAATTACCGTCCAATTGCACTTACGTCCCTTCTTTCCAAGGTCATGGAAACGTTGATAAACCGTCAACTTATGAAATATCTTGAAGAACGAAAGCTTCTTAATGACCGTCAGTATGGCTTTCGTAGCAAACGGTCCACTGGTGATTTGATGGCTTATCTCACCGAAAAGTGGAACCAATCTTTACATTATTTTGGAGAAAGTAAGATTATTACACTTGATATTTCTAAAGCATTTGATAGAGTTTGGCATCAGGCTCTTTTATCGAAAATGCGTTCTTTTGGTATCGATGAGTCTCTTCTTCGTTGGATTAGAAACTACCTTTCCGACCGTTCAATACAAATTGTGTTGGATGGTTTCAAGTCTGATACACACTTCATAAATGCTGGTGTGCCCCAGGGCTCCGTTTTGTCTCCGACTCTCTTCCTCATTTTCATTAATGATCTCTTGTCTGAAACTTCTAATACACTTAACTGTTTTGGTGACGACTCGACCCTCAGCTTTTCATATTCGTTTCCAAATTCACGTCCCTGCTCTTCGGATGTGGAACTGGAACGGTTGCGTATGATAAGCTCATTGAATTCTGACCTTGACAGCATTGTTGCATGGGGTCAATGCTTCGAAAACTCAATGTTGCCTCTTGTCGTTGAAGCTTAGCATTCCCCCATTGCCATTATCCATGAATGGTACCTGCATCGAAGAAACCGAAAATCTGTCAGTACTTGGTTTGTGTGTAAACGATGATCTTCGTTAGAATGATCACATATTCGAAGTCGCAAAAACGCTGCTAAATGCTTAGGCTTCTTGAGACGATGCAGGAAATTCTTCACCCTTTCTGATCTGGCTACAATTTATAAGGCCTTCAACCGCCCAAAACTGGAGTATAACTCCCATATCTGGTCAGGTGCTTCTCAAACATCTTTGCACCTCCTTGATAGGGTACAAAATAGAGCGTTAAAATTGATAGGTGATAGTTCAATCGTAGAATCAATTGATTCTCTTGAACATCGTCGAAACGTTGCCTGTCTCACTCTCCTTTATCGCTTTTTTCACAAGCAGTGCTCTAGTGAAGTAGCCAGTTGCATTCCTCCCCTGAAACAATTTAGCCGCAACACCCGCCTCGCTAGGAATGTTCATCAGTTTTACCTTGAGCCCAACTTCGGACGTACAGTCATGTATAGAGATTCGTATTTCAGTTGCACCACCCGAATGTGGAATGCTTTACCTGGCTCTGTATTTCCCCTTCATTACGATTCACAAAGATTCAAAAGCAACGTGCATCGGTGTCTCCTTTCAAATCCTCTCTTATTTTCCTAAATGATCGCACTGTGTTTAACAACATTATAAGGGTATTCATAACCCCTTGATGTGCACGTTGATTAAAAAAAAAAGAGTTCTTGCCTTCCTGAGTTCCTGCGTTCCTGCACCATAAGGTTCTTCTGCCACAAGCGACGAGACGAGTGCCAGAGACGACTCCAGAGATCCAGAGACGTGATTCCAGAAATTTGGGACTCTTCCAAATACTCGGTCTGCCGACCAAGGTCCAGAAATTCCAATCAACACCAATCCAACACCACCACAAACCTTATCACCTGAAAGTCCGATCCAAATCTAAACCATGGATGAATTGAAGATATTCAGTATCGTTGCCAGACAGAAGGCGATAACAGATGAGCTGTAGCGATTGAAGACGAATATCGGGAAAGACGGTCCCGACAGAAAAACGGTCGAGTATAAAGAAACAAGGTTACGGTCATTAGAAGCTCTCTGGCTAGAGTTTGCGACTAATCATGACCAAGTAAAGACGTCTGTCAAACCAGACACCCCGTATGAACAATGCAATACATACGAGAAGGTACATCGAGGCTACTTGGATATAAAGAAAATCCTAGAATCGATCAATCCACACGAGGTAGAAAGTGAACTACCTAAAAAATCAGCAGAGGCTCCAACCTTGCCAAAAGACGACGCCTCTGGGAAACTGCAACCAATGATTCCAATATCAGATCAAACAGTGGTTCCAATATCAGATCAAACAGTGGTTCCATTATCAGATCAAACAATTGTTCGAGTATCAGAGCTTTCAAAACTCCTCAGAAGACACAATGCAACGGCACAGAGTCTTCAGCGCCTGCTCAAAGGCCTTAAAACCACCTCAGAAGAATCATGGACTCCAACCTTCTGCAGAATTAAGCTAAGCACGCTTCAAAAATATTGGGCGGAACTGGAAGAAGCCCATCGTTTTATCCACGAACTTTCCGGTGATCCAACCCAAGCTGGCTATAACGTTGAAGAATACTACGACCTAGAAGACGAGGTCCAACAGTTTCAAATCTCTTTGACCACCAGACTGGAAGAATCTAAGGAACTGAATTTGTCCGTTAAGCTTCCGACGCCAGCACCTCAGCAATCGCTTAAGTTACCAAAAATAACCCTACCAAAGTTTGATGGGAACTACACTAAGTGGAAGGAATACAGCGACTTATTTGTTGAACTGGTGGACAAACAAGAGATAGCAAACTGCCAGAAGCTGTTTTATTTAAAAACAACGCTAAAGCTGAAAGCTTGATAAGGCACTTTACAACATCCGACAGCAACTATAAAGCAGCATGGCAAGTAGTCAGGGATCGTTATGATAACCCTCGTCTACTTGTCACCGCGCAAGTGCAGAGGCTGCTTATGCAACTCGTTATAACACTTGAGAGCTCAAAGGCTCGGCACTAATTTGCACCGACTGGCTGGACAGGGTACATAAACCTTGACCAGACCGAAGAGGGCAATACAAAAGGTTCTTGTACCTTTGTATGCTGGAGTAGATTCGTAGTTGTGATCTATTACTACTTCATAACCACTGGTGGGGTGAAGTAATAATAACAAATGAACACAACAACCTGTTGATCGTTAATGATAACTCCTTGTCACCGCGCAAGTGCAGAGGCTGCTCATGCAACCCGTTATAACACTTGAGAGTTCAAAGGCTATCAAAACTTTGCATGACACAACACATGCATGTTAAGTGCATGTTAAGTTGAAAAGGTCTTAACATCGACACAACAAACTTGAATCCTCTTCTTATGTACATTCTGATTAAGAAGTTGGATCGAAACACGTTGACACTCTGGGAGCAGTCTCTCCAACAGCCGAATGCCTTACCGGCGTTGAATGAATTTTTATCATTCCTAGAGATGTGGTTTCAATCATTAGAAGCCATGGGACCAAACGGAATGAAAATGGTTTTAGAAGACAATAGCAAACGGAACAGAATAACTCTCGCTGCCACAACCGAAACTAACAAATGTCAGATTCGTGGACATACAAGCCATGCCATACACCTTTGTCCAAAGTTTCTAAAACTCTCACCTCAAGAGAGGCACAAAACTGCAATTTCAAACAATCGATGCATAAACTGCTTCCGTTTTGGTCACCAAGCTCCATCATGTCGAGCAAGGCACTGCACCAAATGCAACAGCTATCATCACACTCTGCTTCATGTGACCGCAAAGAATCAACATCAAAGGGTTTCCACTACAGACCCAACAAGCCTTTGCACTTCAGCGGTGGGAACCGTTCCCAGTATCGTAAAACGCAAGTCAACAAGCGTTATACTTGGCACAGCAGTCGTGCAAATAAAGACAAAAACAGGGAAACAAATTGCATGCCGAGCATTATTGGACTCAGGATCACAGGTCAGCCTTGTTACCGACAAACTAGCCAAGTCATTGGGTCTGCGGGAGACCTACGAGACGTTATGCGTTGAAGGCATCGGACAAAACAAGACGTCATCCCATAGTTTTGAAATACATTCCAGCATTAACGGATTCTTTACTAGAGTGAAAGCACATGTTCTTCCAAAAATTATTTCACCACAGCCACCACGGCCCATCATTACATCAGCCTGGAATATTCAAAACAACATTGTGTTGGCTGATTCACAATTTGATCGGCCAGGGCCAATCGACTTGCTCATCGGTGCTGAAATCTTCTACTCGACTCTGGTTGTTGGGCAAATAAGCTTAGGAGATGATCTTCCAACCCTGTAAAATACCGTATTTGGTTGGACGGTAGTAGGCAAGATATCAACTTCCATGGACAATCCAATGGTGGCATCTTGCGGAATTTGCACTGCAGATGAAGCGCTTGATCAACAGATTTAAAGATTTTGGCGATTAGAAGAAGCAACTTCAGCCACAGATAATTTCACCCAACCATTTCACTCAAACTACAACTCGAGACTCCCGTGGACGCTTCGTAGTTCGACTACCCTTCAAAGAAGCACCAACTTGCTTGGGAGAATCAAAAGAAATTGCGTTCCGAAGATTCATGGCAATGGAGCGGAGACTTGCAAATTCCCCAGATCTAAAGAAGCTATATAAAGAATTACTGGAAGAATACCAGCAATTGGGTCACATGCAAGAAGTGAACCTTCATCATATTGCAAAGCCGTATTACTTTCTCCCTCATCACTGTATTCAAAAACCTGATAGTAGCACTACCAAGCTGAGAGTTGTGTTTGATGCTTCAGCTAAAACCTCCACTAATTTATCACTTAACGACATTCTCTCCACGGGTCCAACCATTCAAGACGATGTTTTTTCAATGTTATTACGCTTCCGCATGCCAAGATATGTGTTTACCGCTGATATTGAGAAGATGTACCGCCAGGTACTCATGAATGAAGAAGATCAGAAGTTCCAGCTGATTTGGTGGAGAAGTAGTCCAAATGATACGTTGAAGTGTTTCAAGCTTCAGACAGTTACCTATGGCACCACCTCTGCATCATACCTAGCAACAAAGTGCCTTCAAACATTGGCCCGAGAAAACAAAGACCGATTTCCATTGGGATCGATCTGCTGCGAGATTTTTACGTAGATGATGTGGTAACAGGTTCTGACAAAATTGCCGAGCTACTGGCAATTCAATTCGAACTACAAACAATTTTGCAAGAAAGTGGTTTTAAATTAAGGAAGTGGTGCGCGATCATGCATCTCTTATGAAAGGGATTCCGCTGGAGGATAGAGAAGTAGAGCTTGACTTCAGCAGCAACGTTGATGAGCACATCAAAATAGTGGGACTTACTTGGATGCCAAAATCTGATCAGCTCTGTGTCAAAACCTCTTGGGTTGACAAGGCTCGAGTTCCCAAACGATCTGCATACGCCGACATCGCACATTTATTTGACCCGCTGGGCATCATGGCTCCGGTGGTTGTCATTGCAAAAATATTTCTCCAGAAACTGTGGGAATTGAAGCTTGACTGGGATGCAGCATTACCTCAAGAAATGCAGACTACATGGCTTAAGTATCATGAAGGCCTTCAATCTCTCAACAACATCAAAATTGATAGGCACATTTTTTCGCATTGTCATCCGGAAAATGTACAATACCATTATATTTGCGGATGCTTCGGAAAAGGCTTATGGAGCTGCAGCGTACGTCCGTTCCGTCAGCAGCGACAACACCATCACGGTGCGACTATTATGTTCAATATCAAGAGTAGCACCATCAAAACAAACAAAACTGGCACAATAAGCGACCATTCCCCGACTAGAACTATGTGCCGCCTGCCTTGCCACGGAACTCCTGCTTCGTTTGCAAAAGGACCTAAAAATTCAAAACGAAGCAACATTCTTACGGACAGACTCAGAAATTGTTCTTGCTTGGATAAATTCGACATCATCCGTCTCGCTTCCAATTTTTGTTGCTAATCGAGTATCGCGTATTCAACAGAATGCAATACTTCAGCAATCGTATCATGTCCCATCAAAAGAAAATCCAGCGGATATGCTCTCGCGTGGGATAGCTCCTGAGTGACTCAAAGAATGCAACATTTGGTTATATGAGCCAAAGTTTTTACATGGGTCTACTTCAATTTGGCCACCTAAATATAAACCAATTCAAGAAAAGCTATCTGTTGTAACCGCTGTTCGTGACCCACCCCCGCACCAAGAATGAATTTCAGCTACACTCACGCATAAGAATTCCTTCAAAGTTACAAAACGCGTAATCGCCTCTATATTAAGATACTTCCATAACCTGAAACAAAAAGTGATTCTTAGAAAAATCAAGAAAAATGAAGAAGAATTGCCCGCTGAAGAAATTGAACTGAAACTGGCAAACATCAAACTTACAATTGGTCCACTATCAGTCATGGAGCTAAGTCGAGCGCAAAAGCTTATCTTCAAATATATGCAACAAGAGCATTCCACCGATGAAATCGGACACCTGAAGAATGGGGGTGAAGTACCAAATAAAACCCCTACCAGAGTCTGACACCGTTCTTGGATGAAGAAGGGCTGATTCGCGTGGGCGGGCGTTTAGAGGCATCAGCATTGCCATACGACGCTAAGCATCCCATACTGATACCATACAGTCATCCATTCACCAAATTGATATTTGTCGAAATTCACGAGGGCAACAAATATGTTGGGCCACAAACCATGCTTTCACTTGCTAGGCAAATCATTTGGGTCGTAAGGGGGAGGTTAGGTTAGGTAGAATGGGCTGACGGTTGATCTTAATTCCGTCAAACTTAGATCAATGTAGATCCATTGTGATACCCTGACGTATTGTAACGTCCTTGAAACCTATGAATTTATGTCTGGTCGGTATTTAGCCATTTTGTGGCCTTAGTGAAGTTTAACAGACTGCTTTTTGAAGCGTCTGATAATTCTTCTAGTTCATTTAAAAAATAATTGCCTAGAAATTTTTTCCTAATATGGCAGAGTGCTGGGCATTGACAAAGGAAGTGAATTGTATCCTCGTATTCATCTTCGTCATTGCATCCTTTGCATCGGTGCAAAGACCCATTTTCTTTTTGTGATAACCTAGTAGGTTATGTCCAGTTGTGATACTGATAAGCATTCGCAATGAAGGTCTATTCAATGATAACAGCTTTTCAGATTCTTTCTTATTATATTTCGGCCATATTTTCCTGGAAGTAACACAGGAATCTAGGCATACCCATCTTTTATTGGATTTTTGCATTATTTTGTTACCGATTATTTATCTGTTTAATTTCACAGGGTGGGATCCTGATTGATTGATCAATGAGAGAAGGGTCAAGTGTTGATCCTTTTCTCGCTAGCTCGTCCGCTTTTTCGTTTCCCGGTATACCACTATGACCAGGAACCCAGCAGAGTATAACGTTATGCTGCGTGCCAAGAACCCTTAGCTCTTCGCGACAGCAAGAAACAAGCTTTGATTTGATAAGAGTGGCAGAAATCGCTTTTATTGCTGCTTGGCTATCAATGAAAAAGGTGATATCATCATGTGATAGCTCCATCATGGACACCTGTTTTGCAGCGTGTGAAACTGCCAAGATCTCGGCTTGGAAGACGCTGCTGTGATTTGGAAGTCTGAATGAACTTGCTAGGTTTAGGCTTTCTGAAAAGAAACCTGCCCCTGTTCCAACTTCCATTTTTGAAACGTCGGTATAGATTGATATAGACGTTTCGTAAGGTGTTTCATTCTCCCAATCTTGTCTATTGGGGAAGCTGGTTGTGAAGGATTTTTTAAAGTCCAGGTATGGAGTTATGTAATCCGTGCAGATATTGTTATCTGCGTATCTTGATAAAATCTGTGCGTGTCCTATTTGGCTCGTTTTCCAGACATTACATTGGTTTAGTCTAAGTGCACTATTTGCTGCCGCTTCTTGAACGTAGAGATCAAGAGGTGTGAGATTGAGGATTACTTCCAAACTCGCGGTCGGTGTAGTTCTCATTGCACTAGTTACGCAAATACAGGCAGATCTTTGAACTTTGGTTAGGGTTTTTAAATGCGTGGATTTTTCCAACGCCTTCCACCAGACCAAATTGCCATAAGATAGGATAGGTCTAACAATGGCAGTATACATCCACAAGATGATCTTGGGATTTGGTCCCCAGTTTTTGCCAAAAATCCTGTTGCACGAATACAGTGCTATCATAGATTTTTTATATCTTTCTTGTATATTGGGACTCCAATTTAGTTTTTTGTCTAAGATCACACCAATGGATCTGGCTTGATCAGAGATCTTAAGAGGGGTCCCATTTAGTCTTGGTAACTCGAAAGTAGGTATTTTTCTTCTATTTGTAAAGAGTACCAGCTCTGTTTTGAGGGGGCTCACTGCAAGGCCGCACCTTTTTGTCCAAGCGCTTACCTTGGTTAGTGTATAGTTCAATTGTGCGCTAATAGTGGAAGGGAATTTCCCCGTTGCCAGAAGGGCTAGATCATCGGCATAGGCGACCACTTTTACGCCATCATGTTTGAGAGCTACGAGGATCTCATTCATGAGCAGCATCCAGAGCAGGGGTGAGAGAATACCTCCTTGTGGGGTTCCCCTTGACACACACTTTTTCAAGTTTGCACCTCCCAGTTCACTGTGGATCTGACGTTTTGTTAGCACATTCATGAACCAATTTGTAATTGTTTCTTCAACTTCTAGATCATTTAGGGCCTTCTTAATTGCACTGTTTTGTACATTGTTGAAAGCTCCTTCAATGTCCAGGAAGGCTGCCAGTGTATATTCCTTATCTTGCAGCGTTTTTCCTATGGTTCTTACTACACAGTGAAGTGCTGTTTCCACACTTCTTCCTTTTGTGTAAGCATGTTGAAAGGTGGATATTACTTCCGGTTTCATAAAGCTACGGATGTGTAAATCAAGCAAAATTTCAAAATTTATCAGTATAAAGGAGGTCAGACTCATAGGTCTGAAGTCTTTTGCTTCTATATGGCTGGGTTTGCCGGCTTTCGGTATTAAAACGACTTTAACTTCCCGCCATATTTTGGGAATGTAGCCCCATATGAGGCTATTTTCAAAAATGTTCTTGAGATGTGGGATGACTTTCCTGCTGCTTTTTTGCAGCATCATAGGGATAATGCCATCGTGACCCGGAGATTTAAAAGGTGAAAAGGAGTTGATAGCCCATTCCAACCCAAAGTAACAATTTTAGCTCTATATTCGCTCTTGCAGCGCTTAAAAAGCTGGGTTAAATGGCGGAATTAAATTCATGTTGCTCTGCAAGCGCTTCTAGAGCTTAAATAACACTTATTAAGAGCATTTTTTCGACTTTGAGAGCTAGAATTAGCTCTATATCACTTCTAGTATAGCGATTGTAGTCTGCAGTAGCATTAGTGCAAGCGTTATCACCATCCTAGAGCTGCTTAAAAGCTACTTTCGTCGTGTTGAAATGTACGAATAGGGCTCTAAATATGATGCCAGAATGGCTGTATGCTCTACAATAGAAGCAAAATGACATTAGCGTTTTGATTTAAAGCACTCTGCTCTATTAAAGATTTATCAAAAGCTAGTTGTATCACACCTTGCTGTAAAGTGGAAATATAAAAAGGTTTACTTAAGTGTGAGTGAAAAATTAATAATACTAATAAAGACAATGAAAATTGTTTGCTGGTATTAGAACTTTGCAATAAGTAACTTTTCGAACATACACTCATAAATCTTGAGAGGGAAAATGTTCAAACTAATGAATAGAAAAAACTATGAGACATATTATCGTGATGGTGAAATCTATATATTAATAGGCAAATGGTTTTTTTGTGGTACATTTTTACCCCACTTAACGATGACGCACCCGCATGAAGTATATATTTTCTGAAAGGTATTTAGCCATAGAATGGAAGAATATACATTTTTTCCGGATCTGTTAACGTTTACCCGGTTAAATTGCGGTAGAAAAATCGTGCAAAAAACAACAACAACACTGTGTTTTTTTACACTGTGCATTACAATCTCATAGTGTCTCGCATACATGAGCGCATACAAGATTACCAGTGGAAGAGGTGATTTTACGAACAGGTAGTGTGATGCTGAAAACGGAGAAGTGTGTGTGCGTTAATTACGTCTCAGCTTTTGTATTGTCTCTCGCATACGTGAGCGTTTGGTCAATTGGACCATTGGAAGTGGTGAATTTACGGCGACGCTGAAAACGGAGAAGTGTGTGTGCGTTTATTCCGTCTCAGCGTGTGAATGCAAAACTGTTATTTTTTCTTTGAGCGTTTTCACTGTGTGGAAAAAGCTAAATGTAAGTTGAGCTCATCGGTTCAGGAGAGTGTGTGTCTTATTAAACGTAATTTGGATATTTAATTTTGCAGAAAAACCCTTGTATATTTATTCTATAGTATTATCACAGTTCATTTCTCATTTTCGAAATGAGTTTCGAACGTTGTCCACAAATTTTTTTCATATAGGTTTGTATAGGAGTGGAAGTTGTGGACAACGTTCGAAAATTCATTTCGAAAATGAGAAATGAACTGTGATAATACTATAGAATAAATATACAAGGGAAAAACCTAATAATACGTGCCAAGTTTGACGGTTGATGTAAGTGTTGTCTTCTTCTTTATTTTAATAATGAAAAAAATTAAAAAAATTAAAAAAATAACGCTTGACACATGGAGTCATGACAGATTCAAGATAATTTTTCTTAAGTAAACAAAAAAATTAACAAATGTTTTTATCGGGACGAACACCAAAGATGTTTAGCACACAAAAACAATAATATTAAAATTTTTTGTAAAAAAAGAAAGAAACAGGGTGCCTCGTTTAAAATTTGTTTGCTAAAATAATTTTTGACGACATTTTAATATTATTTACACACATGTTTCATGTTTATTTGATTTGTTCGCAGTGATCAATACACAACAAAATTGAAACTTGCAAAATAGTAATACATATTAAATTGTGACCAAAAAGTACATGTAAAATCAAATGTTTTCTTTCAATATTCAAATGTTTTCTTTCAATTCAAAAAATACATTTTCCATGTTCTTTTTGCCAGTAAAAATTTTGCAAGAGAGAAAACTACACCAGCCCCAGATCTAGGGGGGGGGGGGGGGGGGGGGGGGGCAGACCGGGGCACCTGCCCCGGGCGGCAAGCTTAGGGGGCGGCAAAAACATGTTCGGAATTCCAAGAAGTGGACAATTTTTATACCTTTCGGTTTCAAAGCAGCATCGGTTGCTGCGACCGAGAAGTGGACAACTTTTCTTCTTTTCAGTTTCAAAACAGCCACTGTGGTTGCGAGCGAAGGGAAGGACAGTCAAAAGGAAGTCAAAAGTCAAAGTGGACAGATCGCATTTTACTATCATAAGTTTTTGTACTTTCTTGTCGATCATCTAATTGTGCTCATCTCATCACACAATGTCCTCAGCCTAATCAAGGTAACTTCTTGAACTTGATCTCTCTGCTCGCCAAACATGTTTCAACTCTTAAGTTTCAATTAAAACACTTAAAAAAGGGACAAGTATCATATTTATCAAAGAAAATTCAAAATGAAATAATTGACATAATGGCAAAAACAGTTAGAGATAGCATTTTAAGTGAAATCAAAGAAGCTAAATACTACAAGATAATGTTCGACTGCACTCCAGATGTATCCCATACAGAACAAATGAGCCAGGTTATTCGATATGTAAAAAGAACTGGAGATGTGTGTGAAATAAAAGAGAGTTTCATTGATTTCATAGAAGCTGCTGGAAAGACAGGATATTACATTTGTCAACAGATTCTAGACAAATTGGCTGTTGATGATTTAGATATTGGACAATGTCGTGATCAATCTTATGACAATGGGTCCATATGGCCGGCATCCATAAAGGAGTACAAGCCAGGATTGCAGAAAGAAATGAACTGGCCGAGCTCGTACCGTGCTTGGCTCACTCCTTAAATCTTGTAGGTGTTCATTCTGCCTCATTATGCCAGGAAGCTATTAACCTATTTGGACTGGTTCAAAAAGTATATTTCTTTTTTGTTGGCTCCATACTACTAGGTGGGACATTGTGAAAAAAAAAATGTTAAGGCAAATTTAAAAGGAAGTAGTCAGACGAGATGGTCGGCGAAACATGTTGCTGTGAATGCTCTATTGAATAATTTGCCAGAAAGAGCGGAAGCCTTAGAAGACGTTAAGCAAATTTCTCATGCTCCAGAAACTAACTTAACAGCTATAAAGAATTTTAAATTTATTCTCAATTTAACTATTTGGGCGAATATTCTCCACGAAATCAACCGAGTGAATATTGAGATTCAGAAAGAAAATATAATCCTTGCACTAATCTCGCTCTAATGGGTGGCCTGCTCAAAAGTTTAGAAAAAATGAGACAAAATCCAATAGAGTATTGGATAAATGAGCCTAGAGAAGTGGCTGAAAAAAGTGGTGTTGACCCTATGTGAATGTGAAGATGATATATACAGACACTCAAACCTGTTCAACACTTTTCTAAAAAAATAATGATGGTATTTGATCGAATCATATCAGAAATTAAAAAGAGGTTTGATTGTGCTACCATACTGAATATGAACTTCGCTTTCTTAATGGCTATAATATTTTAAAAATGTCAATTGTAGAACTGTAAAAGTATGGAGCGGATCTGGCTAAAAAATATGAGCGAGATGTGAGCACCGCTGAATTCTGTCAGGAACTTTACGTTTTTAAAGAGCAAGCTCTGTGCATTTGTATTTTGCAAGCTGGTGACATTGAAAAACCTAACGGTTTCTATCTCTTGCAAGTTGCAACAGATCTATGCGCATGAATTGCAGGATGCTTTTCCAAATATTTGTGTTGCCTTGCGAATTTGCTCTACGCTTCCCACTACATCCGCAAGCTGTGAGCGAAGTTTTAGCAAACTGAAACTTATTAAAAATTATTTGCGATCATCTATGAGCCAGGAACGCTTATCCAGTCTAGCAATCTTAGCGAAAGAAAATCGAATCGCACACGAATTAAATTATGATAAGGTCATAGATTTATTTGCTGAACAAAAAGCTCGAAGAGTAAAGTTGTAATTGCAAATGATAAATACAATAGTAAATTTGATTTTGTCTTTACTATAAACATTTTTATTTTAAATCCTATCCTGTGCTGTGTATAAAATATATATTCTACATATCTGTAAATAAATAGGATTAAAACAGAAAAAACAGCGGTTTAAGAATTTTTTCTGAAAGGCTTGTGTCCAGTTGTCAGTCAATTAGTGAAGATCTGATAGCTGAAATAATAAAGATTATAAAGGTAAAAGCAAATATAAATTGGTGGGGGCGGCATTTTTTAGTATTTGCCCCGCCTTTGAAAAATTGAAGATCCGGGGCAGAACTGCACACAAATACAGGTCTATCCAGAAGCTCATTTCACAAAGACAACTTCATAATTAGAACCTCAAAAATAGTTTAATCCCGAGCAAAAACTTTTTTTTATGTTAAAAAAATCTCACAAATCACAAATCGTCACATGTTGTCAATGCGAAAACTCAAATTGTTATGTCAAAAAAGCAGTGTAATTTATTTGATTTAAAATATTCATTTTTTCACTTTACTTTGACTTTATGACCCTGTCGCACCTGGAACGCCGAATTTTTCGTGATTTTTTTCCCCGCATAAAAATATTCATTACAACTGAACTTACTTGTCCTTCTTTTGACAGCTGAAAAACAACCTATATATATATAACAGTGGAACTTTAGATATAGTAAAAAGTAGAGTGAAACAATTCTCTTTTCGATAAATATGTTTCGAATGCAAAGTTAGAAACGAAATATATTCTATATAAGAGTATCACCCCGTACATTACTTCTTCTTTATTCAATTATTCTATTTTTTGTACACAATTGTTTTATTCTCAAGCTCCTTTAAAATTAAGTTAACCTGCACTGTAAAGCGTTAAGCTCCCGATTAGCTCTTAGTAAATCTCTCGAGCAGATATAATGCCTTTGTAAAGCAAAACGATTTAAAATGAGTTATAGGGCCCATACACTACGCATGCATGCATGCGCAATCAGAAGATTGCGCAATATTGCTTTCGTCCTACACTACTCATGCAAACTGCGCAATCTTCATTCGTGTTTTTTTAGCCGTGTAGACAAGTTGTAAAGATGTCAAGCCACAATTCCGCTGCTGCTCTTCTCTTCATTCGAATTTTATCACTTGACTGAGCAATTTGTCCCACACACTACACATGCATGCATGCGCAAACAAGAAAATATCAAACTGATTTTGCTCATGCCGCATGCACAACCACTCAATCAACACCATACCCCTTCAATCGGCATGCGCAATCACTTGATTGCGCATGCATGCATGTGTAGTGTATGGGCCCTATTAGGCTCGTGGAGTGTTGCGCAAAAGGTTGTAATAAAGCATATTTATAGAGCATCTAGCCTCATAAGGCTTAAGAGCTTGGAGATGTTGTAAGGCACACATTTAGAGCATTAGGCTCGTGGAGTGTTGCGGTGAAGGTTGTAATAAAGCATATTTATAGAGCAACTAGCTTTATAAGGTTTAAGAGCTTGGAGATGTTGTAAGACACACATTTAGAGCATTAAATAATCTAAAAATTGCCAGAAGCTGTAACAAAGTTCAAAATAGAGCAGTAGCCACGGACTTCACTCTTTTAAAGCTTTTCTAAAGCATATTTAAAACTTGCAGCTCCAAAAATGTTACTTGGGACTTCTCTTCCGTTACGATATCTGCCGGGATATCGTGTCTAGAAAACCTATTGTTTTCTATTTCACTGTTCTCTATAGGGCTGCATCCGGGGAAGTGCGAATCGAACAGATGTTCCAGACTCTCGATTGGGGATTCAATCCAGTGGTTATCCGGTTTTCTCAGAGAACCAAGTGGTATGGTCTCCTTGGAGAGGATTTTCCGTAGTCTGGCCGATTTGTTCCTACACTCAATTTCACTGCAAAAATTTCTCCATGAACAGCGTTTCGCTCGTTGAGTTTCATTTTTGAATTTCCTTTGGCTAGATTTGTAATGTTCCCAGTCATTTTCGCAGCCGGTCCGTTTGGCAGCATTGAAAAGTCTTCTAGTTTCTTTCCTAATGCTGCTCAGCTCGTTATTTCACCAAATAGGTTTTTTGTTCTTTTTTAACGTTGTGATCAGAGGACAGCTTTTATCCAGGGCATTTCTCAGAATCCCTGTGAGTTCTGCAGTCAACTTATCAAGGCTTTGCGGTTCAAGGTTCCTATTAGTATTAAGGGAATCTATGCTATCGTCTACCTCCCTACTAAAGGTAGCCCAATCTGTACGTCTTTTATTACGAAATGGTTTGATTGGGCGATCTTTAGTGGGAATGATAAAGTTTATCAGACGATGGTCTGAGAAAGAGATTTCTTCTAGTACTTTCCACTGCTCTACTGGACAAGTGTCCGAGTTATTTGTGAGGGTAATGTGAAGTACATCTTTACGGTTTTTTGTAACAAAGGTAGGTGTGTTACCTCTATTGATAACCAAAAGATTGTTTCTTAATATAATGTAACGTGAACCCAACATTTAATACCAATTTCCTAATCGAAAACGTTCAACCGAAAACACAAGCGGCAACACTAGTGTAAGTGTAGAAATTTTAGGAGAGAAAATGTTTGACAGCCAAAATAATGGAGAGTGGACACTATGTGGAAGTTACTGGAGAGTTCTAGATGAAATGTCATTCGATATAAATAGCCCGCCCGAGGCAACCAGAGGGTAGTTTTTGATTATAGAGTGATAAAGTGAAGAGTAAATTGTCTACAAGTGATAGTCCAAAAGTCGAGTTGAGATCGAATAAAGTATACATAGATACTGAATAAAAGTGGTTGAAATAAATTGAAAAGTGAAGTTTTATTTTGCGAACTAAGCGCACGTTACATTGGTGTCAGAAGTGTAAATAAAACTTATTTAAAAAAAAAAACGAGTTGACTATTAAATTGCGAAAAAAAGTAAAAAAAAAAGAAAAATAAAAACAATATACAGTGAAAATGGGTAAGTTGTTAGAAGAGCTCAACTGCATTGAGCTTAAAAGTGAGTTAGGTAAGCGAAATCTTTCTAGAGCGGGATCGAAAAATGAGCTCGTCCTGCGCTTACGTAACTATTGGGAACAGCTAGGGGAAGACGTAAACACTTTTGTTTTTGAAACAGAAGTGGAGGAAGAGGAAGTAAGTGAAAATGTAGATTTTTGTAGTATGATGAAGCTTTTATTAGAACAAAAGACGGAACAGCAGAAGGTTCTGGAACAACTTGAAGCACAACGAAACGAGCAAAAGAAGCTGGTTGAAGAACAACGAAGCGAACAAAAGAAAGAACAACAGAATATTCTCGAAAGACTTGAGGCGCAACAGAATGTTTTGGAAGGTCAGAAAAACATTCTAGAAGGTAAATTGGGTAACATTGAGAAAAATGTATGTGCCCTTGACGAACGAGTTGAAGGTGTGGAAAAACAGCTTTCTGTTGTAGAGAATCGTTTGGAAAGCCGATGCGATAACCAGTTCTCTGTTCTGTCCAAGGAATTAGACCAGATCCGGAAAATAAAAATTCGAGAATCTGCTGGAGAGTTTGCAAGGAAAAAGGAGATGAAACCCCCAACATTTGATGGACAGTCTT
Organism: Melanostoma mellinum; assembly: GCA_914767635.1. Lineage (NCBI taxonomy): Eukaryota > Metazoa > Arthropoda > Insecta > Diptera > Syrphidae > Melanostoma > Melanostoma mellinum. The sequence continues at coordinate 113,356,009 of OU612058.1, read as the reverse complement.
CTTGGCCAGTCTACAAGAGACAATTTGAGGCAGCTGCGACAACAAATGGCTGGGATGACGAAGACAAGTACATTGCACTGACTCTTGCTCTTAGAGGACCAGCAGATGAATTACTTCAAACAGTTCCAGCTGGTAAGAGCGACGATTTCAGTTCTCTCGTGGCAGCTATAGATAAACGTTTTGGAGATAGCCACTTGAAAGAAGTCTTCCGAGTCCCACTCAATAACAGAGTCCAGAAAAGGGGTGAAAGGCTACAGCAGCTCCAAGCAGACGTCGAAAGACTGGTTCACCTAGCATACCCGGATGCTGGAGAAGAAATCATCAACCAGTTTGCTGTTGAGTCCTTCGTTCGTGCCATTTCCGATATACATCTTCAGAGGTCTGTGCGAACTGCTAGAACACGTACTCTTTCTGAAACCTTAGCATTCGCGTTGACAACTGAAGCAGCAGAACAGGCTTCTCATGGAGTACATCGACTTAGAGAAGCCATAGTCGAAGAATGCTCGTGCCAAAGAGCTGAAATACAAAAGAACCAGCGGAGTGGACTAGCAAGATGTTGGAACTGCAACAAGACCGGGCACTTACAGCGTCAATGCCGACTACCACCAAATAAAGCAGGTTGTCAACATTGTGGAAGCAAGAGATCCAACCCAGAGCAAGGTAACAACAACACCAGCATTGCCTATGAGCCCCTTTCCCATCAGGGAAACGAGTAAGAACCAACTTCGAGGGGCAGATGCTGGTTTCTTGTATCGATGGCCCCAGAACCACCATCCAGGTCTCTCAGACCAAACGAGACAACAAGAGTCTGACTGTGGAGACTACTATTAACGGGAACAAACATGTGGCTACCATCGACACCGGTGCCACAGCCTCCATAGTACGTCGAGACCTGGTAAAGACGACGTGGCTTCATAACACCAATAGCTACCGTCTAAGAACCGCAACGGGAGAAGCAGCAAGAGTATATGGAGAAGTGTGTCTTAAGATCCGACTGGCCGATCTAGTGTTTACTCATCAATTCTTGGTGGCAGATATATGTGACGAGTGCATCATTGGAATCGACTTTATGAAACAGCACGGAGTTATTTTGGACATCGGTAATCAGGTTTTTAAATACCAAAATAAGGAACTTACAATGACCTATTCGAACGAAAGTACGTCGACACTGAGAACTGTCATCAGGGAAGATCTGATTCTGACTCCTTCTTCTGAAGTGTTCGTTTGGACGAAACTGGAGGGTGAGTTTGGAAGCCTTCGATACCTCATGGTGGAACCAGACCCAGAGTGTTCCTCCCAAAGCGTCATCATTGGGAAAACACTGGTAGCACCGAAGAATAAAATGGTCCCCGTACGATTACTAAACACCAGACCGTACGATGTAAGGTTGAAGAAAGGAGAAGTCGTTGGACGTTGCTAATCGGTTGCAGCAATTACGAAGATCACAGACGAGGCCCCGAGAAAAACTATAACTCCGGAGGAGCTCAAAACCATCAGAGCTAAAATACTGAATTCATCCAACCTTGATCACCAACAAACAAGGATGGCTGAAAATCTCCTACAAGAGTACACGGACATCTTCGCATCGCAAAAGGGACAATATGGTAGGACACAGTTGGTGCAGCATCGCATCAAGACAGGAGATGCAAGACCGACTCGTCAACCCGCAAGACGCCTTCCACTGGCCAAACAAGGTGAGGTTGAAGAAATGATAACAGCAATGAAAAAGGACGGTCTTATCGAAAATTCCAAAAGTCCTTGGGCTTCACCAGTGGTGCTAGTGAAAAAGAAAGACGGAAGCACTTGTTTTTGTGTGGATTACCGAAGGCTGAATGATGTGACTAAGAAGGACAGCTATCCCCTGCCCAGAATCAGTGATACCCTGGATGCCATGGAGGGAGCCCAGTGGTTTTCGACGTTGACATCCACCCTGGTGATCGGGAAAAGACGGCGTTTTCTACAGGTAATGGGCTCTGGCAGTTTAAAGTTATGCCGTTTGGGCTATGCAACGCTCCGGCAACATTCGAGCGTTTGATGGAGTGCGTTCTTCAAGGACTGACATGGAAAGCGTGCCTTGTCTACTTGGACGATGTCATTGTTTACGGGAAAACATTTGACCAACATTGCAAGAACCTAAAAGCTGTGTTTCAGAGACTTCGAGAGGCTTACCTTAAACTGAACCCAGAAAAATGTGCACTTTTCAAAACCGAAGTTAAGTATTTGGGACACATCATCTCTTCCCAAGGAGTGTGAGTTTGCATCAGCTCACCGAAAAAGGGAAGCAGTTTAAATGGTCAGGTGAGTGTGAGAAATCTTTTCAGGAACTCAAAAACCGCCTCTGTAATGCTCCAGTGTTTGCACATCCAACACCTGGCAAAACATTCATCATCGACGCAGATGCAAGCAACGTTGGAATCGGGGCGGTACTATCCCAAGTGCATGATGGCGAAGAGAAAGTGGTGGCATATTACAGCAAGGTCCTCTCGAAGCCCGAAAGAAACTACTGCGTGACCAGAAGGGAACTGCTAGCTCTTATCTTGGCAACAAAGCACTTCCATAAGTACATCTATGGACAGAAATTCCTTCTGCGGAGAGACCATGGTGCTCTGAACTGGCTGTTGAACTTCAAAAATCCAGAAGGTCAAGTCGCAAGGTGGATAGAAAAACCGCAGACTTATGATTACCAGATTCAACACCGCAGAGGAAAGTTGCACTCAAACGTTGACGCATTTTCCCGAAGACCTTGCAAAGTGGATTGCAAGCATTGTAGGCGGCAAGAAGAAAAAGAAAATATAACCGCTCAGCGACTAAGAGCCGACCCAATATGCGGATGGAGCAATGAGGAAGTGAGGACTGCTCAACAGGAGGATCCAGATATCGAACCCATTCTCGCATGGAAAGAAAATGAAGATAAACCTGAATGGGGAGACATTTCTGACAGGAGTCCAGTTCTCAAAGCCTATTGGGCACAGTGGGACTCACTATATGTGCAAGAAGGTGTCCTCAGGCGAAGATAGGAATCCGCTGACGGTAAGTCATATGTGATGCAGCTGATCGTACCGCAATCGAAAGTCAGTGAAGTTCTTCGGGAGACGCACGACGGACCTTCTTGAGGCCACCTGGGAGTAAACAAAACACTGGAGATGGTGCGACATCGGTTCTACTGGTTACATGCTAGAGATGACGTGGAGAAGTGGTGCCGAACATGTGACAAGTGTGCTACAACCAAAGGACCGGGTAGGAAGATTCAAGGTAAAATGCATCAGTACAACGTTGGATCGCCTTTTGAGAGGATTGCAGTAGATGTGGCTGGGCCTTTTCCAGAGACCAACGCTGGAAACAAGTACATTCTGGTTGTAATGGACTATTTTAGCAAGTGGCCTGAGGCGTATGCCATCCCAAATCAAGAAGCCAAAACGGTGGTCGACCAGATTGTGTTTAACTGGTTGAGTAGGTTTGGCGTTCCTATGGAACTCCATTCCGACCAAGGGCGGAACTTTGAGTCAAACATCTTCGAAGGAGTGTGCGGACTACTTGGCATTAAGAAAACGAGAACCACACCGCTTCATCCACAATCTGATGGGATGGTTGAAAGATTCAACCGGACCTTGAAAGAACACCTCACCAAGGTCGTAGGCGACTACCAAAGAGACTGGGATAGGCACGTACCGCTATTCCTGATGGCCTATAGAAGTGCAGTACATAGCTTGACAGGACAAACACCATCTGACATCCTGTTCGGGAAAACCATGTGGCTGCCCAGCGAACTTAAATTTGGATGCCCCACAGAGGAGCCACAGGACACGAACGAGTATGTGGACGACCTCAAGGAGAGGCTCGCTGACATCCATAAAAGAACAAGGGAACAGATGAGAACCTACAGCGACCGGATGAAGACACGGTACGACACAAAAGCGACAACGTCAGGATTCCAAGCAGGAGATCGTGTGTGGCTTTATAATCCTCATCGTCAAAAGGGATTGTCACCGAAACTTCAGCAAAACTGGGAAGGTCCTTATACTGTTGTCACGAGGATTAACGACGTGGTTTACCGCATCCAAAGAGGACTAAGAGGCAAGTTAAAAGTAGTTCATTGTGACCGGCTGCATCGATATAGTGGCGAGGCTGCAGATGGAATTATTCGGGACGAACAATCTTAAGGAGGGGGCAGTGTAATGTGCACCCAACATTTAATACCAATTTCCTAATCGAAAACGTTCAACCGAAAACACAAGCGGCAACACTAGTGTAAGTGTAGAAATTCTAGGAGAGAAAATGTTTGACAGACAAAATAATGGAGAGTGGACACTATGTGGAAGTTACTGGAGAGTTCTAGATGAAATGTCATTCGATATAGAGTAAATTGTCTACAAGTGATAGTCCAAAAGTCGAGTTGAGATCGAATAAAGTATAGATAATGAATAAAAGTGGTTGAAATAAATTGAAAAGTGAAGTTTTATTTTGCGAACTAAGCGCACGTTACAATAAATTCAAATAAGAGTTCCCCCCTAGAATTCGTGTCGGTGCTTTCCCATTGCACATGGTGTGCGTTGGCGTCGCAGCCCATAATAATATCTAGTCTACTCTTACTTGTGTATTCTACCAGTTGGTAAGTGATATCCGCTGGTGGTCCTTCAATTCCATCATGTGGCATGTAGATGGAAGCCAAAACTAGTGATGGGAGTCCTACGCGTTCCATCTTTACTGCGGCCTGGTCTATTTTGCTATAAGTAGTTAGAAGAAAAAGATTTAACTGTTTTCTAGCTACAATGCATGTTCTAAGGTTACTGTCTGGGCTGACAAAATTGGATTTGTACAGCGTGAGTTCCTTGGAGTGTAGGCCCTTAATTTTTCCTCTTGCGACCCAAGGTTCTTGAATAAGGGCTACATCAATTTGTCTACTCTCCATGAGGTAGACCAGGTTGGTGGAGGCGGCTTTACTATGTTGTAGATTGATTTGTATTAACTTCAATTCCATTGCATATTTTTTTTTTAATACAACGCCTTACTAACCTGTTTTTTTGATTCTAGCAATAAGCCTGAGTTTGCATCGGGTAATGCCGACGCGAACTTTGAAGCTGACTCTTCTTAGAAGTGGTATGGAGTTGTGTGTCAACCTCACAATCACTTCAGTGCCTGTCTCCGTCTTCTCCACCTTCACGACCTTCCATTGGTCGCTCAAAAGTTCGGCATTCAGAGAAAAGATGTACCTTTCCAGCCGATCGCGAAGAATAGCGGGGCCTCTGACCAACAGTTTACATTGGTCGGTTTATGTCCTTGATCTCAGTGGCAGTCACGAGCCGTAATTCAGCATTCTGCCAGGGAAATGCCGTCTTCTTTACGAACTCCTGGAGCCATTGAAGGGTCCATTCATTCTCGCAGTTCATTACTTTGAAACCATGGACGGTAGTGAGGTCCCCGAAGAGTGGCGGTTGCCTACTCTTAACGATCGCCTCATTTACCTCTTCCAGGATCCTTAGTTCCAGTAACTGCCATTCGTCTTCACTCAGTTTGCGGTCGGGTTTCCCAAAGTCGGCTATAGCGACTGGGTGACTCTTTGCAGCAGGGACTGAGGAGGTCTTCATCCTCTTTGATAGTCTGTTGAGTGAGGAGTTGGTCGGGGAGGAGCTGGAATTCCTTACTCTTTTTGAGCAGTTCGGCATATCGGTTTCGATAAGGCGCAGGGAGGTCGCCTCACCAGTTCCGGTATTTTTTCCGCAGCCAGCTCGTTTATTGTCTGTCGGGTCTTGTCCAGTTCGTTTTGTTATGTCTGTTGGTGTCATTGTCCGAAGTATTTGTTCGGACCTCATCAGAGACTTCCCTGCCTTTCCCGTTAAGGAGTCGGGGTTCTTTTTCGATAGGCGTCTGACTGTCCTTACCGCGTTGCGTTGTTGTCTCAGTTGAAGTTCGTCTTTGCTGAGGACCCTTGCTCATCGTTGTCTTGTATTTCTGTCGATGACAGTTGCCAGACTGTCCGTCGTTTTGTTTAGTGCTGGGTTTTCGGGGTTGGATTCCTCAGTCACATTCAGGCCTTGCGGAGGGCTATGGCCTCCTACACTACCATCAAGTTTCTGTTCTGTCCCCTCAGCAGCGGCTTCATTTCCCATTTCTGGATGAGAAGTACTGCTGTGCTTCCGTACTCTAGGGTCTGTCTGTTCGTCCTTCGTATTATGTCCTGTATTCGTAGTCCCTACACCAGCCGTCGATGGGGTTGGCCTTTTCTTTGGCTGAATTTTATCAGCGTACGGAGCAGGCGGACCCATCGAAGTCTTTACACTCTGACTTAGAGGGGAGAGAGGGTTCGCTGCTGGATTAGCAATTATCCCATCCTATCCCAAACCCTCCCTTTCCACCAAGGTTCGTGTGCTGTGTGGTTTGTTTTGGTCGGTCTTGTCAGTTTTTGCAGTTGTACCTTGCAGGGGGTTTGGTGCTAGACTAGCAGTAGGCCCGTCTTTTCCCAAGTTCTCCCTGTCTAGAAAAGCTCGTGCGCTATGTAGTCGTTTCCGTTCTAAGTCAGTCATTTCGTTCCAGTCAACTTTCCCCAGCCTTTTAACTGTGCGTTTGCAGTTGGAGATTTTACTCCGCCTGGACATGCACGATAGGTTGGAGATATCGGAGTCTGCCATAGAGCTAGCATCACTGATATCATCGACAATGATGGCTTCGCCACTGGCTCCATCTTCCATACCTAAGCTGGAGAAAGGGTCGAGTAGGAGGTTTTTCTCTTCCTCAGTCATCTTCGTAACATTGTTGTTGTTCTTTGAGTTGTTCATTTTAAATTCGTTAATTTCCTTTTTATTACTTGAGTTAGCTTTTGCGATTATTATAAAGTATAAGTTGGATCTGAAAGAAAAAAAAAAAAAAAAAAAAAGAAAGAAAAAAGAAAAAGAAATAAGAAAAAGATCCAAAATTATAAGTAAAATCGTCACACAAACCAAGCAAAAAATGAAATGAGAAAAGTCAGTCACTGGCGACTTCTCCTTTCGATATTGAGATCGTAAGGTAAAGCCCAAGCCAGTAGCCGTGACATCTGCTGACACTCTAGCGTATATCCCCGCTATTTTTTTTATATCTTTATTTGTTCTTTTCATAATTTTCATAGGGTTGGGTCTCACTTAGTTTGCCCAGAACCCTAGCTGGTAGCTGATCTTCCGTTCAGGAGCATCCAACCGTAGCCATCCTGCTTTAGGTTCTAGCGTAAGCCTCCTCACCACGACAAGGTGGAGACCAGTTGAGGAGGAAAGGGGGAAGACGATTGCTCGTTCAGTACTACACAATTGTGTCAAATGTGCTCGAGCCGCACCAAGGCTTTTGGTTCAGCAAATATGAAATTTGCCTGCAGATAGGATTCAACCAGCAAAACCATTCATCAACACAGGCGTTGACTTTTGTGGTCAAATATCTACCCACTACAAGATAAGAGGCAAACACCCTCAAGCTTGAAACAGTTGTCATTCAAGTGGAAGCCATTTTAAACTCAAGGCCAATGACTCCAATGTCTGAATCACCAAATGACCTTACTGCTCTTACGCCAGGCCATTTCCTCATCGGAGAGCTTCTTGTCAACAATGCTGATTCCACAGCCGCAGCAAATGATTCCGGGATACTTACTCGCTGGAAGCTTGTAAGTCATCTAAAAAATGAATTCTGGCGACGATGGTGGCGTGATTACCTGAATCAGCTACAACACAGGTATAAATGGAGGGAGAGATGCCAGAATGTACAACCTGGAATGATGGTGACAATCAAAGAGGATAACATACCAAGTTTACGATGGCCGCTTGGACGGATCACTAACGTTGTGATTGGTGACGATGGACTGGTTCGGGTAGCCGATGTTCGGACATCAACTGGGATATTCCGTCGTGCCATACATCGATTGGCTCCACTTCCAGTTCCAACTCAAGATGATTCCTCAGATGGTTCATCAAACTTGCCGCAATCATTCCGGAATTCTAACGACGATCCAGTACCAAAGAAGAAAATCAAACTGAGTCCAATGAATACACTATTGGTTTGCCTATTGCTAAAAGGCACGGCATTCGGGCAGAATACTAAAACAAACGCAATCGATATTCAAAATTTCGAGACCAACCCGGGATTATACTTCGAAGACATTGGGCAAGCGAAGCTTATAACAGACGAATGGAATCTCTTCATCTATTTCAATGACCAGTTATTGGCAAGAGTTCCAAGGAATCTAGAAGAGCATCAATCAACTAAGAACTAGATGTGAGGCATAATTGACCTTAAATCCAAACAATCTTTGCAAGCCCATAATTGACCATCTAGAATTGCGCCTTCAGGAATCAGAAAACTTAAATAAAATACTTAAGTTCAGGAACGGAATGGCAATTAGAAAAGAAGATCAACCTTCGACTTTGTTGGCACGGTCGCAAATAAGTTATTCGGAGTTCTCGGCCAAGAATACGCGCAGTACATAGAAGACAACATTCAAACGGCCCGAATAAACGAGAGGCATCTTCTTGAACTGAACCAAAATCATGCTTTCGCGACGGAAACGTTGATGCTTCAGCTGATATGATATCTAACGTAATTCTCAACGGCATGAGAAATTTTGTTCCTCACAGAACAAAAAGTATCATCCCCAAAGAGAATTCGTGGTTTGATTCAAGCTGTAAGGAGGCGATTAGGGATAGAGAAAGTAGTTTTCGAAAATTTAAAGCAACCCTACAGTAGAAAATCGAAATTTGTTCAAACGGGCCAGAAATATCTGTAATGCTCATATACAAAAGGCCAAGTTTTTGCATGACCAAAAAGTAAGGCAAGAAATACTGTTGTGTCCAAAAGGAAGCAAAAACTTTTCGTCTTTTGTTAAGAACGTTAAGAACTCGACCACGTCATCGGTCCCAACGCTCGTCTTCAATGACTCTCCGTATGTCAGCTCCATCGACAAAGCCAATTTGCTGGCAGCTCAATTTGCTGCCAACTCGACACTTCCTCATAGCATATTGGCTCCACCTGAGCTCGAGTCAGCAAATTCTTTGATGAAGCAGATATTTTTTCGAACTCGCTCGGTTGCGAGAGTCCTTAAAGATCTCAACATACATTAATCCGCTGGTCCAGATGGTATCCCCGCCGTTATTCTGAAAAGGTGTTCTTCTACGCTGGCAAAACCACTGCGTAAACTTTTCCATCGTTCCTATTCTGCTGGGATTTTTCCGAGCAGATGGAAAACTGCATTTGCCCAACCGGTCCCTAAAAAAGGCGAATCTTCCTCCCCTTCCAATTACCGTCCAATTGCACTTACGTCCCTTCTTTCCAAGGTCATGGAAACGTTGATAAACCGTCAATTTATGAAATATCTTGAAGAACGAAAGCTTCTTAATGACCGTCAGTATGGCTTTCGTAGCAAACGGTCCACTGGTGATTTGATGGCTTATCTCACCGAAAAGTGGAACCGATCTTTACATTGTTTTGGAGAAAGTAAGATTATTGCGCTTGATATTTCTAAAGCATTTGATAGAGTTTGGCATCAGGCTCTTTTATCGAAAATGCGTGCTTTTGGTATCGATGAATCCCTTCTTCGTTGGATTAGAAACTACCTTTCCGACCGTTCAATACAAGTTGTGTTGGATGGCTTCAAGTCTGATACCCACTTCATAAATGCTGGTGTGCCCCAGGGCTCCGTTTTGTCTCCGACTCTCTTCCTCATTTTCATTAATGATCTCTTGTCTGAAACTTCTAATCCACCTAACTGTTTTGCTGACGACTCGACCCTCAGCTTTTCATATTCGTTTCCAAATTCACGTCCCTGCTCTTCGGATGTGGAACTGGAACGGTTGCGTATGATAAGCTCATTGAATTCTGACCTTAACAGCATTGTTGCATGGGGTCTTATGAACCGAGTAGAATTCAATGCTTCGAAAACTCAATGCTGTCTCTTGTCGTTGAAGCTTAACATTCCCCCATTGCCTTTATCCATGAATGGTACCTGCATCGAAGAAACCGAAAAGCTGTCAGTACTTGGTATGTGTGCAAAAAATGAAATGAGAAAAGTCAGTCACTGGCGACTTCTCCTTTCGATATTGAGATCGTAAGGTAAAGCCCAAGCCAGTAGCCGTGACATCTGCTGACACTTTAGCGTATATCCCCGCTATTTTTTTATATCTTTATTTGTCCTTTTCATAATTTTCATAGGGTTGGGTCTCACTTAGTTTGCCCAGAACCCTAGCTGGTAGCTGATCTTCCGTTCAGGAGCATCCAACCTTAGCCATCCTGCTTAAGGTTCTAGCGTAAGCCTCCTCACCACGACAAGGTGGAGACCAGTTGAGGAGGAAAGGGGGAAGACGATTGCTCGTTCAGTACTACACAATTGTGTCAAATGTGCTCGAGCCGCACCAAGGCTTTTGGTTCAGCAAATGGGAAATTTGCCTGCAGATAGGATTCAACCAGCAAAACTATTCATCAACACAGGCGTTGACTTTTGTGGTCAAATATCTACCCACTACAAGATTAGAGGCAAACACCCTCAAAAATCGTATATTGCAATCTTCTGCTGCCTCCTTACCAATGCTTGTCATTTGGAACTAGTCACCGATCTAACGGCACAAGGGTTCATAGGATCTCTCAACCGATTTATGGCCAGAAGAGGTCATTGCAGAAACATATACTGCGACAATGCAACAAACTTTGTTGGCGCCGAAAATCAGTTGTCAAATTGAATGGCTTTTATGGAATCGGAAACAGAAAGAGAGAAAATATCATCCGCATGCGTTACAAAAGGGTGCAACTTTCAATTCATTCCACCACGTTCGCCACACTTTGGTGGACTTTGGGAAGCTGCGGTCAAATCATCAAAGCATTTGCTGCAACACACACTGGCAGAAGCATCATTGACGCACGAGGAGCTTGAAACAGTTGTCATTCAAGTGGAAGCCATTTTAAACTCAAGGCCAATGACTCCAATGTCTGAATCACCAAATGACCTTACTGCTCTTACGCCAGGCCATTTCCTCATCGGAGAGCTTCTTGTCAACAAAGCTGATTCCACAGCCGCAGCAAATGATTCCGGGATACTTACTCGCTGGAAGCTTGTAAGTCATCTAAAAAATGAATTCTGACGACGATGGTGGCGTGATTACCTGAATCAGCTACAACACAGGTATAAATGGAGGGAGAGATGCCAGAATGTACAACCTGGAATGATGGTGATAATCAAAGAGGATAACATACCAAGTTAACGATGGCCGCTTGGACGGATCATTAACGTTGTGATTGGTGACGATGGACTGGTTCGGGTAGCCGATGTTCGGACATCAACTGGGATATTCCGTCGTGCCATACATCGATTGGCTCCACTTCCAGTTCCAACTCAAGATGATTCCTCAGATGGTTCATCAAACTTGCCGCAATCATTCCGGAATTCTAACGACGATCCAGTACCAAAGAAGAAAATCAAACTGAGTCCAATGAATACACTATTGGTTTGCCTATTGCTAAAAGGCACGGCATTTGGACAGAATACTAAAACAAACGCAATCGATATTCAAAATTTGGAGACCAACCCGGGATTATACTTCGAAGACATTGGGCAAGCGAAGCTTATAACAGACGAATGGAATCTCTTCATCTATTTCAATGACCAGTTATTGGCAAGAGTTCCAAGGAATCCAGAAGAGCATCAATCAACTAAGAACTAGATGTGAGGCATAATTGATCTTAAATCCAAACAATCTTTGCAAGCCCATCATTGACCATCTAGAATTGCGCCTTCAGGAATCAGAAAACTTAAATAAAATACTTAAGTTCAGGAACGGAATGGCAATTAGAAAAAGAAGATCACCATTCGACTTTGTTGGCACGGTCGCAAATAAGTTATTCGGAGTTCTCGGCCAAGAATACGCGCAGTACATAGAAGACAACATTCAAACGGCCCGAATAAACGAGAGGCATCTTCTTGAACTGAACAAAAATCATGCTTTCGCGACGGAAACGTTGATGCTTCAGCTGATATGATATCTAACGTAATTCTCAACGGCATGAGAAATTTTGTTCCTCACAGAACAAAAAGTATCATCCCCAAAGAGAATTCGTGGTTTGATTCAAGCTGTAAGGAGGCGATTAGGGATAGAGAAAGTAGTTTTCGAAAATTTAAAGCAACCCTACAGTAGAAAATCGAAATTTGTTCAAACGGGCCAGAAATATCTGTAATGCTCATATACAAAAGGCCAAGTTTTTGCATGACCAAAAAGTAAGGCAAAAAATACTGTTGTGTCCAAAAGGAAGCAAAAACTTTTGGTCTTTTGTTAAGAACGTTAAGAACTCGACCACGTCATCGGTCCCAACGCTCGTCTTCAATGACTCTCCGTATGTCAGCTCCATCGACGAAGCCAATTTGCTGGCAGCTCAATTTGCTGCCAACTCGACACTTCCTCATAGCATATTGGCTCCACCTGAGCTCGAGTCAGCAAATTCTTTGATGAAGCAGATATTTTTTCGAACTCGCTCGGTTGCGAGAGTCCTTAAAGATCTCAACATACATTAATCCGCTGGTCCAGATGGTATCCCCGCCGTTATTCTGAAAAGGTGTTCTTCTACGCTGGCAAAACCACTGCGTAAACTTTTCCATCGTTCCTATCCTGCTGGGATTTTTCCGAGCAGATGGAAAACTGCATTTGCCCAACTGGTTCCTAAAAAAGGCGAATCTTCCTCCCCTTCCAATTACCGTCCAATTGCACTTACGTCCCTTCTTTCCAAGGTCATGGAAACGTTGATAAACCGTCAACTTATGAAATATCTTGAAGAACGAAAGCTTCTTAATGACCGTCAGTATGGCTTTCGTAGCAAACGGTCCACTGGTGATTTGATGGCTTATCTCACCGAAAAGTGGAACCAATCTTTACATTGTTTTGGAGAAAGTAAGATTATTGCGCTTGATATTTCTAAAGCATTTGATAGAGTTTGGCATCAGGCTCTTTTATCGAAAATGCGTGCTTTTGGTATCGATGAGTCCCTTCTTCGTTGGATTAGAAACTACCTTTCCGAGCGTTCAATACAAGTTGTGTTGGATGGCTTCAAGTCTGATACCCACTTCATAAATGCTGGTGTGCCCCAGGGCTCCGTTTTGTCTCCGACTCTCTTCCTCATTTTCATTAATGATCTCTTGTCTGAAACTTCTAATCCACCTAACTGTTTTGCTGACGACTCGACCCTCAGCTTTTCATATTCGTTTCCAAATTCACGTCCCTGCTCTTCGGATGTGGAACTGGAACGGTTGCGTATGATAAGCTCATTGAATTCTGACCTTAACAGCATTGTTGCATGGGGTCTTATGAACCGAGTAGAATTCAATGCTTCGAAAACTCAATGCTGTCTCTTGTCGTTGAAGCTTAACATTCCCCCATTGCCTTTATCCATGAATGGTACCTGCATCGAAGAAACCGAAAAGCTGTCAGTACTTGGTATGTGTGCAAAAAATGAAATGAGAAAAGTCAGTCACTGGCGACTTCTCCTTTCGATATTGAGATCGTAAGGTAAAGCCCAAGCCAGTAGCCGTGACATCTGCTGACACTTTAGCGTATATCCCCGCTATTTTTTTATATCTTTATTTGTCCTTTTCATAATTTTCATAGGGTTGGGTCTCACTTAGTTTGCCCAGAACCCTAGCTGGTAGCTGATCTTCCGTTCAGGAGCATCCAACCTTAGCCATCCTGCTTTAGGTTTTAGCGTAAGCCTCCTCACCACGACAAGGTGGAGACCAGTTGAGGAGGAAAGGGGGAAGACGATTGCTCGTTCGGTACTACACAATTGTATCAAATGTGCTCGAGCCGCACCAAGGCTTTTGGTTCAGCAAATGGGAAATTTGCCTGCAGATAGGATTCAACCAGCAAAACTATTCATCAACACAGGCGTTGACTTTTGTGGTCAAATATCTACCCACTACAAGATTAGAGGCAAACACCCTCAAAAATCGTATATTGCAATCTTCTGCTGCTTCCTTACCAATGCTTGTCATTTGGAACTAGTCACCGATCTAACGGCACAAGGGTTCATAGGATCTCTCAACCGATTTATGGCCAGAAGAGGTCATTGCAGAAACATATACTGCGACAATGCAACAAACTTTGTTGGCGCCGAAAATCAGTTGTCAAATTGAATGGCTTTTATGGAATCGGAAACAGAAAGAGAGAAAATATCATCCGCATGCGTTACAAAAGGGTGCAACTTTCAATTCATTCCACCACGTTCGCCACACTTTGGTGGACTTTGGGAAGCTGCGGTCAAATCATCAAAGCATTTGCTGCAACACACACTGGCAGAAGCATCATTGACGCACGAGGAGCTTGAAACAGTTGTCATTCAAGTGGAAGCCATTTTAAACTCAAGGCCAATGACTCCAATGTCTGAATCACCAAATGACCTTACTGCTCTTACGCCAGGCCATTTCCTCATCGGAGAGCTTCTTGTCAACAAAGCTGATTCCACAGCCGCAGCAAATGATTCAGGGATACTTACTCGCTGGAAGCTTGTAAGTCATCTAAAAAATGAATTCTGGCGACGATGGTGGCGTGATTACCTGAATCAGCTACAACACAGGTATAAATGGAGGGAGAGATGCCAGAATGTACAACCTGGAATGATGGTGATAATCAAAGAGGATAACATACCAAGTTAACGATGGCCGCTTGGACGGATCACTAACGTGATTGGTGACGATGGACTGGTTCGGGTAGCCGATGTTCGGACATCAACTGGGATATTCCGTCGTGCCATACATCGATTGGCTCCACTTCCAGTTCCAACTCAAGATGATTCCTCAGATGGTTCATCAAACTTGCCGCAATCATTCCGGAATTCTAACGACGATCCAGTACCAAAGAAGAAAATCAAACTGAGTCCAATGAATACACTATTGGTTTGCCTATTGCTAAAAGGCACGGCATTCGGGCAGAATACTAAAACAAACGCAATCGATATTCAAAATTTGGAGACCAACCCGGGATTATACTTCGAAGACATTGGGCAAGCGAAGCTTATAACAGACGAATGGAATCTCTTCATCTATTTCAATGACCAGTTATTGGCAAGAGTTCCAAGGAATCCAGAAGAGCATCAATCAACTAAGAACTAGATGTGAGGCATAATTGATCTTAAATCCAAACAATCTTTGCAAGCCCATCATTGATCATCTAGAATTGCGCCTTCAGGAATCAGAAAACTTAAATAAAATACTTAAGTTCAGGAACGGAATGGCAACACCATTCGACTTTGTTGGCACGGTCGCAAATAAGTTATTCGGAGTTCTCGGCCAAGAATACGCGCAGTACATAGAAGACAACATTCAAACGGCCCGAATAAACGAGAGGCATCTTCTTAAACTGAACAAAAATCATGCTTTCGCGACGGAAACGTTGATGCTTCAGCTGATATGATATCTAACGTAATTCTCAACGGCATGAGAAATTTTGTTCCTCACAGAACAAAAAGTATCATCCCCAAAGAGAATTCGTGGTTTGATTCAAGCTGTAAGGAGGCGATTAGGGATAGAGAAAGTAGTTTTCGAAAATTTAAAGGCAACCCTACAGTAGAAAATCGAAATTTGTTCAAACGGGCCAGAAATATCTGTAATGCTCATATACAAAAGGCCAAGTTTTTGCATGACCAAAAAGTAAGGCAAAAAATACTGTTGTGTCCAAAAGGAAGCAAAAACTTTTGGTCTTTTGTTAAGAACGTTAAGAACTCGACCACGTCATCGGTCCCAACGCTCGTCTTCCATGACTCTCCGTATGTCAGCTCCATCGACAAAGCCAATTTGCTGGCAGCTCAATTTGCTGCCAACTCGACACTTCCTCATAGCATATTGGCTCCACCTGAGCTCGAGTCAGCAAATTCTTTGATGAAGCAGATATTTTTTCGAACTCGCTCGGTTGCGAGAGTCCTTAAAGATCTCAACATACATTAATCCGCTGGTCCAGATGGTATCCCCGCCGTTATTCTGAAAAGGTGTTCTTCTACGCTGGCAAAACCACTGCGTAAACTTTTCCATCGTTCCTATTCTGCTGGGATTTTTCCGAGCAGATGGAAAACTGCATTTGCCCAACCGGTCCCTAAAAAAGGCGAATCTTCCTCCCCTTCCAATTACCGTCCAATTGCACTTACGTCCCTTCTTTCCAAGGTCATGGAAACGTTGATAAACCGTCAACTTATGAAATATCTTGAAGAACGAAAGCTTCTTAATGACCGTCAGTATGGCTTTCGTAGCAAACTGGTGATTTGATGGCTTTTCTCACCGAAAAGTGTAACCAATCTTTACATTGTTTTGGAGAAAGTAAGATTATTGCGCTTGATATTTCTAAAGCATTTGATAGAGTTTGGCATCAGGCTCTTTTATCGAAACTGCGTGCTTTTGGTATCGATGAGTCCCTTCGTCGTTGGATTAGAAACTACCTTTCCGACCGTTCAATACAAGTTGTGTTGGATGGCTTCAAGTCTGATACCCACTTCATAAATGCTGGTGTGCCCCAGGGATCCGTTTTGTCTCCGACTCTCTTCCTCATTTTCATTAATGATCTCTTGTCTGAAACTTCTTATCCACCTAACTGTTTTGCTGACGACTCGACCCTCAGCTTTTCATATTCGTTTCCAAATTCACGTCCTTCTCTTCGGATGTGGAACTGGAACGGTTGCGTATGATAAGCTCATTGAATTCAGACCTTGACAGCATTGTTGCATGGGGTCTTATGAACCGAGTAAGCTTTTTTCACAAGCAGTGCTCTAGTGAAGTAGCCAGTTGCATTCCTCCCCTGAAACAATTTAGCCGCAACACCCGCCTCGCTAGGAATGTTCATCAGTTTTACCTTGAGCCCAACTTCGGACGTACAGTCAAGTATAGAGATTTGTATTTCAGTCGCACCACCCGAATGTGGAATGCTTTACCTGGCTCTGTATTTCCCCTTCATTACGATTCACAAAGATTCAAAAGCAACGTGCATCGGTGTCTCCTTTCAAATCCTCTCCTATTTTCCTAAATGTTCGCACTGTGTTTAACAACATTATAAGGGTATTCATAACCCCTTGATGTGCGCGTTGATTATAAAAAAAAAAAAACCTCAATTATTGAATCTACCACAAATATCCTCAGCAAATCATTGACTTCTATAAACGAACAGTTCACGACCATCAAACTACATTTGATAAACATTGACGATTCAATAGAGAATTTGAATTAAACCATGCAAGGAACCGAAATTCTGATCTACTTTACAATTTTTGTTACTCAAATAATGGACAGCTTTCAACGAACTCAAATAGCAATTCTGGAATCTGTGTCCGATACTCATCAAGGAAGAATAAACGCCTTACTGCTGTCTCCCACTCAATTGTTGAATCAACTGGAGAGAATTAGGTTGACGATACCAAGTTCACTAACATTACCTGGATACGACGAGCACAATCTTCCCAAAATGTATGAACTTCTTAGGGGAAAAGCACGTGTTACATCCTCAGCAATTGTTTTTCTTGTCAAATTATCTCTATTGAATGCACAGGTGTTCCAGCTGTACAAACTTATACCATTACCAGTTCAGCATAACAAATCCTTTATCTTCATACAACCATCAACAGCATTCTTAGCCGTAGCGCCGGGGATCAACACTTTTCACTATCACAAACTGAATATCTGGGTTGCATCCACATCAGCGAGAGAAATTATCTTTGTAAGCAGCGACATCCAGTTTTCAACGCAAATGCCTTGGAAAACGAATGTGAAGTTTACATGTTGAATCATAAAAGGGAGCTCTCATCATATTGCAAACTAAGATCTACCGATGCTGACAGGATGTGGTTCCAGCTTCATACCCCTAATCACTGGGTGTTTGCCTTTCATCACGAAGAAATAGTCTCGGCAGTATGCGGATCTGATGTTTTTACGGCAAAACTTCAAGGCGTAGGACTTATGAAACTAACAGCTAACTGTGTCATCAAACAACCCACCATGACTATTAATGCTCATAATATATTCATATCAGAACTAAGTGCCCCGTTTCTGCAAACACTCAACCTGAGTCTAATTGTGGATAAGTTTTAAATCGAGCCAATACAAGCTAAAAACCAGAAGAAGGAGGAAATCATCATTCGAGGAGAAGACGACTTAACACTACTCAAAGAGAAAATAGCGTATCAAAAAACACAGCAAACATTACCAAACAAAATCTCTCACCATGATGTTCACCAGTACTCGATTGGTTACCTTTCATTTTTTGGAGTTGTAATCCTGGCCACACTTTTGCTACTACTACGGAGGAAGATGGCAATTGCTCAATCCCCACATGCTGTAGAGTTTGAGCTCAAAGATCTCAACGCCGCCGGGGAGAATGTTGACATATAGTTTTTAAGATATATAATTACCCTTTAAAATAAAACCATAGTATTGAACAACAGTTCAACGCGGGCAGTGTATAATTTCGCAATTACTAGGCAGCTTCACTGCATAACTTAATCAAATCATATCATACTTTTTCTTTCTTTCTTGACATACTGTAAATAATTGAATTAATACTAACTTGCTTGCCATATGCATTCTCATGCATTTATCAATGAATCAGCACTAATGCCGAATTCACTTTTGTAACATAATTCCTTTGAACTCAATCAATACAAATTTTGTGTACATTCAGCATAAGCATACCTTTAGCATACCTTTGTAAATAAGTTATCGTAGGCATTTCTTTTGTATAAATAGTATTGTAAGCCAATAAAGATTATCATTTTACGATCAACAGGTTGCTGTGCTCATTTGTTATTATTACTTTACCCCACCAGTGGTAATGAAGTATTAATAGATCACAACTACGAATCTACTCCAGCATACAAAGGAACAAGAACCTTTTGTATTGCCCTCTTCGGTCTGGTTAAGGTTTATGTACCCTGTCCAGCCAGTCGGTGCAAATTAGTGCCGACTTTAACACCTTCTTATAAGGTGTTTTCTACCAATTTTTTACCTTAGCAAGGGCTTGATCTATCCTATATATAAGGAAGCACAATTAGTGCTTGCCTTATAGCTAGCGTAATTTATTCTCGTTTGCGAGGGTAATTTTACCTTCTTATAGGGTGTTTTCTACCAATTTTTTACGTTAGCAAGGGGTTGATCTATCTATATATATCTATATATATAAGGTAGCACAATTAGTGCTTGCCTTAAAGCTAGCGTAATTTATATTCGTTTGCGAGGGTAATTTTAGATTCTTATAGGGTGTTTTCTACCAATTTTTTACCTTATCAAGGGGTTGATCTATCTTATAAATAAGGTAGCACAATTAGTGCTTGCCTTATAGCTACCGTAGCTTATATTCGTTTGCGAGGGTAATTTTACCTTCTTATAGGGTGTTTTCTACCAATTTTTTACCTTAGCAAGGGGTTGATCTATCTTATATATAAGGTAGCACAATCAGTGCTTGCCTTATAGCTAGCGTAATTTATATTCGTTTGCGAGGGTAATTTTTCATTCTTATAGGGTGTTTTCTACCAATTTTTTACCTTAACAAGGAGTTGATCTATCTTATATATAAGGTAGCACAATTAGTGCTTGCCTTATAGCTAGCGTACTTTATATTCGTTTGCGAGGGTAGTTTAACATTCTTATAGGGTGTTTTCTTCCAATTTTTTACCTTAGCAAGGGGCTGATCTATCTTATATATAAGGTAGCACAATTAGTGCTTGCCTTATAGCAAGCGTAATTTATATTCGTTTGCGAGGGTAATTTTACATTCTTATAGGGTGTTTTCTACCAATTTTTGACCTTAGCAAGGGGTTGATCTATCTTTATAAAATAGCACAATTAGTGCTTGCCTTATAGCTAGCGTAATTTATATTCGTTTGTAAGGTAATTTTACCTTCTTATAGGGTGTTTTTAATAATTTCTTACGTAAGCAATTACATAGTTAAAACATCAGTTACAAACGGAAAAGTCCAAATAAGCTGTTTCCTATAGGGGTTTCTTACCATTTCTTACTTTAACAACTTATATATCAATAAGGAAATATCTAAAGACGAATTTAAGATTTAATTATTTGTTTTATTTATTAAGACTTTTTTCATTTTTTCGTTGTACATATACACATGTGCTAACAATAATATTTTTGAACATCATTTATAAATGTTTCAACAGATGGTATTTTTTCGCCATCTTCTATTTCAAAAAAAAATATTTGTATAAATGTCCATACCGCAACGCACTGCGGTGGATATTCAATGTTCAAAACGAAACTGATTTAAAAAAAAAAAAATCAATGCATTCTAAATACGAATTGAATTTGTATTTCGTATTATATATTGCTCCAAAAAATTTTTGGAATTTAAACTTCTCACCGACAACAATTATTAACGGCTGCACTGGTATTTTTTTTGTAGACATTCGTCCCGTTTTTCATTCAGCAGACTTTTGATATCCGCTGCCTGCTTTGCCTCTAGTGTAAATGATGAGACGGAGTCAAGTATCGTGAATTTTTTAAGTCTTCCCTGGAACTTTCGGGCAGCGGGAGACAAAACCCCGTGAAGAAGTGTGGCATAGGCGATGTTGATATTATCTGCAGATAACACAAAAAAAAAGTATTACATTTTTTTTTTATTAAATAAGGTTAAGGAAAGGTTAACGAAAAAAATACTGCGATACGATCAAGAGCTAATGACGCTTGTAAAAAAAGTTTTTTTCGATCCACTCAAAACTTACCAATGTCAAGCATATCAAATTTTTTCTTAAGTTCTTGGAAATAGGTCTTCAGGAATCTAGTTTTGATTCTATCTTCAAAAATATCTACGGCGTGTTTGCAGTTTGCAATGTCAAGCATATCCATTTTTTTATTCGCTTAAAGATTTTATATATAAATGTTTTTTGCGAGCCGTTCTACTTCACATATAAGCAAACACTTACCTTTCGCGACAATATTCTCATCATGTTTTGTTTTTTTGGATCTGGGAGTGGAAGTGCACTCATTAACATTCACTTTCTTCATCGCCCTCCTTTGTCCTCTATATCTGTCGTATAGCTTGCCTTTCGGGGGACCTCTATTAACGCCTCGAACAAAAAAGGTTGCCTGTGTTGGAATCAAGCGCTTTATAAAAACAAAAAACCATTAAATACTTAACAAATTTGATCAACCTTTTGCTCTGAAGGAAAAATGTTTACAATTTCATCTGCAAGCTCAGCACATCTTTTAACAGAAAGATTTTTGTTCTGTTCTGTATAGAATTGGACTATTTTTCCAACAATATTGGTCCGATCATCGGGCTTTAAATACTTTTTTTCCTTATAGTTTGCAATTAAAGCCTTGCCCTGCTCGGTTTTGTTCAGTATATGGATGACCATTACCTAAATAATTATTTTCTTTAAATTTTTAAGGAAAGACAAAACAATATCGTATATGTATTTACTTTTCAGGGGCTCTTACTTTAATTTCCTATATTTAATTTATTATGTGTTTTTAAAATACTCACATCAATTTCTGAAGCAGTACTTTTTGATGAAGGACTACATGTTGATTGATTTTCACAAATCCAAGATGATACTGAACAATTTTTTGGAGTTTGCTGCACAGCCAAATTAAAAATACCCTGAAAAGAGGAATAATTCAAAAAATAACAATTTTTGTAGAATAATTCCAAAAAGTATGATACAAATATAAACTTACTTGTGTTTTTTGCCAGATGCCAAGTTTGTGCTCGAAAATAGTTGTTAAATCCTTCAAACAACTTATCCATGTGGTGTCTCTGAATATATTTAAGTCCTTCTATATTTATACTTTTGCCTGTTAATGTAATAAATATACTCAGAAAAGAACTATTAAGTAGGTAAACACAAGTTTTACCTTTTAAAAAAGTATAAAGTTCGTCACATAAGTTAAAGGATTTTAAGAGAGTAACTAACTCATCATTTTGATTTTGCTGTGAAATTTGAGGCGAATTTATAAAGTCATCATTTGTTTATTGAAAGTTTTCTGAAAACATATCAACGCGACTTGAACGTCCAATTGAATCATTTTGACTTTCTTGTGAATATTGAAGCTCCGGTGAATTTAAGATCATTATTTGTTTCTTCAATGTTTTGTGAAATCATATTTATACAGCCTGTTGAATTTTTTTTACTTTCTTGTGAATATTGAAGCGGTGAATTTAAAAGATCATCATTTGTTTCTTCAATGTTTTGTGAACTCATATTAACGCGACTTAAACAGCCTGCTGAATTGATTACATATATTGCTTGGTTTTTGGTTATAAGTTCACTATTATTGCAAAGATCCAAATCATTCTGTTCACTTGGTACACTTGCCATTAAGTCTTGAAAATGGATTAAACTATGTTCAGATTGTGGATTCATTGTATATTAAGGATGTGAAATTTTCTCTCAAAAAAAGTACTTTCTACGAATAAAAACACTTCCACACAAGATCTGGTGTGCGTTGACTGGAGGTCCGTCGAGTTCTTAGATTGATTTGATTGATAATTGACTTGAATGTTCTGTTGAAAGTATTTCATAGGATAAATAATGGTCATTAAATATTGTTGAGATATCTTGACATATTACATATACCGCAGAATTTTTATTGATAGTAATTCTATTGATTTCATAAAATATTACAACTGTACCATTACTAATAGATAAAAAATGACCTTTCTTATACACCGTGCCTAACACTACGATTTTTTCGTAGTGATTCAAATTTTCGTTTAAAATAGTGTTATAAATAAGAAAGGTTTTGTTCAAAGTTTATTATTAGATCAAGATCTGTATATTGCAGGTGGTCTTTCTCATGTTGCAGTCCTAAAGCAAATTTGAGCTGAAATTTTCTTGCAACAGACACTAAAATGTTTTTCCGACTGTGGGTAACTCTCGCATAGGATTTGAGCTCTTGGTGTTTAGCTTCAAATAAGAACGACCAATAATATTTCGGCAGTCCAGAGTGGCGTATAATTCGTGGGTAGTGTACCAAATGATGATGACAAAGATTATGATTTTCTACAAGCAGTTCTAGGCCATGCAATGTAGCATTGCTGTAACGCGGAAGAACCAAAATGTTCAATATTTTAATAAAAATTCGTACAAATTCCCAAACTTTATCATAAACTGGAATTAAATGACTAATAATCAAGGGAATGTGATGAATTAATGTCCACATTTCTCTTGCCGTTGCATTTAATCTCCTTCGTTTTATATGAGATGCAGTGATATCTTTGAACAAATTCCCTTTTTCAGTATCTCCATAAGAAAAAGTAGTTTTGAGACGATTCAATTCGTCTAATGCAAATATTTTATTTTTAATATAGTGTTCCATAACATGTGTCAAGGGTCAAGTTGTAATGCGCAACTCCCTCAAACACATCATGCATAACGTCAACCGACAAATTATTTACGACATGAAAATATGGTATAGTATTTTAAATTGAGTCCTTATAGACTCCAGTAGAAGGAAAACCAACCGACAGATTTTCTTCGTAGTTTTCTATTGTGCGAATGGTTGTTGTCTTCTTTACACATTGTTATCGTCATGTTACTTGACGAAGTGCAAAATCTACAAAAGTAGTTTGCCGAAAATGATTTACTAAAGTCTAAGATTTGATTAAGGCCCAAATTATGTCCTAATATTATGCCAACAATAAGGTGTATAGATGTTTTTTCATTATTCAGAACGATTTCAATTCCTTCCTGTTCTAAAGAATTAATTTCTTGGACAAGATTATTAAGCGTCAAGTCATTTCCATACTGTTTAACATCTTCTGCTTTGAGTAAGGAAGCAATATGAATATCATTAACTTTATAGGAATTTTCAAAAATAATTATTGAAAAGTATACGCCTGTTATCTTATGGACACCAGCATGTGAACCCAAGGGATTGTTAATTTCATCCGCGTAAAGAAGTATGGAACTACATTTTCGTTACTATACATTTCTTGTTTTTGCTGCCATAGTTTGCCATTTATGAAATGTCCTTTATTAGAAATATTTTTCGAAGGTAAGTAATCAGTAAGTACGTTTTGAGTATCTTGTTTTCCAATATTTTTCTGAATTCGAATTTCAAGTTCATTATTACACCTTTATCAACTTTTACATCTAAAGTACTTTGTCCATCTTTCATAACGTTTACGATTTCTCTATTTATATCAAATTCTACAGTTTCCTGATATAAATCATGGTTTTGCAACCATTTTATTAGTTTGTTTTCAGAATCTACTTCTTTGAATAGCCCTTTGTACTCATGAACAATTGATATAACTTTTCGTTTGTCATCTTCACACATGGTCGAAGCTATTTCACTTAAATTTTCCAAAAGAGGCAACAAAATTAGTTTTTAATTCCTAATTGTATTGTATTTACATCTTTTCTTGAAAAGTTATTGTTATTGTGAAGACTGAGAATAAATTGAACTAGTCTGTCTTCGGTAGTCATTTTCGAGCTTGTGAGCTCAATAGGTGGTGAAGGTGTTAGAAAACTTTCATCATAAAAATTAACGTTCGAGTACTGCTCTAAATCAGGCAACCTTTCAAGCACGGAAGGACTGTTCCTACTTTCTGTTTCGTCATTATTACCTAACTCCTTCAAATGAATAACTAAATGTCTTTTATAAGATGACATTCCTTGAAATACTTGACCACATGATTTTTGAAAACATTTCAATCTACTATTAATATCACATCCGTGTAATATTTTCAAATGACTTACAAGGCCGTTTAGATTTTGAAATGATTTTGAACAAATAAATCAAGATATGGTTGTTGTTGACATTCTGTAAGAAAAAAGATATTCCATTTCTCTCATTTACCTTTTATTCTAGATAATATTTAAAATGGTATAATATAAAAATAGAAATACAAGATATCGTCGCGTCGGCGTCGGTGTGCTGCAAAAAAAGCTCATCACTTTTTTGTGAAAATCACACCTACTATGATAGGTTTTTCAGTAAAACGCCAATAAAATGACATATGTTATATATGTAGCTCTAGCAGGGTTGTAAAAGCTTAAGCTAGTTTATAGCTTAAGAGTGGATTTAACTCACAAGCTATTTTGTGAATTAAAAAATATTCAATTCACAAGCTAGCTTATGAATTATCCGGATTATGAATTGGAGAACATTCTGGTAATTCATAAGCTAGGTTGTGAATTGATTTTTTTCCATTTCATAATAAACTCATAAGCTAGCTTGTGAATTGAATATTTCTCAATTCTTAATTCTACTATACAAGCTTATGAATTGCACCTTTCTCAATTCTTAAGGCGGTATTACACTTTCATATAATACTGCCTTTAAACACAAACTTGCTTGCGAATTTAATCTTTCTCAATTCTTAATTCTCCAACTAGCTTATGAATTGAATGTTTATTAATTCGTAATGCACAAACTAGCTTGTGAATTAAATATTTTTCAGTTCTGAAGCTTACTATTAGCTTATAGCTTATGGATTTTTCTCATAAATTCGCAAGAATTAAGAATCCAATAACGAAAAAAAATACTTAAAAAAAAAAATTTGAAAAAAGTCGTTTTTGTAATTTTTGGTTTTCTCAAAAACTACAGGTTATTTTGACATCCGGTTTTTTGTGTTTGATCAAAAATAAATAAGAGCATTGAAAATAAGCCAGAAAAATACTACTTAATTACGTAAAATTTGGAAAAAAAAGTGGTTTAAAAAAAAAAAATATGTTTTTTTTTTTCAAAATTTTGACTTTGAAAATGAATATTTCAAAAACTATTTATTTGAACAACTTATTTTTAAATTTAAATTAATGTATAAGTTTTTGGCTTTTCAAAATGCTATAGCACGACTCTGTAGGTATTACCGTTATTTTTAAATAATTTTTTTCCATTTTTAGTGATTTTTTTCTTAAATTGCCTAAACGGGGGAAAATGGACCCCCCCCTCCCATACGATTTTTTGCTTGTCTAGGTCCAACCTACACACCCTATTTTTTTGTCACACCTTATGCAAATCACCCTGTATAACTCACAGTAAAGTAAATCGCCGCCGCGCCAGCCGGATCGTTTGGTTTTTAGATGATAACTGCTACTGCGTAGTGCGAAGTCCGCTGCGTACATTTAAAAGTTGTAGAAAGCTGTAGAAAAATACCAACACATAAAAGGCGTATTTACCTGAGCTTGGGTAGATTTACTTTTTTTTTTGCAACATAATAAGGGATGTTTACCTAAGCTTAGGTGAATCTAGTTGTTAAGAGAACATTGCTCGTGTAAGTGTAAGTGTTAAGGTGAAATGAGAGAATGGATAGGGAGAATTTACCAAAGAGATAAGGTATAATTTGACGAATAAAATTGGAGGGAGAGTTGACAAATATATTAATGGCATAGTTGCCATCTTGGTAGAGTTCTACCAAATTTGGTAGATTTTAATCGCTTTGGTAGGTTGGTACATTTATGTTTTTGAAGGGAAGCTATATGGGTCTAGAATAACAGATCAGCTGTAAGAATAATTTAAACCATTAACTGTGGTTTTCCATTGGTAAAAATAATCAATCATTTATGATCCAAATCATAACTGTCGTATTTTTATTTTCGTAGATCTGATTGATCAAAAGTACAAGATTTTTCAGATGACAAGTCAGATTTTTCAGTTTTCGAATATAGATTTTCAGACGTGGAAAACAGCCTTAAAAATCTTAAGATAAGATTTTACTTGTCAAAACAAAGAAAACATTCTTTATATGCTGATCGAACTTTACTTATTTAGTTTTCTGTTCTTCTAGTTTTCACTTATTTGTTGAATTTAAAATGATAATCATTGGTGTTTGGATATTTCGTATTGTAAATTGACACTGAAAGTGAAATTATCAACAATAAAAATATAGTTTTTTCTTGACAATGACCAAAGCCAATACATACATGTTGGCATCGACAATGCATCCGCGGACTGATTTCCTTTTACGTTCACCAGTACGACGTGGACGGTAGCAGGAATGTCCCTTCTTCAACAACAAACGAACATGACCTGAAATAATCATTTTGTACACACTTTAGTCATTTATCTTAAAACCATTATGCAAGCAATTTTCAAACATACCATGGGTGAGGACACCTTGTTTCATGGGGAAACCTTGTTTGTCGTTTCCTCCAGCAATACGAAGAACGTATCCAGCGTATTCATCTCCGAGAACATCAGTGCCCCTGTTCTGTAACTATCATCTCGATAAAAGCAGGCGATAAACGGTGGAAAATGGAACGAAATTCTACTAAATTAATAGAATTTCGTTCCATTTTCCACCGTTTATCGCCGAGGCGATAGTTACAGAACAGGGGCACAGCTTCGACTTGTGCTCCCATGCGCTTTTCGTAGAAAATACGCAATTTATGTTCATCGACGACTTCGAAAAGTTTCTGGCATCCCGTTGCCGGGTAGGAAATGTTAAGCTAATAAACGAGAGCAAGATTAAAGTATTTAGACACTTTTGAAAGCACAATTGCACTACATGCAAATCAATTGCTTATATTAGTTTTTTAGGTTCACTTCACTAGTCACATCTCACATCACAACGCAATACGCAAATTGCTTTGAAATTTTATTCTCCGCCTTTTTTCGGCAGATGGCAGAAGGCAGATGGCAGATGTTTTTGTTTTTACCACGAAAAAAATGGTCGCAAAAGTTAAGGGCAAGCCTATATTTTTTTTTTGCGAAAAACTGGAAAATACTCTTCCCGTACTTTTTGTAAACTACGAGTTACATTTTTTGATAATTTTTACTATGGATTAATAATTATTACTGTGTTAAAATTTTTTTTCTTACTTTTTCAATCAATTTATTATTTTGAAGTTTTAATTTAAAGCTTGTATGTAAAAGCGCATTTTAGACTAAATTTGTAAGACCTGTTGGAATAAGGCTACTAGTCTTACATCACTTAAAAGGTTAGTAGTTTATTTTTGGAAATACGTGAAGTTGAGTGCTAACAATCAGGGAACATTATATAGTATGTCAGTCCCTATTATACACAAAATTTCACTGATACTACTTTGTTTTCTGATTTATGCTACTCAACGAATGAATTCATTTTTCTAAGAAACTCCAAAATCGCTTAGGTTTTGGAGGTCCATATTACTTTATAAAGTACATAATATATTAAAGCAATAGTTTTTGACTTTTTTTTTTTTTTTGTTAAAACTGGAAGGTAATCTTTGCCCCTGTTCAGTAACTATCGCCTTGGCGATAAACTGAACTGTTACAGAACAGGGGCACTGGTGTCCAAAATCAAAACTAGAGACAAATCTAAATTTTATTAAAACTGCCTGCAAAAAAAAAGAAATACTTGCATTGATTAATGCATGAGTGCTGTACAACATACTACTGAAAAGAAAAAAAATTAATCTAAGTTTTAAATTTTCGTAGTAATAATAACAATATTGATACTAATAATAAAAATAACTCTTACTTTAGATTAAGCATTTACCTGATGAGCATAATTGCAATAGTAAACTATTAGTTTAATTTATTCGTTCTCTTATGTAACAAAAACAATAAGGGCTGATGAAAACTGTGAGCATCAGAAGAAACCCTTCTATTGCTACAAAATCTCTTGTTTTCAAAGAACGTTTGTTAATTTAACAAACTTAAAGAAAAGAATATAGAAAAATTGTAGTGTGAAAATAAAAACAAAAGTTTCTACAAAATGTTTTAAGGATAATAAAACGCTTTCAAAATACAAAACGGCAGCCAGACGTGGCCTTACTGGCTGAACACAATGCATACGCATACGCATACGGAGCCGGAGCCGCAAGAGTTAAAATCAAGTTAACTTGTCCAGCTCCGTCTTGCGTTGTTGTTGTATTCGCTTGTATTTAATGTTTTGACATCTCTTGCGGCTGCGTCTCTGCAGCCATTGTGTTCACGCAGTTAAAATCAAGTTAACTTGTCCAGTGCCCCTGTTCTGTAACTATCGCATCGATAACATCGATCGAGAAACAATGAAAACCGGAACGAAATCCTACTGAATTCATAGAATTTCGTTCCATTTTCCACCGTTTATCGCCTGCTTTTATCGAGGCGATAGTTACAGAACAGGGGCACAGCTCCGTCTTGCGTTGTTGTTGTATTCGCTTGTATTTAATATTTTGACATCTCTTGCGGCTGCGTCTCTGCAGTGTTCACGCAGTTAAGGTGGAATTTATAGAGATAAAACGGTGGAATGTGTTGGAAGCTGTACTCAAAGTGGTAGTAGTGAGATTTTGTGTAAAGTCAATCGTGAAAGCTGTACTCAAAGTAGTAGTAGTGAAATCAGCTTGAAGGCAGTTTCAATGTGTGTGTGAAGTTTGCCATCTAATTATTTCTTATCTCTGTCAAAAGTCAAGTTTTGGCAGGTCAATAGATAAAAATAAATGTGGTCGACCGTAGGTCAATGGTCAGACAAAATCTTTTAAATTGACGAGAAAACATTCAATTGCATTTATTTATATAAAATAAAACAAAAACTGCATGTTTTATAAAATTGATCTTTGGTGGATTTTGCTTTGAGTTGGTAGATTTTGAAAAATTCCGGGGTAGGAATTTTTTTTGGAGAGCGGCAACCGTGAAAGGCAGACTCAGAGTTGCACGCTAAAAATTGGAGGGAAAGTTGCCTTATATTTAATGCATATTTACCTTACAGCGTAGTGTGAATTTGCCTAAGAGATAAGGTAAAGTTACGCGCTAAAAATTGGAGGGAAAGTTGCCTTATATTTGAGGCAGATTTACCATATTTCGTATAGTGTGAGTTTGCCTAAGAGATAAGGTAAAGTTGCACGCTAAAAATTGGAGGGAAAGTTGCCTTATATATTTGAGGCATATTTACCTTACAGCGTAGTGTGAATTTGCCTAAGAGATAAGGTCTTTCGCGCTAAAAATTGGAGGGAAAGTTGCCTTATATTTGAGGCAGATTTACCATATTTCGTATAGTGTGAATTTGCCTAAGAGATAAGGTAAAGTTGCACAATTAGGATTCGAGTGAAAGTTGCCTTATATTTGAGACATACTTACCTTACAGCGTAGTGTGAATTTGCCTAAGAGATAAGGTAAAGTTACGCGCTAAAAATTGGAGGGAAAGTTGCCCTATATTTGAATTTGCCTAAGAGATAAGGTAAAGTTGCACGCTAAAAATCGTAGGGAAAGTTGCCTTATATTTGGGGCATATTTACCTTACAGCGTAGTGTGAATCTGCCTAAGAGATAAGGTAAAGTTACGCGCTAAAAATTAGAGGGAAAGTTGCCTTATATTTGAGGCAGATTTACCATATTTCGTATAGTGTGCATTTGCCTAAGAGATAAGGTAAAGTTGCTCGCTAAAAATTGTAGGGAATGTTGCCTTATATTTGAGGCATATTTACCTTACAGCGTAGTGTGAATTTGCGTAAGAGATAAGGTAAAGTTGCACAAATAGGATTCGAGGGAAAGTTGCCTTATATTTGAGGCAGATTTACCATATTTCGTATGGTGTGAATTTGCCCAAGAGATAAGGTAAAGTTGCACGCTAAAAATTGTAGGGAAAGTTCCCTTATATTTGAGGCATATTTACCTTACAGCGTAGTGTGAATTTGCCTAATAAATAAGCTAAAGTTGCACAAATAGGATTCGAGGGAAAGTTGCCTTTTATTTGAGGCAGATTTACCATATGTTGTATAGTTTGAATTTGCCTAAGAGATAAGGTAAAGTTGCACGCTAAAAAGTGGAAGAAAAGTCGCCTTATATTTGAGGCATATTTACCTTACAGCGTATTGTGAATTTGCCTAAGAGATATGGTAAAGTTGCACGCTTAAAATTGAAGGGGAAGTTGGCTTATATTTGAGGCATATTTACCTTACAGCATAGTGTGAACTTGCCCAAGAGAGAGGTTGAAAACTAGAGTTACCTTAAATCTTAGGTAGATTTACATTAGTTTTGAGAAAGTTTTACGCAATCGAAGGAAAAAGAAAACACCCTACCATTTTAAGGCAGTTTACCTTGGATTGCACTTCCTAAGCCATACATATACTGCCTTAATTCTAGGGTATAATCAAGCTTGACTAACAAAATCCATATAAAAATGTTTACCGTAGCGAGATAAGTAAGTTTTACACAGCTTTTTTCTCTGAGTGAGGTGATGAGTCGTCTTTGTAGTATGGAAGTGAAGATTTTGTATGCTGCATTTAGATAGGATATGCCCCTATAGTCAGCCAAGTTACCTTTTTTGTAGATTGGAAAAATAATCGATTGGCAAAAGTCCTGGGGAATCGGCCCGGTTTCCAATACATTTGTTGAATGTTAATGTTAGCCAACCAATTAACTCCATGTCACGCTTATAAAATTCAACTGACAACCCATTCGCTCCTGCTGCTTTTCCTTCTTTAAGCTTTTCCACTGCTAATTACCTCTTGCTGTGTTTTTATTGGCATCCAAACATCATTCCTGAAATTAGGAGCAACATAATGAAAGCTAACTGCTTCCTGAGTTGGATTCAACAAGTTCCTGAAGTGTTCAGCCAAAAGATTTGCGGTTATATCACAATGAATGGTAAGGTAAGGTTAGGTTAGGTAAAATTGGCTGACGGTTGATCTTATTTCCGTCACACTTAGATCAATATAGATCAACTAGCCGAAAATACCCGGCGTTGTCCGGGTTCCTTTTTGCGAAGACTTCTAATCACAAAGCTGGAAGTATCCAAAGACGAAAAATCCAATTTTTTTTTTTATCTTTACCTCTTATTAACTTCTGTTTTCTGTACAACTGTTTTATTGCAATAACATCAAAAAGAATTTAAGGATTTCCAGAAGCGTCTGAAGGAAACGCAATGGAAGAAACAATAAGCAACAAATTAGAGCACCTCAGCTTAGCAAATTAGCTCATTTGTCATTAAGAGCCAGTTTTTCGGTGCAGAGTTGTCCTGTGGTGATAGTTTTCAAGTTAGCCCAGACGATCATGAGTTATGACAGAGTTAACTCCTCACCATAGGATAGAAAAATATGAAAGACAGAATGAAAAATTTTAACTCACCATTCAATGTTTGCTCACCATGAGTCTCAGCAATTTGCCATTGACATTTTTCTGAATTACGTCAAATAAGCTCATTTGTCATTAAGAGCCAGTTTTTCAGTGCAGAGTTGTCCTGTGGTGAGAATTTTCGAGTCAACCCATACGATCATGAGTTATGTCAGAGTTAACTCCTCACCACAGGATAGACAAATATGAAAGACAAAATGAAAAATTTTAACGCACCATGAGTCTCAGCAATTTGCAATTGACATTTTTCTGAACTACGTCAAATTAGCTTATTTGTCATTTAGAGCCAGTTTTTCAGTGTAGAGTTCTCCTGTGGTGAGATTTTTCGAGTTAACCCATACGATCATGAGTTATGTCAGAGTTAACTCCTCACCATAGGATAGACAAATATGAAAGACAAAATGAAAAATTTTAACTCACCATGAGTCTCAGCAATTTGCCATTGACATTTTTCTGAATTACATCAAATAAGCTCATTTGTCACTTAGAGCCAGTTTTTCAGTGCAGAGTTGTTCTGTGGCGAGAATTTTCGAGTTAGCCCATACGATCATGAGTTATGTCAGAGTTCACTCCTCACCATAGGATAGAAAAATATGAAAGACAGAATGAAAAATTTTAACTCACCATGAGTCTCAACAATTTGCCATTGACATTTTTCTGACGTCAAATTAGCTTATTTGTCATTTAGAGCCAGTTTTTCAGTGCAGAGTTCTCCTGTGGTGAGAATTTTCGAGTTAACCCATACGATCATGAGTTATGTCAGAGCTAACTCCTCACCATTGGATAGACAAATATGAAAGACAAAATGAAAAATTTTAACTCACCTTTCAATGTCTGCTCACCATGAGTCTCAGCAATTTGCCATTGACATTTTTCTGAATTACGTCAAATAAGCTGATTTGTCATTTAAGGGCAGTTTTTCAGTGCAAAGTTGTCCTGTGGTGAGAATTTTCGAGTTAACCCATACGATCATGAGTAATGTCAGAGTTAACTCCCACCATAGGATAGAAAAATATGAAAGACAAAATGAAAAACTTTAGCTCACCATGAGTCTCAGCAATTTGCCATTGACATTTTTCTGAATTACGTCAAATAAGCTCATTTGTCATTTAGAGCCAGTTTTTCAGTGCAGAGTTGTTCTGTGGTGAGAATTTTCGAGTAAACCCATACGATCATGAGTTATGTCAGAGTTCACTCCTCACCATAGGATAGAAAAATATTAAAGACAGAATGAAAAATTTTAACTCACCATGAGTCTCAACAATTTGCCATTGACATTTTTCTGGCGTCAAATTAGCTTATTTGTCATTTAGAGCCAGTTTTTCAGTGCAGAGTTCTCCTGTGGTGAGAATTTTCGAGTTAACCCATACGATCATGAGTTATGTCAGAGTTAACTCCTCACCATTGGATAGAAAAATATGAAAGACAAAATGAAAAATTTTAACTCACCATTCAATGTCTGCTCACCATGAGTCTCAGCAATTTGCCATTGACATTTTTCTGAATTACTTCAAATTAGCTCATTTGTCATTTAGAGCCAGTTATTCAGTGCAAAGTTGTCCAGTGGTGGAATTTTCGAGTTTACCCATACAATCATGAGTTATGTCAGAGCTAACTCCTTACCATAGGATAACTCTTCACTGAAGAACTGGCCCATAGGAAATGGCAAAAGGAAACATATCATTGCACTTACTTACGGCGCTGATTGAAAAATTATTACTCACCCCTCTATATGTGGACTCACCACAACTCTTACATTGCGATTACTTCATCTTCGATCGCTCCTACATAACAAAACCACTTGTGAAGTGGCAAATCCATTCCCGAGACTCAACACCACTAAAAAATTAATTTCACCGACATGTAATTTGAAGGACATGGAATTTTTGGTCTCCGTCGGACTTTCGGTAGATGTAATGTTGGCTGAGACCACAGGTGAGTTTTCGAACGACTAAAAGTAGATATCTGTCAAATCATAAACAGCTGAAAAAACATAATTTTCTGTGAACTATTTTTTTTTTTTTCAAACTTCTAAGTACTTTATTTCCAACAAAAACCCAACAAACTTCAACCCAGAAAGCAAAACAAAATGAGTCAACAGATGTTTTGCAGTCATCTGTTCTTTAACATGGGATTTCACAAACAACAAAAAATGTCACGAAAAGGATGTATATCGCCTTAGATACTTTCTTGAACGCACCCCTTTTAATTTTCACTGATTATTCCTGTTTCCATGGAGTTGGCAAAGTCAACCTTGGTTCAGCCCACCATGGAAACAAAGTATGGGCTGCAATTCTGATAATTGTTATTATTCTAAACGTCATTTGAAATGTAAACAAAGGTTGGTAAGTACGAAAAAATTTTTAAATTGTAAGATATCTTAGATAATTGTAATTTTTTAGGTTTTCAGTATAGCCTATAACCAAACCATGGTTATAGGCTACCGTATGGGATATTTTTCGGGCCAATTAAATAGGTAAGTTTAAAGTTTTGCTCTTTCTTAGGAATTTTGTGTCGAGCAAACAAAAAAGCTCAATTATATAGTAATATAGAATATAGATATAGATTGTGATACCCTGGCGTATTGTAACGTCCTAGAAACCTATGAGCTTATGTCTGTTCAGTATTTAACCATTTTGTGGCCTTAGTGAAGTTTAACAGGCTGCTTTTTGAAGCGTCTGATAATTCTTCTAGTTCATTTAAAAAGTAATTGCCTAGAATTTTTTTCCTAGTATGGCAGAGTGCTGGGCATTGACAAAGGAAGTGGCTTGTATCCTCATGTTCATCTTCGTCATTGCATCCTCTGCATAGGTCATCGGTGCAAAGACCCATTTTCTTTTTGTGATAACCTAGTAGGTTATGTCCAGTTGTGATACTGATAAGCATTCGCAATGAAGATCTATTCAATTATAGCAGCTTTTCAGATTCTTTCTTATCATATTTCGGCCATAGTTTCCTGGAAGTAACACAGAAATCTAGGCATTCCCATCTTTCATTGGATTTTCGCATTATTTTGCTACCAATGATCTGTTTCATTTCACAAGGTGGAATCTTAGCTCTTCGCGACAGCAAGAAACAAGCTTTGATTTGATAAGAGTGGCAGAAATTGCTTTTATTGCTGCTTGGCTATCAATGAAAAAGGTGATATCAGCATGTGATAGCGCCATCATGGACACCTGTTTTGCAGCGTGTGAAACTGCCAAGATCTCGGCTTGGAAGACGCTGCTGTGATTTGGAAGTCTGAATGAGCTTGCTAGGTTTAGGCTTTCTGAAAAGAAACCTGCCCCTGTTCCAACTTCCATTTTTGAACCGTCGGTATAGATTGATATAGACGTCTCGTTCAGGTAAGGTGTTTCATTCTCCCAATCCTGTCTATTGCGGAAGCTGTTTGTGAAGGATTTTTAAAAGTCCAGGTATGGAGTTGTGTAATCCGTGCAGATGTTGTTTTCTGCGTAACGCGATAAGATCTGTGCGTGTCCTGTTTGGCTGGTTTTCCAGACATTACATTGGTTTAGTCTAAGTGCACTGTTTGCTGCCGCTTCTTGAACATAGAGATCAAGAGGTGTGAGATTGAGGATTACTTCCAAACTCGCGGTCGGTGTAGTTCTCATTGCACCAGTTACGCAAATACAGGCAGATCTTTGAACTTTGGTTAGGGTTCTTAAATGCGTGGATTTTTCCAACGCCTTCCACCAGACCAAATTGCCATAAGATAGGATAGGTCTAACAATGGCAGTATACATCCACAGGATGATTTTGGGATTTGGTCCCCAGTTTTTGCCAAAAATCCTGTTACACGAATACAGTGCTATCATAGATTTTTTGTATCTTTCTTGTATATTAGGACCCCAATTTAGTTTTTTGTCTAAGATCACTCCCAGGTATCTGGCTTGATCAGAGATCTTAAGAGGGGTCTTATTTAATCTTGGTAACTCGAAGGTATTTTTCTTCTATTTGTAAAGAGTACCAGCTCTGTTTTGAGGGGGTTAACTGCAAGGCCGCATCTTTTTGTCCAAGCGCTTACGTTGGTTAGTGTATAATTCAATTGTGCGCTAATAGTGGAAAGGAATTTCCCCGTCGCCAGAAGAGCTAAATCATGGCCATAGGCAACCACTTTCACGCCATCATGTTTGAGAGCTACGAGGATCTCATTCATGACCAGGATCCAGAGCAGGAGTGAGAGAATACCTCCTTGTGGGGTTCGTCGTGACACACACTTTTTCAAGCTTGCACCTCCCAGTTTGCTGTGGATCTGACGTTTTGTTAGCATACAAATGATCCAATTTGTGATTGTTTCTCCTACTTCTAGATCATTTAGAGCCTTCTTAATTGCACTGTTTTGCACATTGTTGAAGGCTCCTTCAATGTCCAGGAAAGCTGCCAGTGTGTATTCCTTATCTTGCAGCGTTTTTTATATGGTTCTTACTATACAGTGAAGTGCTATTTCCACACTTCGTCCTTTTGTGTAGGCATGTTGAAAGGTAGATATTACTTCCGGTTTCAGAAAGCTACGGATGTGTAAATCAAGTAACCTTTCATACGTTTTCAGTATAAAGGAGGTCAGACTTATAAGTCTGAAGTCTTTTGCTTCTATGTGGCTGGGTTTGCTGGCTTTCGGTATGAAAACGACTTTAACTTCCCGCCATATTTTGGGAATCTAACCCCATATGAGGCTATTTTCAAAAATGTTCTTCAGATGTGGGATGACTTTCCTGCTGCTTTTTTGCAGCATCATAGGGAAAATGCCATCGTGACCCGGAGATTTAAAAGGTGAAAAGGAGTTGATAGCCCATTCCAACTTCTCTTCCGTTACGATATCTGTCGTTATTTCGTGTCTAGAAAACTAAGTGGTTTCTACTTCACTGTTCTCTATAGGGCTGCATCCAGGGAAGTGCGAATCGAACAGATGTTCCAGACTCTCGACCGGGGATTCAGTCCAGTGGTTATCTGGTCTCCTCAGAGAACCAAGAGGTATGGTTTCCTTTGAGAAGATTTTCCGTAGTTTGGCCGATTTGTTCGTGCACTCAATTTCACTGCAAAAATTTCTCCATGAGCAGCGTTTTGCTCGTTGAGTTTCATTTTTGAATTTCCTTTGGCTGGACTTGTAATTGTAATGCTCCCAGTCATTTTCGGAGCCGGTCCGTTTGGCAGCATTGAAAAGTCTTCTAGTTTCTTTCCTAATGCTGCTCAGCTCGTTATTCCACCAAATTTGTTTTTTGCTCTTTCTTACCGTTGTGATCAGAGGACAGCTTTTATCCAGGGCATTTCTCAGAATCCCTGTGAGTTCTGCAGTCAACTTATCAAGGCTTTGCAGTTCAAGGTTCCTATTTGTATTGAGGGAATCATTATCGTCTACCTCCCTACTAAAGGTACCCCAATCTGTTCGTCTATTATTACGAAATGGTTTGATTGGGCGATCTGTAGTGGGAATGATAAAATTTATCAGACGATGGTCTGAGAAAAAAATTTCTTCTAGTACTTTCCATTGCTCTACTGGACAAGTGTCCGAGTTGTTTGTGAGGGTAATGTCAAGTACTTCTTTACGGCTTTGTGTAACAAAGTTAGGTGTGTTACCTCTATTGATAACCAAAAGATTGTTTCTTAAAATTAATTCAAATATAAGTTCCCCCCTAGAATTTGTGTCGGTGCTTCCCCATTGCACATGGTGTGCGTTGGCGTCACAGCCCATAATAATATCTAGTCTACTCTTACTTGTGTATTTTACCAGTTGGTAAGTGATATCCGCTGGTGGTCCTTCAATTCCATCATGTGGCATGTAGATGGAAGCCAAAATTCGCGTTCCATCTTTACTGTGGTCTGGTCTATTGTACTATAAGTAGTTAGAAGAAAAAGATTTAACTGTTTTCTAGCTACTATGCATGTTCTAAGGTTACTGTCTGGACTGACTAAATTGGATTTGTACAGCGTAAATTCTTTGGAGTGTAGGCCCTTAATTTTTCCTCTTGCGACCCAAGGTTCTTGTATAAGGGCTACATCAATTTGTCTACTCTCCATGAGGTAGACCAGGTTGGCGGAGGCGGCTTTACTATGTTGGAGATTTATTTGTATTAACTTCATTACCATGACATATTTTGTTTTTTATACAACGCCTTACTAACCTGTTTTTTGATTCTAGCTATCAGCCTGAGCTTGCATCGGGTAATGCCAACGCGGACTTTGAAGCTGACTCGTCTTAGAAGTGGTATGGAGTAGTGGTTCAATCTCACAATCAGTTCAGTGCCTGTCTCCGTTTTTTCCACCTTCATGATCTTCCATTGGTCGCTCAGAAGTTCGGCATTTAATGAAAGGATGTACCTTTCTAGCCGATCGCGGGGAATAGCGGGTCCTCTGACCAGCAGTTTTCTTATTGGTTGGTTTAAGATCTTTAATCTCATTGGCAGTCATAAGCCGTAAATCGGCATTCTGCCAGGGAGCTGCCGTCTTCTTCACGACCTCCTGGAGCCATTGAAGGGTCCATTCATTCTCGGAGCTCATCATCTTGAAACCATGGACGGTAGTGAGGTCCCCGAAGAGTGGCGGTTGCCTACTCTTAACGATCGCCTCATTTGCCTCTTCCAGGATTCTTAGCTCAAGTAAATGCCATTC
Source organism: Melanostoma mellinum (assembly GCA_914767635.1). Classification (NCBI taxonomy): domain Eukaryota; kingdom Metazoa; phylum Arthropoda; class Insecta; order Diptera; family Syrphidae; genus Melanostoma; species Melanostoma mellinum. The sequence goes on along the minus strand of OU612058.1, from coordinate 113,317,452 downwards.
GTCTTCACTCGGTTTGCGATTGGGTTTCCCAAAGTCGGCGATAGCGACTGGGTGGCCCTTTGCAGCAGGGACTGAGAAGATCTTCATCCTCTCAGGTATCCTGTTGGGTGAGGAGTTATTTGGGGAGGAGCTGGCATTTCTTGCTCTTTTTGAGCAGCTCGGCATACCGGTGTCGACAAGGGGCAGGGAGGCCACCTCACCAGTTCCGGTATTTGCTCCGCAGCCAGCTCGTTTTTTGCCTGTTGGGTCTTGTCCAGTTCGTTTTGTTATGTCTGTTGGTGTCACTGTCCGCAGTCTTTGTTCGGACCTGACCAGAGCCCTTTTGGCCTTTACCGTTAAGGATTCGGGGTTCTTTTTCTTGCCCGGCATTTCTATCGATGACAGTTGCCAGACTGTCCGTTGTTTTGTTGAGTGCCGCATTTTCGGGGTTGGATTCGTCAGTCACGTTCAGGTCTTGCGGAGGGCTATGGCCTTCTACACTACCTTCACGTATCCGTTCTTCCTCCCCCTCAGCAGAGACTTCGTTTCCCATTTCTGGGTTAGAAGTTCCGCTGTGTTTCCGTTCTTTAGGGTCTGTCTGTTTGTCCTTCGTGTTATGTCCTGTATTCGTTGTAGTCTCTGCACCAGCCATCGATGGGGTTCGCCTTTTCTTCGGCTGAATTTTATCAGCGTAAGAAGCAGGCGGACTCATCGAAGTCTAAGCACTCTTACCTAGAAGGGAGAGAGGGTTCGGTGCTGGACTATCAGTTGACCCATCCTTTCCCAAGCCGTCCCTATCCAAAAAGGCTCGTGTGTTGTGCGGTTTGTTTTGGTCAGTCTTGTCAGTTTTGTCATTCAAACCTTGCAGGGGGCTTGGTGCTAGACTAGCAGTAGGCCCGTCTTTTCCCAAGTTCTCCCTGCCTAGAAAGGCTCATGCGTCATGGAGTCTTTTCCGTTCAATGTCAGTCATATCGTTCCAGTCAACTTTCCCCAGCCTTTTGACCATGCGCTTGCAGTTGGAGATTTTACTCCGCCTGGACACGCACGATAGGTTTGAGATATCGGAGTCCGCTATGGAGCTGGCATCACTGATGTCATCAACAATGATATCCTCACCACTGGCTCCATCTTCCATACCTAAGCTGGAGAATGGGTCGAGGAGGAGGTTTCCTCTTCCTCGGTCATCTTCGTAACATTGTTGTTCTTTAGGTTGTTCATTTTTGTTTCAGCTTTTTCCTTTTTGTTATTTAGAGTTGCTTCGATTACTATATAAGTTGGATCTGTAAGAAAATGTGAAAAAAAAAGAAAAAGAAAAAGAAAAGAACGAAAAAAGAAAAAGAAAAAAGGAAAAGATCCAAAATTATAAGTAAGATCGTCAAACAAGCCAAACAAAAAATGAAATAAAAAAAATCAGTCACTGGCTACTTCTCCTTTCGATATTGAGATCGTAAGGCAAAGCCCAAGCCAGCAGCCGTGACGTCTGCTGACACTTTAGCGTATATCCCCGCTATTTTTTATTGCTTTTTTGTTTCCTTTTCATAACATAGGGGTGGGTCTCACTTAGTTTGCCCAAAACCCTAGCTGGTAGCTGATTTTGCGCTCAGGAGCATCTAACCGTAGCCATCCTGCTTGAATTTTCCAGTGTAAGCTTCCTCACCACGGCAAGGTGGAGACCCGTTGAAGAGGATAATTAATGGTTAGTCGTTTGCCATTTAGATTCCTTACCAAGGTCTAAAATTCCTTCGAATTTCTGCAATGTGCTAATCTGTTGGACTCAGCTTCAAAATACTCCATTTTCTTACGTTAACACAACATCTTGTAGTCGCTATTTGCTTGTAAGTACTGGTTCTTGATATATCCGTCAGACGCATTCTTATAAGCTCTAAGCCAAGCAAATGATTAGTATTTGGCTTTTATGCACTCAACGTCAAACCATAGGGCCGTACGACATCCTCGAACATCCCTGTTCGAAATGGCGGTCGGATAAGACGCCTTGATAGTTTCATCTAACTGCCTTATATTGAGTATACGCTTAGATAGACTAAGAGGCCTGCTAAGCTGTGCTTGATACTCAATCGCATTCGATTCTTTCCATTTAAGCTTTGGTAAAACGCTCATTATTCTTGTTGATTCGGGTATCCTTGCCGAAAGTTCAAACGTTACCACTACAGGAAGATGGTCCGAAAAAAGTACATCCTTAACCTCGAAATCTAAAATATGCGCATTTGAATTTGCACCAACGAGACTGTAATCAATAACCGAGCTACCTTGTTTGCCGACAAAAGTAAGTTCCCTCATTTTGTCTGATGATCTTATTCCCTTATGAATTCGTAGTCCGTATAAATCACACAAATCAATCAGTATTTATAATCCCATTCCAAAGCATGTCTTACTTTGGACAGCTCTTAGAACAGTGTCCAACTCGAAATCATATTTATAAACACTTTCATCGCTGTCTCAAGAATGTCTAACTTTAGACCCCGAAATTGGCAGTCGTATTTATAATCCCATTCCAAAGTATGTCTAACTTTGGACAGCTCTTACGGTTCGCGTACACTGAATCCGATTTATCGGCCGATATCGGATCGGAACTGTTCGGACGACAAGCTCGGACGTTCATCTGCATACACTGCTTCACGTTCTCTGACGATAGCTGACAGACAGCCTGTTATTGAATTTATTTATTTCAGTTCAATTGAAACATTTTTCCAGAGATTTTTAGTGACATATATATTATTATACGTCTTAGAAAACTTATTCCACAGTGGTGTCATACTAAAAACGAAATTTATTAACTTTACACTATCCATTGTGTACTTTTATAGGCAAACTGACGTCCGACGTCCGATAAATCCAAACAAGTTCGGCTTTGTCTGTTGATCGGATGAAGTCGGACGACATCGGACGACATCTGACGTTGTCGGTTGTAGTGGTGTACGTGCTCTCTTTGCTTAACACATGTTTGGTTCGAACGTCAGAGTTCGGCCGACAACGGCCGATTATAATTCGGACGATGTCTGATTTAGTGTACGCGAGCCGTTAGAACAGCGTCCAAGTCCAAATCGTATTTATAAACACTTTCATCGCTGTCTAAGAAATGTCTAACTTTAGACACCGAAATTGGCTGTCTAAACTATGGCTAAAGTGACCATTGATAAAGCAAAAAAACAATTTTGTTGAACATGTTATAAAACAATGTTAAGAGTGTTCAGATCGAAAAAATTAAAGAGTTTGAGGTGCAAAAATACTACTTTCAACAATTCCATTTATAAATTGCACAAATTTGATCATTTTATGAGACTTGGAAAAGCTGAACCATAAATACACCCTCCACTTGCTCTTCCTCTAGACTGAGTTCTAATAACTGGTATCCACTTAAATTTGAAATTACTAAATTTATTTTCAAAATCAATAAAACTACTTTCTGTTACAAACGTTTCGTACAAAAAAACAAAATCGAACTGATTCACAAACTAGTAAAATTCTATAAAAATATGTTTGCTACTTAATCCTGCAACATTGTATGAAATGATTTTATACTTTGAACATTTCAAACTACTATTTTTATTATTCACGTTTTTACAATTATTTTTATTTTGGCAGACGGCATTATCACTAAACACGATTCGTGTGAGCACCTGCTACAGTTTGAGAGCCTTTGTTGATGTCACTTATTGCCTTCCAACATAAGAATTTACGTCATTAAGGGCTGTCAAATCATAATTGTCACCAACCAGCTGCTGAAGCAATGGACGCGTTCATTGCAATTCAGATTTTAAGATTAACTGAAAAACTTATTCAGTTTTGCGTTGAACGGTTATCTAACAAGATATGTCAGGTGTGACGGTTTTGATTTGCATATGTAAAAAAAATTCATTAACTTTTTGTGTTTACAGCGATAAAAATTTCATAAGCGTAAAAAACAATCAGTAATGGAGTTAGAATTAGTTAATTGTATTTTTTCAATAAAAATCACGCACAAAAAAATCACCATCCCCTGGAAGTATAATTTTTTGTTGTCACTTATCGCATCTGACAGCTTAATAAACTGAATCTAGATTTTCAGCCTTCTTCTCCTGACTGAAAAACTGAATCGGTAAAAACTAACAGCTGATGAGTTGTCAACTGAAAAACTAAATGACTGGCCAATTAGAGGCCGAGAAAAGTTAGTTAATCTGAAAATCTAACTTGTGATGAACGCGCTCAATCTGCCGCAATTGTCAAAATAAAAATTTTTTCCATTGACTTGTATCGTTTCTCCTCGTAAATGGATTGTGATGCCCTTATTTTTAGATATTATGTCGGCTTTTAATTTATTCAATCGCTTTCTGCGTTCCCGTGCTGCACTTGGGTAGTCTTTGTGTTGTTGTGCCAGTGTTTCGCAGCTTGGATTTAGCTCTCAGCACCCGAAAAACATCTTCGCGATCAGACATTGGTTGCGTTCGGATTTTTACCTAAGACGAACTAGATTCCTTTCGTGACATTTGTTGTTAGTGTAATCCCATGTTAAAAAGCAGCTGACTGCAAAACATCTTTTGAGGGGAAAGCGATCCAAAGGTACCTTAAAAATCATGGTATAGCAAGCTACCCAATTTGAAATTTGAGAACAGCTGACTTGGATTCATTTTTGTTTTGCTTTCTGTCATAGTGCTTTGTTGCAAAATTGTTTTTTGTAAACATAAAATTTAAAATATGGTGCCCCTAATTAATCTAAACGACATTGTTTACGAAGTAAACGATTGTGAAGAAGTTTGCAATCGAATAATAAGTGGTTCGTGTTGTTTGCAATTTTTAAAACATATTTGGTTTGGTTTGTTTTCACTTCGATTTATCAGCTGTTTCTGATTTGACAGATACCTAATCTTAGTCGTTCGAAAACTTACCCGGATACAAAGGTATCCTAGTTATGCTACCCATTTTTTTTCGAACGCACCCATTTCTACAACAACATTTGCAATATTAGCATCAGTGCTCATTTGCCGTGCTGCAATTATTTTCGAAGAATTGTTTGTTTCAAATTTGACCAGTGCGTGCAGGTTTCAAGTGAACGATTAAGTTTTTCTCATTAACCTTTTTCTCAAGCAATCCAACCTGTTTTTCGAGCATAACACATCTTGACTCCATTTTGCGTAGCTGCAGTTCCATTGCCTTACCTATTGCTTTCTTTGAGCGTAGAAATTTCAACACAGATACCTTCCATGTCAGTCTTTGTTGCTACGTCTTTCAACTTTTCATCCAATAATTTCGACATCGGTGATTGAAAAAGGTTTTGTAGATCTTCTACCGACAAGTTACCTACTGCTGCATTACTTTGTTTTTCCTGCTGTGATGAATGTGATTTTGGGGACATTTCTGAATAAATACGCTTTGGTGTATTATTGTCGTCTTTATTAACCGGTGATCGTCTCAGTGAATTGCCGTATATCGTAGCACTTTTATTTTTGTTGTCTAATTAAAGAAAACTCATCTAGTTTTTTTCTTTTATTTATATAGCAAAGTGCTTGTATGAACTTGGTTCTTTTTTTTGCAATATTTTCAATTTTAACACAGTTAATTATTCAAAAACAATTTAATTTTGATGAAGCTATATTTTCACAAACTTTTCATAAGCGGACAGAGTTTCCAACCCCAGTCACCATCATAGTAGGACTGGATTAAAAAGTTTTTAGTTTTTAAATGGAAATTAAAAGTCTGAAAGTGAACCCATTGTCATGATTTTGCACCCGAAAAAGGCGTGCTAATTTCTTACGAAAAACCAGCAATGTTCCCAACAAATTTGATACATGATAAAAAAATGCAGATTGTTAGCAAATGAGAAAAATGCTAAGAGTAATGATAACCATACCAATGTTAAATTGATTATACAAATCAAAATTCAATTCCCAGGTGAGTGCAAGACAGCTGTCTGGTATTTAATGAACAAATTATACCTAATATGTATGTAGTTCAAAAATTTTAAACTGAATTTTTTTCAATAAAAGGATTATAATGTGTTTGAAGTGCGGTGGTACTCTTCGCATAATCCTTCCAACGCCCCTGAGGCATTTAAGCCAACAGTACTACATCATCAGCAAACATAAAGCGTTTAAAACAAGCATTCCCAGTAAACCATACCAACAACAAAAAATTAATAAACAGCGAGAAAAGATTTCGGCTTCCGAAACATTTTCTTTGTTCCCAAAAACAACTTCAAGCAGTAAATAATCTGAATAAGGCACATGCTTCACTTCAAGATCAAAGAAGAATTTATTTGAGCTTTGAGTCTCGGAACAGTTGTTCACCACTGAGCTTACATGACTCCCTATGTATGAAATTTTATTTCCCTTTTGCATCTGCGACATTTTGTAAATATTCTCAATACGTATCGCATTCCTCTAGTATCCTTCATTCCTCTGCATTTGTAACTGTGTCTTTTGAACTCCAAATTATTCGACCGAGCATGTTACACATACACAGTTCATGAACGATTACTTGAACTTTGTGTCAGACGTAAAATGGAACTGGTGAATCACAGTTTTGTTTTTGTTGGTAGCAAAGGGATTGCGAAACATACAAAATTTTCCAGTATGAAACTAGATTCCCTGTGTTTGTGTGAAGTAATACTCAAATTGCATTAAATTTACTCAATTATAACAAAAATTAAAATAGTCTGCCCTCAAATATATACTAAATGTCCCGTAATTCGTGTTACATGCTTTGGGGTGTGATTTTGGCGAACTTTGGTGTACCCTAAAGGACTATTCACATGAGCACGACCAACGAACAACGAATAAATCAAGAAATGAGATTTAAAGTACGTTAATAACAAAAATTCCCCACGAATTTTTTATGAACGATGGAAATGTTCATACTTATATTTAGGTGAATAAACTCTTTTTTTTGTACTTCAAATTAGAAAATACAATCATACATACAATCCACACTCCAACGAATAAATTTTTCGCGCGTGCTTAACCTCAAAATCATTCTCCATTTTTGTTTTGCATGTAAATTGTGTTCGTTATTCGCGAAATGTGAATGAAATGTCAAAATCAACGAATATTCGTTCATTCGTTGTTCGTTGGTCGTTCTCATGTGAATAGTACTTAACTTGTGTTTAATTCGATTTCTCTGTCAATACTGATAGTAGAGAAGGAATGGCAAATGAAAATTTTCAATTGAATCGGTCGTTTGAACAACCCATTAGGTCACTTTTTTCCAACATGCTTTTTTTGCTGAAAATGGTTCCTCACAGGTAGAGACCGATTCAATTGTACTTAAAACCGTTTTCAAATTGTTCTGAAATGGTTCCAATTGCATTGAAAACCAGTAGAAAAAGAAATTCGAGCATTAATCAACAAATACAAAACACCAACATTAACTTTGTTTTTGAAAATGCAATAAAATGAATAAAGATAGATTATTTCCAAATCTTATATACTTATAAGTTAAAACAAACATTTCTATTGATTATGTAACACAACGTCCTTTAAGTGGCTTCGGCAACTTTGCTGATTATAATTTTCCCCTCCAGTGCAGTGCTTGAATTGTTTCCGAATTGTTGAGATAAAATCGATCCCCACATTAAAAAAAATTGCAATAGAGTCAAATCGCAGGTGCGAAGCGCCCAATTGACGTACAAAAACCGATTGTTAATGCGGTTTGATAGATTAGTGAGCGAAAGATCTATAGTGGCATGGCAGTGTACCACGGCTCGTCATACTGCACGAACCAGAGGAAGTTGAAGTTTATTTCAAGAATTTTACTAAGAAATGGTCGGATGTGTACGGCCCACTGTTGACGGATTGCATCTTAGATTTTCGGCCTCAGCAACCGTATTCTGTGCCCCTGTTCTGTAACTATCGCATCGATAAAAGCAGTCGATAAACGGCGGAAAATGGAACGAGATCCTACTAAATTCATACAATTTCGTTCCATTTTCCACCGTTTATCGCCAGGGCGATAGTTACAGAACAGGGGCACTGGTCTTTACGTACGGTACGAAGATGGGAGTCATGAGCGTTACTTAAGTTACTGACTTTGCGTCAAGATTTCGAGCGAAAGCCAAATGTCAGTTTTAAATTAGTCAATGACTCAAAAAGAAACTGTAAACGAAAAGTGAATGGCCTTACAGCAGCGATGAAGAGATTTCTGGTATGAAAACGTATACTTTCAGGATGATGAATTTATTATTTTATCTCTTAGCAAAGTATGAACTTCGTTTTCTTCACCTTTCAATTTATTTCTACCACTTTTATTAAATCTCTCTTTGTTCGATTTCTACTTTACCAATAATTACAATAACTCTTAACATTATCACTCTATAATCGAAACTGACATCTGTGCCCCTGTTCTGTAACTATCGCCGAGGCGATAAACGGTGGAAAATGGAACAAAATTCTATGTTTTTAGTAGGATTTCGTTCCGTTTTCCGCCGTTTATCGACTGCTTTTATCGAGGCGATACTTACAGAACAGGGGCACTGGTTGCCTCGGGGGTCTGTTTATATAGATCAACAATACATCTAGAGCGTTCCAGTTTGTTCCACATGGTCTCCACATTTGCAGTCAACCATTTCCTCTCCTTGTATATTTCTACACTCACACACACTGACTTACAAGCAACGCCTGTCATTAGATGTACCTTATAGAGTTGCCACTTGTGTTTTCGGTTGAACGTTTTCGATTAGGAAATTGGTATTAAATGTTAGGTGTGCATTACAGTATTTTTTCAGAAAAGTCTTTGAAAAAGTGCTACTGAAAAGACTAAGCAAGGTCGTAGAAGAAAGAATTCTAATCCCAAATCATCAGTTTGGATTGAGAAATAAACATTCCACGATAGACCAAGTTCTTAGAATAATGGATGCAGTTTAAAAAGCATTAGAAGAAAAACAAATATGTTAGGCTATATTTATAGATGTTGCTCAACAATTTGACAAGGTATGGCATGAGGGGCTAGAGTACAAACTGCAAACTTTTGATGAATTTCAATGCAAAATTAAAATGGAACAAGCATATCCAAAAGAAAAGAGAAGAGCTCAACTTGAAATATAGAAAAATGTAATGGTTACTCGGTAGAAATTCTGACTTATCTGTCGAAAATAAAATAATGCTTTGCAAACAAGTACTAAAACCTGTTAAGACCTATGGAATCCAATTATGGCATTATGGGGCTGTCAACAAAAAAAAACAAATACTGAGATCAACCAAAAGTTCCAAAACAAAGTCCTTCCTGGAATAGAAAATGCACCATGGTACAAAAGAAATAGCGATTTATTTCGTGGCCAACAAAAAGAAATGTTTACAGAAGTTGTAGAAAAACACGCTCTATCACACAATCAGCGACTGCACAGTTTGATAAACTCTGAAATGGAGTCCGTATTAAATACGAGAGGCAATGTTCGGAGACTAAGAAGAGCCAAGTCACACGAGCTAATGGTCTAAAAGTCATGGGAAGCATTAACAGCCGTATCTATAAAGAACTTTTAATCGTTGATTAGATTTTATTGCCCTTCAAGTTACACTTAAGCATTGTATATATATCCTATAGTACTATCACTTTCCAGCGTTCCATTGACTTAATGGAAGTCGAAAGTGGTCCACAAAGTGTCCAATGTGTTCCACAAGACTGAGCAGGATTTCATATATGTAAGAGTAGGAAGCAAATAACAACGTTTAAATTTCATCATATATGCATTACTTTCTAACCCATAGGAAATGCTCACCTAAAGTGATACATTCCACTATGAGCATAACAGCTGATTCCTTTTTCTCCGTCGGTGTTGGCGCACCCTAGTGACGAACAATGTTTATAAAAAACGCTGGAAAGTGATATTACTATAGGATATATATACAATGACTTAAGTAACGAATCCGTATCGAAAATCAAATTTCACATTTAAGTTACCTTGCTAAGAGCCCTCTCAACTTAAGTGCCAATAGTGGCGTTTAAAGGTCTCCTAAATCCAAACTAAACATCATTCTTATTTCTGACGTTTCGGGAAAATCGGTGTCAATTTCGATCTGTTGTTTTTCTTAAAACAAGAATATCAAAGATTTTATTCGCGATTTAAATGTTTTCAATGTGCTAAGTTTTCTTCAGATGTCATGATTAATAAAAAGAAACCTAAAAAGCTGGCACAAAAGCTCCACAGAGCTACAACTACAAGCCCAAACGCGTTTTTCTTGCAACAACCATTCTCGTGAGTGCGGTTCTGAAAGGTTAAAGTGGAATAGCATTTTTCAAGGCATATTTTCCTGCTGTTGAGGTGATATCAGAGAAAAATCATTTTGGATGTTTATGGTGGTTGAACGCCCACGCAGTAGTTATGCTTTATCCATTTCGCCATGGATGTCGTGTGCATACAACCAGAGCTAAGAGATTGTTAGGGAATTGCAGTTTTGCTTGCCAAAGAAAGATTGTTCCATGGTCGAGCGGTCGATTTGCTACTCATAATAAAACCAACAATGCGTTGCGTTATTTTTGAATTAATATTCGAATGAAATTCTCATCACATTTAAGGTTGATGATACTCGTACATAGTGTTTCTTTTTTTTTTTGATAAGCAAAAAGGCACCACGAATGGTTGTCAAAACGCAGTTTAAATTGGACTAGATTTCTGTTTTTACTACTTTATTTTGACACAACTACCAATTAGTTTAGCATCAGCGCAGAATCAATTATCGATAAGAATCTAATATACCTCTCTAAAGTTCCAATTAAATTTTAAATGAAACTTAACTAATCAACGTCTAAGAGACGTCTTAAGAAAACCTAATAAATACGGCTGTAAAAGTTAAAGCTTCCACGTAAGGATTATATTATTGAGAAAGAAAAATCTGTTGTCGATCGTTCATTGATTGGTTCTGATTAGAGGAGTTTTTAAGTGAGGTAAGAATCCCACACTGTATGGTGTCGAATACTGCCAAGTCCCTTTTAAAGTATTCCTCCTGGAAAAAAAATTGCGCGCATTAGCTGCAGGAAACCCTTCTTGGCTGAAAAAAGACTTCATTATATTAATATTTTCCTTTATTGAACATTTTGTAGTCTTAGTTAAAAATCTCATTTCTTAATTTATTTTTCATGAAATTTTATTCAAGTCTGACAAATTATTTTTCACATTCTAAGATTTGTCTACTCAACTTCAAAATCTACAAAAATATTTAAAACTGACAGAAATGATAGCATTGGTGCAAGAAACTCATTTATATTTCTGTTGCCGTAAACATTAACATGTAATTGTAAGAACGGCCGCGTCGGCGCTACTATGATTGATAATAATGCATGGTTATTCACGATCCGGTGTAGCTCATATTGTAGTGTCGTTGTAAACGTGTAACATTTTTCTACGCCTTAAAACACAAGTACGAGTGGTAACATTTTTTTCCACTTTTACACAAGCTCAATATCCTGATCCAATTCAATTTCAATTCAATTTCAATGCTGATACTAATTCATGGCAGAATTTTCTTTATTTACCCATGAATTAGTAACTCGTGCTAATGATTCTGTCTCTCTGAACCATATGCCTACCTCGATCCCGGCTGTGGCGAATCCCACGCTCTACTGAAGATTCCCTCTCTATCTGTCAGCTCTATATCTATCCCGAGCCTGACTGAGGCAAGCCTTACGTTCCGTTGACGATTCTTCATCTCTTGCTGAACGTACTCTTTTGGCATTCACTGTACTACGACCTATATTCGAACGACGACGTTTTCCAGACATGACTTTATAATTTCTTTAAAAAATTTTCTCAGTTCTATATGAATGATTACCTATGCACGAATTGCCATATTATTAGTATGTGCCGCAGTAAAAAATATCTGAATACTTACCATTCAGAAACAAACACAAAAGATACCTAATCTTTTCAACACAAACTACGATGCTTTAAAAAATAGTTTGCTATTCGTGCGAGTTTGAAACTGATTTTGAAAATTATAAAATTGAAGTAAAAGTAAAAGTAAATAATTTTTTTTAAAGTAAAATTATATGTTTGTTATGACATCGCATTACAAAAATTTAAATTTCTTGGCTTTTCTCTGCTATAATGTGCATGTATTATACATATAAACCATCCTCTTGAATCACTCTATTCATTAAAAAAAACCGCATCAAAATACGTTGCGTATTTTTAAAAATCTAAGCATACATAGGGACATAGGGACAGAGAAAGCGACTTTATTTTATACTATGTTAAGATATAGAAGGAAGTTAAAAATAACAATAATAGTAATAACTTAAAAATAACTTAAAAATAACAGCAACTAGTATTCATTCATCAATTAACACAATCAGGCAAATTTAAAAAGTACAAATCAACCTATTATATAGTTATATAGAACGAAGGTAAATACTAGGAAATTTTTTTTTTTTTTTTTTTATTTAAAAACAAATAAAAAAGAATAAGTTGTAAGCGAGAAATATTATTTCAATTTGCTGTAATGACGATTTAATGAAAGCTTAAGAATAAAGCCTTTTTAAATTTTTGTTTTCCTTTTATCCGCTTTACTGTCACAGGTAGAGAGTTCCAGAGTCTAATAGCGCAGATAAAAAAAAGTCTTGATGAATTTAAATAACGAGAAGAGTGCGTAATGAGATTGAAGGTGCGTGAAGACTGCACGAAGCGCAATTTATCGAACAGATATATTGGTGTCTTTTCATTAATTATCTTATGCAAAAACATGCAGCAACGGGAGTTTAGAAACTGATCCAATGAACAACCAAGAACGGCATGATGATATTGTGAAACATGGTCAAACCTTCGAAGACCAAAAACGTATCTAACCATATCATTAAAAGCAACAGTCAGTTTGTACCGACAGTGAGTATCAGGCCAACAGTAGACCACTGCAGCATATTCAATAATGGGCAGTAACAAAGATTTTATTAACCTCAACTTGGTGTTTACAGGGGTCAAGTTAGCAAATCGGTACAGTTTTCGGAGACCGCCGTAGATACGACCTACACAAGAATTAACATGATCGTTAGCAGAAAGAGAACTGTTTATTTTAAAACCAAGATTAAAGACCGTATCTACAAACTCAAGTTGAAAATGTGAGCGATAAACAGGCGGAAGGAAGTCAGTGTTGAATTTCTTTTTGGAAATTGCAATTATTTGCGATTTAGTAGGATTAAGAGTTAAGCCATTACATAAAGCCCAGCTGTTAATATTAAACAGATCTTCATTTAGTCTGCAGACTAAGTCTTCAATCAAGTTAAAAGGACGGGATAGATATATTTGGACATCATCTGCATAAAGATGTAATGTAACATTTTGGCACACTTTGGGAAGGTCATTGATAAACATGAAGAATAAAATAGGACCCAAAATTGAACCCTGGGGGACACCAGCAAGGATATTATTTGGTTCAGAAAATGAACTACCCACTTTAATCTTTGACTACGTTGTTGCAAGTAGTTTTTGATCAAACCAACCGATCTACTACTGAAGCCAAAATACAAACTTAGCTTTTTGCAAAGGATGTCATGATTAACCCTGTCAAAAGCCTTAGAAAAGTCAAGCAAACACAAAATCGTAAGTTGGTCTAGGTCATACTGAATTCTAATGTCATCGAGTACCTTGACAATAGCTGTAGAACAGCTATGATTCGCGCGGAAACCCGACTGTACTGGTGAAAGTAAATTATTTTGGCCAATGTGGTTCGATATTTGACTAGCCAATATTCTCTCAAAGACTTTCGACAGGCAAGGCAAAATGCTTATTGGTCGGAAGTCTGAACAAGATGAGGGGTTAGCTTTTTTGGGGACGGGGATAACCTTTGCAAGTTTCCAGCAATCAGGAAACGATGAGCAGGTTATACAAAAATTTATAATGTGTGTAAATACGGATATCATATGAGGTAGTATCATTTTCACAAACTTAATGGGAACTCCATCTTCCCCTACAGAGTTCGACTTTAGAGAGCGGATGCTCATCTCATAATTAATTCATATTCAGAAACGACCTCAAAGTCAAACTCATTTGAAAAGGCCTGTAAGATGTCAATGTTGGGTGTAAAGTTCGATGCCTGCAAGCTGTCAGACGTGAAAAAGTTGTTAAGATCATTTGGATCGGGGTGATTATCAACAACAATCTTCTTGCCGACCCCAATAGAACGCAAGCCAGTCCAAAGTTTGCGCGAGGTTTGGTTGGTAGAAAGTTTGGACATAAAATACCTTTTTTTAGCTCTACGGGCTATGAAGCATGATTGATTTCGAGCGTGGCAAAAGGCTTCCCAATTGATGGCAGTAGGGCTACGCTTCCATTTTGAATACAATTTTTGACGGATTTTAATTGAACCAAGTACTTCAGAAGTGAACCAAGGACAATTCTTATTACGCACAGTAACTGTCTTCAACGGAACATGTTTCTCAAAAAAATCAAGCAGTAGGTGTTGGAAGAAATTCACTTTTTCGTTGAGGTTGTACAAGCGATAACAACGATCCCAAGGGTAACAACTGGCATCAAATTGCAACTCATTATTGTTTACAGATTTAAAATCGCGGAACTGGAAGGTAGATGGGGAAGCGGATCGAGAAAAATCAATGTTGAGTGTGCAGAAAATCAAATCATGATCAGAAATACCTTCAAGAGATAGTTGGTCTATTAGAAGGACATTCGACAAATCGGAAACAATCATCAAATCAAGGAGGCTAGGAACAGAATTGGGGCCAAAACGAGTGGCAAAAGAGTTAGTTATACTGAGACCGGTAGCTGCAACCTCGTCTCTAAGCTGCCAGGCTCTAGTATCATTAAGGAGAAGGTCAGCGTTGAAATCACCACAAATAATTATGTTTTCATAATTCGTAGTGAGTTCGCGAATAGTAGAAAAAAGAGGTTCAGGAGAACAACTTCTATTTGGGTTGTAAGCAACGCCCAGTAAGCAGCTAATGTTACCATCAGTTACTTTTAAAATCAAGAACTCAATCCCAAAATTATCAGATTTGGCAACTATTTGGCAATTAAGAGAGGATTTACAATACACTGCAACCCCGCCACCAATAGTAGCCGTAATTCTATCATTGCGTATCAGATTGTAGTTGTTGATGTGGTAAAAATCACTAGGAGTGTCAGGTTTCATCCACGTTTCATTAATACAAATAACATCAACATCCGATGCTTCAAAAATATACCTTATAAAATCTAATTTTTCAAAATTTAAGCTACGCGCATTCAAACAGCACACCTTAAAACCCTCATGCACATCAGAAAGTATTTTTATTACGGACTTGGCCGACATTTCAGTACCACCGGAACGATCTTGTCCAATAGACATGTTTAAAACAAATAAAGAAGGAGAAACAGGACTGAAAACAAAATAAAGTCACAACAGCAAAACGAATTACAAATATAGCAAGATAGAGACAAAAAAAAATCAATATTGAATTAAAATTGAATAATTTTAACAACATAAATCAAAGAAAGAAAGATGAAAAAAAAAGAATAAGAAAATAAAAATACATTTTACTATGATCTGCTCCGGAAACATTTAAGTAGTAGAAATAGTACTAAAAGTGTTGAAGTCAATTTTGATTTCAGTGTCATCTCTGGTTTTCCTTACATAAACAAACCCATTTTTAGTTCTAACAGAAAACAAAATTCCTTCTCTCCGTAGTTGAACAGCGTGTCGTAATAAAGAGCTATTGTGTGGTGTAAGGCTTTCATTTAAATATATGCGTCGATCATGGTGTATGGAGTGAGGGGTGTTGGAGATCTCCCGATCGTCAAGCAGTTGAGATGCTTTTAATCCATTCACTGACCGAAAAGCAGAGAGTAATGATTTTTTTTCGGCAGCTGATGACAAACGAATAAGAAGCGGATTATCATTGCTAGTGTTTCTCGTGTTCAAATAAAAAGCATCAAAGTGTGGGGCGAGTGTATGGTTGAGTTTAACAGCAAGTTTCTTTGCAAGTTCAATTGCACTCGCACTCTTAGGTAAACCACAAACAATGACATCGGTTAAACGTTGTTGGCGTTGATGGTCCTCCAATTGTTCTCTTATTTTGATGTTTTCAGATTTGAGCTCAATTATTTCCCTTTCGTTCTGCAATAGACGGTCACTTAGAGCAGACAATGTTTCATTGAAAAGATGTTTCATTTTGTCTTCGAGCTCATTAAATGATCTTTTAAGGTTGACCAAAAGTTTTGTTTCAAGCTCGAGAAGCAGTTTGTTGTTATTGAATTTACTTTCAGCATCGACAGTTGCTTGAGCAGTGGATTTATGCTTATTTGAAGTCTGTTGCAGTTGCGGCTTTGTGACCTGAGTTGGAGTATGGCGCGGTTTAGGAGAAACCTTATCATTGCCTATTCGTAACTTTGAACGAGTGTTGTGGGCGGAAGAGTTACAGGAAACATCAAGAAGAGAGCACTTGTCGGCAGTAGGAGTGGCAGTCATAGCTCTGGAGGCAGCAGCTGTTGAGGCGGTGGCGGTGAAGGCAGTATTGGAGACGGTTGCAGTAGTGTTAGAGTTCATTTTCTTAGTGTTTGCGAGAGATATGGTGCAAAAAAGAAAAAAAGAATGGAACCAGCACTCAAAATGAATTTAATTACGATAAATTGTTCAATTTAGGGATTTTACACTTTTAAAGCTGGATTTACAGCCAAAAACACTGGTGTAAAAAAGCAAAAATAAAAAAATTAAATTCACTTATACTGAGCTTGATAATTAGGCGGATTAAAAAAACAAAAATATTGGGAGCTGATCAAAAAACACGTCTACTTTGCTGACATTTCTCTTTCTTTTCGATCCTATTGCATTTTGTAAGACAAAACTACTCGTACAAACGTATAAAATTTTTCTTTTGTCGCTGACAGCTTGGCAGTTTCGATAAAATAAAATCTACAACAGCTATAACAGCTATAACTCGAAGAGTGGTGTTTACGATCTTAATACAAAAGTACATAGTACAACTGAACAATCTCAAATTTTTTTTCCCACATCGGATCATGAATACGCCTTATAATTTCCGTATACAATGGTTCAGACAAATTCCGTCTAACTCATTGTACAGTGTGTACAGTCCTAAACCGAAACGCATTTTTCCCGTTCCAGCATGTTTCGATAACCATATTATGCTATGTCCGCACCTGAGACTTAAACTTGTTTAACTCAAAACTATCCCAAACCAACATGATAAGCAAGTGGTTTGCCATATAAAATGAAACCTTTTAAGTCACTGGGTTTCATCTTTCCGCACCTGAGACTTAAATTTGTTTAACTCAAAACTATCCCAAGCCAACATGATAACCAAGTGGTTTGCCATAACAAATTAAACCTTTTTAGTCACCGGATTTCATCTTTACCTACTCGAAACCAAGTGCGCTGAATGCACTATTTCCAATATTGCAGTGAATTTGACGCTTAAAGGAGTGGAAGTGAGTGGAGAGAAAATGGATTCTCTCATACGTCGTTGACGTTCTACTCACACTTTATGTCTGTCTCTTTTTAACTATAAACAAAAAGATAAACTCAAAACTTTTTTTTTCATATTTGGACACTATTTGGTTAACTCAAATCATCCTGTAATGAAACCTAGTTTAACTTCAGGTGCGGACATAGCATTAACCTACTTGAAACCAAGTGCGCTCAAAACGTTTTTTCATATGCGGACAGTACTTGGTTAACTCAAACCATCCTGGAACGAAACCCAGTTAAACTTCAGGTGCGGAAAACCATTACTTCTCTTCCGTAACTTCCATTGTTTTACATTGCTGCTTTTGGGATCTATCTGTGATACACGTATTCAGCTGAATATAAAGTTGTGTCAGTGAAATTGCTAACACTATTTTATTTTCGGATTTCAAACTTGGTTTTGGTTTTGAAATCTGGTTTGGTTTTGAAATCTGAAAATAAAAAGGTGTTAGTAAAATCAGTTTCAGGACAGATGCCTTGTGTGTGGGTGGTTTGCCCTCTTGTTGTATCTCCTCTGTGATAACCATAGGCACGTATGGCGCACCTACAATAGTCACGAAAATTATCCATCGTACTTCTTTCAAGTCTTGAAATTCTCCGTAAGCAATTGTAATTTTTCTTGTATTTTAAATGCGAAAGTAGCTCTGTCTGTTCGTTTTTCTATGTTACCAACTCCCACCCAAACTACTGAACCGCATAAAACTATTTCCGAGTAACATAAATTTTAAGTCATCCCCGTAAACGGCCCTCATATTTCCACGGGAACGGAAGTCTTTACTAATATTATAAATCCGAAAACAGGCAGAATAAATTAACTCCTTCTGCCTGTTTTTTTGTTATTATCTACCGACGAATAAATTGAACCTACGTATATGAATTTTGGTATAGAGATAGTTTAGAACCTGAGGATGGACACATATGGACACATAACTCTGTCTATCCATGTTTCTTTCTTACCATCTCCCGCCCAAACCACTCATCCGATTTAATTGAAATTTTGTAGAGCCTGATTAAGGAGATGGGAAATATATTTTATCGCTATATTTCAATGGGAACGGCATCGTAAACGGGAACCTTGAAGCTACTGCACCGATTTTATAAGTTTTTATACCGTGAGGTGATTACTGCCAAATTGCCGATAACACATTTGACCTGAGATGAAATGTCTACCTCGATCTTCAAATAAATATTGGCAGTTGAGAATAGCTGCGTGAAAGGTCGTAAAAAATGTTTTTTTTTTTTTTTTTTTTATAATTAACGCGCATATGAAGGGGTTATGACTACCCTTATAATGTTATAAACACAGGAGTGGGAGGGTTTAATAGGAGACACCGATGCATGTTGCTTTTGAATTTTTGTGAATCATAATGTAGGGGAAATAAAGAGACAGGTAAAGCATTCCACATACGGGTGGTGCGACTAAGATATGAATCTCTATACTTGACTGTACGTCCGAAAACGGGCTCAAGTTAAAACTGATGAGCATTCCTAGCGAGGCGGGTGTTGCGGCTAAACTGTTTCCGGGTAAGAATGCAACTGGCTACTTCACAAGAGCACTGTTTGTGAAAAAAAAACGATAAAAAAGAGAGAGAGATAGGTAACATTTCGACGATGTTCAAGAGAATCAATCGATTCTACGATTGAAATATCACCTATCAATTTGAACCCTACCCTATCAAGTAGGTCCAAAGATGTTTGAGAAGCACCTGACCAAATATGGGAGTTATACTCCAGTTTTGGGCGGATAAAAGCCTTATGAATTGTAGCCAAATCAGAAGGGGTGAAGAGCTTCCTGCATCGTCTCAAGAAGCCTAAGAATTTAGCAGCGTTTTTGTCGACTTCAAATATGTGGTCATTCCAACGAAGATCATCGTTTACACACATACCAAGTACTGACAACTTTTCGGTTTCTTCGATGCAGTTACCATTTATGGATAATGGCAATGGGGGAATGTTAAGCTTCAACAACAAGAGACAGCATTGAGTTTTCGAAGCATTGAATTCTACTCGGTTTGTAAGACCCCATGTAACAATGCTGTCAAGGTCAGAATTCAATGAGCTTATCATACGCAACCGTTCCAGTTCCACATCCGAAGAGCAGGGACGTGAATTAGGAAGCGAATATGAAAAGCTGATGGTCGAGTCGTCAGCAAATCAGTTGAGAGGATAAGAAGTTACAGACAAGAGATCATTTATGAAAATGAGGAAAAGAGTCGGAGACAAAACGGAGCCCTGGGGCACACCAGCATTTATGAAGTGGGTATCAGACTTGAAGCCATCCAATACAACTTGTATTGAACGGTCGGAAAGGTAGTTTCTAATCCAACGAAGAAGAGACTCATCGATACCAAAAGCACGCATTTTCGATAAAAGAGCCTGATGCCAAACTCTATCAAATGCTTTAGAAATATCAAGTGCAATAATCTTACTATCACCAAAACAATGTAAAGATTGGTTCCACTTTTCGGTGAGGTAAGCCATAAAATCACCAGTGGAACGTTTGCCACGAAAGCCGTGCTCACGGCCATTAAGAAGCTTTCGTTCTTCAAGATATTTCATAGGTTGACGGTTTATCAACGTTTCAATGACCTTGGAAAGAAGGGACGTAAGTGCAATTGGACGGTAATTGGAAGGGGAGGAAGATTCGCCTTTTTTAGGGACCGGCTGGACAAAAGCAGTTTTCCATCTGTTAGGGAAAATCCCAGCAGAATTGGAAAGATGGAATAGTTTACGCAGTGGTTTTGCCAGCGTAGAAGAACACCTCTTTAGAATAACGGCGAGGATACCATCTGAAGCAGCGGATCTATGTATGTTGAGATCTTTGAGGACTCTCGCAACCGAGCGAGCTCGAAAAAATATTTGCTTTATCAAAGAATTTGCAGGCTCAAGCTCAGGTGGAGCCAATATGCTGTCAGGAAGTGTCGAGTTGGCAGCAAATTGAGCCGCCAGCAAATTGGCTTTGTCGATAGAGCTGACATACGGAGAGTCATTGAAAACGAGCGTTGGGACCGATTACGTGGTCGAGTTCGTAATGTTCTTCACAAAAGACCAAAAGTTTTTAGTTTTTTTTGGACACAATAGTATTTTTTGCCTTACTTTTTGGTCATTTAAAAACTTAGCCCTTTGTATTTGAGCATTACAGATAGGTATTTGTAGCCCGTTTGAACGAATTTCGATTTTCTACTGTAGGGTTGCCGTTAAATTTTCGAAAACTACTATCTCTATCCCTCATCGCCTCTTTACAGCTTGAATCAAACCACGAATTCTCTTTGGGGATGATACTTTTTGTTCTGTGAGGAACAAAATTTCTCATGCCGTTAAGAACAACGTTAGATATCATATTAGGGGGAGTGAAAGAGTGAGAGAGTAACACTGTTTAACTTTTTGCAAGTGCTTAGTATTTTGTTAAATTAACTAGTAAAAAGTAAAAAATAAATTGTTTTTTCGTTTTTATTTTATTTTGAACTAAAGTCTTTACAAAATAAAAGTGCTATTCAACGAAAAATTTTACAATAAGGTAGGATTATTACTACTTTAAAGATCCACTGCATAAAACCTTCATACTTTGGACCGTTACACACTGTTTTATGCAACTCAAACGTTAAATAGATACAGCGGATCTATCTCCGACAAATTCACAAAGTTCTAAGAAACTTTCAACAAAACATAATTGAAAAAATGTCCTCAGAGCTCAGAAGCATTGCAATTAACTCAAATTAAATCCATTGTTGATGGCTGCCTTGAGTCACACCTAAAAAACATCGCCACAAGGGATGATATTTCAGCCATATCTCAAGAAATACAGCTGCTCCGCTCCCAAAACTCTCAACTGGTGGAGCGTTTATCCGTTATGGAAGACTACTGTATGACTTTGGAGAAGCAACTCCAAATTATTTCAAGTAAATCGACTGAAAAAACTGTTGTGATGCATTTTCCTTCAGACAATAAAGCAGACAAGGTTGAATTTGCTAAAAAAAACTTGTCTGGGCCTTCTCGATCTAAACGGAAATGCAGAATTTACTTTAAAAAGCACTCAAGAATTCACCAACCGGCCCAACAAAAAAACTACAATGGTATTAAATTTGCAAAATAAAGAGACTGCAAATAAAATCATCGGAGCCGCGTCAAAGTTAAAAGGAACAGGAATATTTGTACACCGCGAGCAATCTCTTATTTTTCGCCAAAAAAAGAAGGGCACTTTTTGATATAAAAACCATTGACGTAATAGATATGGACTGCTAGTAACCAACCTTACGAGGGGTCCATTTAAGAGCAGCGCTTTAGTTTTGGGTGGTATTTTTATGAAGCTACCACTATAGCAACAGAATAACCATTGAAGTACTGCAATGAGAAGAACTTTTTGCTTTTCACTGGTTTCAGTAGAATTGGTTTTATATTTTTTTGGCACAACAAACTAAAGCAGCACCGTCGCTGTCGACAAAAGTTCTGCAAGGTTTGTATTGAAATGACATTCAACATTCAAGCAGTCCATATCTATTACGTCAATGATAAAAACAAAGTTTTCAATGAAAAATCCTAACCCGAAAATATTTATTAGAGGATCAAAACTACAAATGGATAATTTTGTTTTCCCGTATGAATCTCTTCGATGCTTAAAAATAAAAACAAATGAAGAACTGTCATACATCAAAACGACGTTTGGAGATGAAGCAATGTGCTTTTTTGACAGCAGCAATCTCAGCCACCTAGTAGCAGCAGTGCCACCTGCCGGTGACAATGTCAACAATGTTGGTGCAAGTTCAAGCTATATACGTAGGGAAAGATAGGACAGGGCTGCCGTCTGCCAAATTAGTAATTGCAAATTCTCTATTATATGTTACAATATTACTGGACTTAAAAACAAACTACTTATGCCAGAAATTTTTAATCTTATTTCAAAATATGATATTTTTATATTACTAGAAACTTTTTTGGAAGAAGGAAAGGAGCTGCAAAATTTTAAATACTTTTCAGAGTATAATCTTAAAAGTATTCCCGCAATTCGAAATAATAATCTTGGAAGAGCTAGTGGTGGCATATTTTGTGGCCTTAAGCATAACATACTTTGATTTCAAAACTATTGGAGGCAAAATGATCATTGATGTTTTAATTGATTCCAAACATTTTCAAATAATTTCTATTTCCCTAAACTTTAGTGGGTGGAACACAGATTTTGAAGAGTTACAAAATTTTTTGTTAAATTATAGTCATGAAAATATGATGATAATCGGTAACCTAAATGGTCGTATAAGCAATTTCCAGAACTCTTCGTTTATGAATAATGGCGAGTTTTTCTATGAAAGAAATTCTTTCGACGAGACTTTAAACACAAACGGAAAGGTGCTTATTGAAATGATTGAAGACTTCGGTTTTTTTTGTTCTAAATGGTGTCTCTCAAAGCGATTTAAAGGGTTGCTATACGTTTGTTTCCGCTCAAGGATGTTCTGTCATAGATTATTGTTTGGTTAGGGGAGATTGGCTCAATATTGTTAGTGATTTTGTAGTATTGCCAGCAAATTACTCTAGTCATCTTCCTTTTAAAGTAGCTTGTGAGCTTGATTCTCAAGATAATGAAACTCAGGTTGAAAGTGACACAAGGGTTAGAAGATTAAGATGGGCGGATAAACATTTAAGGACTTACAGACACAAAATAAATCAAAATATAACCTCTGTAAACCTTGAACTTACACGCTCTGTGGAGGACGAAACACAACAAGTTTTACAGATTGTGAGGCAGTCTGAGGTGTCCAACCCAACTTTGACCAGCCCTTTTTCAAAAACTAATTGGTATGATGAAGATTCTAAGATCGGCAGAATAAAATCCTTCAAGTTCTTAAAACTTTTCAGAGACACAAATAATGAAACTTTTAAACAACTCTATTTGCAAGCAAACAAAGCTGCAGTAGCAAAAAAAATCAATATTTAAGGAAAGCGGCGAATAAACTTTTTAATTGCGGGGACTCAAAATCTTTCTGGCAGAACGTTCAAGTGCTTAGTGGTCGCAATAAGTCTACTGCGTCTAATATAAATCTAGATGTGCTGGCAGAGTTTTTTCAAGAGCTTCTCCTACCCGACCCAAACCAGTCCCAAATTAGTTTTGCAATACCATACATAACTGTCACAGAGTAAGACTCAGATTTTACTATGCAAGAGCTTCTTGCGGCGTTGGAAATAAAGCTTCAGGCACTGATGGTATTCCAGTTGAATTTTTCAAAAATGCAACTCCTGAACTCGTGGAACATATTCTTCGTCTTTTTAACAAAATGTTCAATGAACATACTTTCCCAGAATGTTTTCTTTCGTCAAGTATAACAGCAATTTTTAAAAAGGGAAACGCAAATCTTCCCGAAAACTATAGAGGCATTGCAGTGTTAAGCTCTTTGAGAAAATTGTTTGCGCACGTATTATACATCAGGCTGAATAGGAGGGTTGAAAGTAACGAAATCATCACTTGCTTCCAAGCAGGCTTTCGTGCTGGCCTTTCGACAGTCGACCACATATTCGCTCTGACATCAGTGGCAAGACAGTTTATTGAAAAAAAGAAACCTTTGTATGCTTTTTTTGTAGACCTTAAAGCTGCTTTCGACACTGTTAACAGAAGATCTCTTCTTTTTAAGCTCGCTGCTACAGGTTTATCAACAAAATTCATATGGATTTACGAACAACTCCTTGCTAATATGGTTACAGTTGTGCGAAATGGCAATAAAACATCACAACAATTTTGCTCTAAGACAGGTGTCCCCCAGGGATGCGTTTTGAGCCCACTTATTTTTTCAGTTTTCATTAATGATATCGAAAACCATATTCCCGGTGGCGTTTATTTTGGGGATTTATTTATAAAGGTGTTACTATATGCAGATGATCTTGTTTTATTGGCAGATAGCCCACTTGCACTGCAGTTTCAAATAAACAAATTGAAAAAGTATTGCGATACTTGGGACCTTAAAATTAACATAAAAAAGTCAAAAATTATGGTGTTCAGATCGCAAGCCCGTTCTGAAAGTACTGCTCGGAACTGGACTCTAGATGGTGTTAACATTGAAGTTGTAACTTAATTTAAAAACCTTGGCTTCCTGATAACAAATAACTTAAATATTCGGCAACATATTAGGCTTAAACTTGCAGATGCGAAAACTGCTATCAATATAATGTGGTCGCAATTTTTTAAAAATAAATTTGTAGATCCAGTGTCTAAGTTCAAGGTTTTTGACGCTACAGTCAAGAGCTGTTTTTGCTTTGCAAATGAAGTCTATGGGTTTCAGCAGTTAGATGAAGTTAAATCTATCCAAAGATACTTTTTTAAACGTATTTTCAAATTGCCATCTAGTACTCCAAACTATGCCATTCATTTAGAATCAGGGCTTTAATACATCTTTATTAATAATTTGAAGACAAATGCAGATTTTATAATCAAGGTTATGCAGAGAACCGAGACCAACCTTCATAGAAAAATACTTCTAATATCTCTTAGATGTGGGTATACCCCATTCAAAAATTGGCATGAGCTCGCCACAAGTCATAACTTTGTTTTGTCCCTGAGTCTTGGCAACACGGAGGAATGGAAGACCAATTTTTACAACTGCATTTCAATTGTAGATGAAAGCATATTTCAGCTCTGCCTTGGCAGGGCTAGAGGTTCATCTTCAAGAACTACATACAACCGCTTAAATCTTTGTCTGAGTGTAGATAAGTATTTCAGGGAAGAGTTTACAATTGCAGAAATGAGCTTGATTTTTAAATTGAGAACGGAAATGATTGAACCCAGACCCCTCTTTACCACTGGGCCCACTGGGCCCAGGCCCAGGGCCCCGCAGTCATCAGGGGCCCCCAAATTGCTGCGAAACAACACTGAAACTCTATTGGTCTATTTTCAAGAAAAAAAAAATTTCAATACATTTTTTTTCTGAACAAAATCATATTCGAGTTCCACAAAAATAAGAGGCCACTCAAGTAATGATCAGGACACCGAAACCATACACTCCCTTGTGTTCGTTTCAGAGCACTTTTAAAAATCCAGTCAGTATAAACATCCATACGTGTATCTTACGAAAGTTAAATGGTGTTATGAGGATGGGAAAACTTCTTGTGTATTCTTCTGACATTTGCGATGTGATGGTCCGAAAGGGTTACTATTAATAATTTTTGCTTAATTTTCACTAATTGAGAGTTTTTATTTTTTGCTGTCTATTGTTAATGTAGGCGTTGCATTTGCGTGAAGAGTATCCTTACTCATTATTAGATATACTCTGGGATGAACGGCACTCAATTTCTTAAAATTTCAAAGATGGAGTGTGATGACTGCTCATTTAAGTTCAAAAAAAAGTTGCAAAAAGTTATTCTCAAACAAGATGATCAGCGCGAGTTGATGCAATAAGCGCCTTATATAATGATCATCAAGAAATTGAAGAGGCTTTGATGCATATCGCTAACGATTTAAGACAGACACGAAACGCCAGACAGAAAGCTCTTAGTCTTTGCAAAAACAATGCTAAATTTCATGAGTGCAATCGATGATTTTATAATTGGGCTCAAGGACAATTTTGATAACTTTGATTCATCATCCAGACAAAAAACCCGAATTCCGATTTTAAGAACCTTTCTGAAAGGACTAGGTGTAGAACAGACTTTTTTGGCGGCTCTGAACCCTCAGTAGTTTTGACTGTGAAAGAAATGTTCCATTGTTGACACTCTAAGCGTTGATTTGAAACAGCGACTAGGTTCGTATACGAATATTGGCCAACGTTTTGACTTTTTTTCGACTGAAAATCCTGAATTCAGGAGACTTAAAAGATAACTCCAAATCTTTTGCTAAATTTTACACTGAAGATGTAAACGGAGATGAACTACATGCTGAATGCCTGAATTGAAAAGAATACTGGAAAAGTATTCGACACGAAAATGAAAAAACTGGCAATATTCTAGAACTTCATAATTTCTTAAAAACAAGTACAGATGAAGATGAACTTCCAAGTGTTGAAATTGCACTTAGAATTTTTTTAAGTATGATAGTGACCAACTGCAGTGTTGAACGTTCCTTCTCTAAGTTAAAATGAATAAAAACTCAGAACTACAATGGTTCAGGAAAGATTGACAAGTTTGTCGCTGATGTCAATCGAAAGCGACATTCTCGAGGTATCGATTTTGTAGTTATAATCAATGATTTTACTAATCTTAAATCAAGAAAAAGACTCTTTCAATAAACATTCCTCTTTCACTGTTTTTGCATATCAATATTTTGTTTCTTAAACTACATTCCTTAAACTATATCTGAATTTAATTTTCTGTTATTTAAATTTTGTTTATTTTTGAATTCTTATATGAAAAATTAATTATTTTGATTTAATTTTTACATTATTTATGTTTATGTTAACGTTTATCTTAAAACATAAACATGCTTCAATAATTATTTACTTTTACAATGACTTATAATGATTTATGAAATATCGATTCAAAGTTATGTGTTTTTTTCTGTCTACCTTTACTACACAGTATAACATTTTTAAGGAATCATACAGGGGCCCCATTTTCAAAAAGTGCCCAGGGCCCCCAAATGGGTAAAGACGGCCTTGATTGAACCTAATTATAGGCCACATAGAAACGATTTAGATTAGATTAGATTAGATTAGAAAAGATTTTTATTTAAATTTCATATAATAATAATAAACAAATTTTAGCAAAAATCTTAATATTGTAATAATACAATATTATGACATAACACATGTTGTTGTCTGTCAGATTGGTATCGCAATCGAAAATAAATCTCAAAAAAATTACATCAATAATTAATTATTTTTCTTTCACAAAATATTCAATGTAGTATTACAGCAGCATATTAGCATATAATTCACAATTTATATAAAATAGCATTGATAAAGAGACAAAGTTTTAATTTATCAATTACGACATTATGCTACTATAACCTTTTATTCAGATTTCTCTTTATTCAGTTAAATTTAATATCACAAATCTTACATCAGCACCTGACTGTAATATATAATGCACTTGTACATACTTATTATTTAATAATATTCATTTATTAACATATTCCTGTATTTAAGACAATTTACTAAATAATTGTAAAGGGATAAGAAGTTGTTTCCATTTAGTTCGGCGTATAGTTCTTCTATCGACAATGATTCTTTATTAAAACAAGAAATTCTGATATTATTATAAATTGGGCATTTACCGATTAGGTGATGTACATTTTCAACTTCATCCAGGTTATATATTGTACAAATACCAACTGTATCTTTTTTGAATGCTCTTGAATTTATATTTAATAGACCACCTCTTGCTTTAAAAATTATTAAACTGACTAGATGGGCGGAGTTTTCATTGGTGAAGTATGGCGTTATTTCATAATTAAGGTGAGGATACTCATCATGGAATTGAGAGCTACTAGCATCGGAAATATGGTTTTCATGTTCTTTAGTTTCAAGAGCCGTCAAAATATTTTTATGTAGGCTCCGGAAAGAAGCCATAGACAGATCTATATCAATATTAAGCATTTGACCCAAATTTAACCAGTCTACGACCCAAAAAGTTTTAAGAGCGATTGTCTCTTGAGCTAGTTTACGTGGCAATCTGTTTCTAGGAAATTCCAGTACTTTATCGATATAGTCAAAGTGGAGGGATAGTGTTCGGAGGTATTGGGTTTTCAAGCCAGTTTCCAAATGCAGCATATAATTTGGGGTGTTGCTAGGCAGATTTAACATCTTTTTCATAAAAAATCTGAAAAGTCTTTCAACTTGATCGAATTTCTTTGATCCCCAAATTTGTGCACCGTAAAGCATAATCGACCTAGCTGCAGTATCAAAAATTTTTAGCTTATTGGAGAAATTGATATTAAGGTGATGAATATATTTCGACCATGTTGACATAATTGCGCTTTTAGACGTTGAGAGCTTTAAATCTAAATGTTTATTAAAAGATAGGTTATAATTGAGGGTTACCCCTAGATATGTACTTGTAATCATTAACTACATCATTCTTGTACCCTTCCTGAACACCAAAATTTTGGATTTGTTTAGATTCACTTTTAAACCCCATAATAAGCAGTAGCTAAACAATGAGTCAATCATACGTTGAAGTTCAATCGGCGAATCGGAAACAATAACAAGGTCGTCGGCATACAAAAGTACTTTTACAACCGTATCTGCAACACTAATTCCTCCTGGTAAATGTTTATGTAGGTCATTTAGATAGAGGCTAAATAAGATTGGGCTTAATAAACATCCTTGTTTTACACCAATATTTACTTCAAAGGACTCCGAAAGAAAAATTCCATCCCACACTTGACAAGTTGTATCCGTATAAAGGAGCTGTAATATTTGTATTATCTTTGAAGGCAACCCCAACGAGGAGAGCTTAAAGAAAAGTGAATTACGTGGGATCAGATCAAACGCACATGAAAAATCAACAAAAAATGCATAAGTGTTTTTCTTTCTTTTTTGATTAATGTGGACAATACTGGCTAAATTAAAAATGTTATCTATTGTAAAATAACCTGCTCGGAAGCCAGATTGGTATTCACAGAGAATATCATTTCGCTCTAACCAACCATTTATTCTATTTAAAATTGAACCCGTAAAGACCTTGTAAAGCGTATCTAAAAGTGAAAGGCCTCTGTAGTTTTCACAGTTATTAGGGTCCCCTTTTTTGTACAGTGGGGTAATTATGGCACTACGAAAAGAGACTGGAACCTCGCCAGTTAAAAATATTTTGTTAAATAGAATGAGAACTTCTTCTAAAAAACAAGCCGGGGCATTTTTGTAGAACTCATAACTGATTCTGTCTTTGCCTAGTGCTTTCTTAAGTTTTGCCCTTTGTAATACATGAGATAGCTCCCACAACTCAAAAGGGGAGTCAAGGAAAGGATCTGTTACATATGGTAAAGTCCAGGCAATCACGAGTTCACATTTAGGAGGAGCGAGTAAAGGCCTAAAATGATTGTAAAAGTCAACAATTTGGAGACTGCTTCTTTTTTTCGGTGAGATCTGTTTCAAGTTATTTGCTAGTTTTCACCAATCGCTAACATTTCTAACACTATTCAGTTTTTTTATATTATCATGTTGATGAAGCAACTTTTTATTTTTACAGATTTGTATGTATTGCGATCTACTGCGAATATAACGTATTCTATAAAGACTCATATTATGGACTCGAGAGAGTCGAAGAAGCTTATACATTTTATTTCTTGCTCGCAGACATTGAAAATCAAACCACTTCTGCTTGGGTACAAATTGTTTTCTGTTACTACATAAACTAGCTGCTGACCTTATTTTATTAATTAATGTTGTTGTTTTCTCTTCGATAGATTTATCAGAATGGATGTAATCATAACTAGATAGGCGAATTAACCCTTCAGTGTACTTAGTAGCCATACTATTACACCAATTTATCTTTTTTTCAAGCGACAAGGGACTTTCTAGAAACGATATATGCCCTATTTGTTCACTCTGCAATCTTAATGAGAATGAAGATGTGTTTCACTTTATGGGGGTTTGCCCCATTTTGCAAGAGTTTCGTAGACTTTATTTCAATAAAAGTTTCCTGACTTTTGAAGAATGCGCCAAAGTCTTGAATGGAGAGTGTGGCTGGAAGTTGCTATTACAATTTGCTTTCCATGCCAGGAATTATAGGAATACTTATTTGAATATGTTTTGAATTTTTTTTTTGAAATATTATCTTCGTTATGTTTTAGCTCAACAGAAACCAAATTTTTGTTGTTTCGAGCTTATCAATAATTTTTGTTTTAGCTAAACTAAAAGCCCAAAAAAAACAAAAAATTGCAGTTTTTCACCTGTCTTCCTCGTCATTATTTTTGTTTTAGCTAAACTAAAAGCCCACCTTACTTTTGTATTCTCTATAATGTGTTATCTATTTTGTAAAAAAAAAACATGTTAAAATAAAACTAAGTTAATTTAATTTTTATAATCAATCAAACTTAGATCTTTTCTTGTAAAAAAAATATATATATATATATTAAATTTAAATAGAAATTGTATAATCTCTTATATTAAACGTTTTGTTAATATCCGGCAGACGGCTTTAAAAGCCATGCTTGTAAATCTTTATAGAAAATATATTATGTTACCTTATTAAGAAAACGAAAATAAAGAAAAATCTAATCTAATCTAATCTACTATCATATTAGCTGATGCGTCAACGTTTCCGTCGAGAAAGCACAGTGACCAATTAAAATTTCGAAAGAAATTTTTTAGGCCGTCCCAATTGGCTTTATCGTATTGTCACAAAGTTCTTTTAGGGACTATATCTTTTTTTACCGTGACGGAAATCGAAAAATCTACCGATATGACACAATGGTCCGATTTGCCTAGAGGAGATGATACTACAACGCTGTATTTTTCGGGCTGAGAAGTGAGAAATAAGTCAAGAGTGTTGGCCGAATGGCCTTCAATATCTGGAACCCGAGTGGGCTCATCAACAAGTTGAGTTAGTTTGTTAGACTCTGCGAAGATCTCAACACATTTTCCTTCGGGTGTTGTCTGGCCAGAATGTTGAAGCTAACCAGAATTGTGTACATTGAAATCGCCCGCAATTGCGATCTCAGTGTGAGGATAAAGGGAGACGATTCTTATTATGGCGTCAGATAGCGCATCAAACTCGTTAGAAGTTGAATTGCTATCTTAATCGGGGCTTCTATATATAAAACAATAGTGAATGATTTGCTTGCGGACGGTGAATTTTAACCACATGAAATTGAAGTTCGTACTAGAACAGAGGCCGTATTGTGGTAGAAGTTGGTAAGTAATATCATTTCGAACATATACGGCAAGGCCATGGGATGAAAAGAAAAAAGGCACTATGCTATATCCAAGCATAGGTTGTAGGTTGAACTCTGAGGGATCAGAATCCGCACCCACCTGTTCTTCACTCTGTGCCAAAACAGCTGGCCTGCATTTTGCAGTGTGAGCGTACACAGCAAAGAAATTTGATCGCAACCCCATAATGTTGCTAAAATCGACCCGAAATTTAACCGACATTACAATTCACAACCAACAAGTATAGATCTGTTACCGTCTCCCGCCCAAACTACTAAAACTGATTGATATGAAATTTTGTACAGTGATAGTCTAGAACCTGAAGAAGGACATAGGCTATATATTTTATCCCTATATTCCCACGGAAACGGGAACGTATATGGCATCTTAGAAGTTACAGCACCGACTTCAAAAATTCTTCTACAGTTAGAATGCTACACTATCCCCGAGTAACATTAACATTAACTCATCCCCCATATTCCTACGGGAACGGGAGTCCTTACTACTATAATAAGTGCGAAAGAAGCTCTGTCTGTTCGTCTTTCTATGTTACCATCTCCCGCCCAAGCTACAGAACCAATTTAATGAAATTCTATACAGAGATGATCTGGAACCTGAAGAAGGACATAAGTTACATTTCATTCGAATATTCCCACGGGAATCGGTCTTCATTAATATTATATATTCAAAAGTAGCTTTGACTGTACGTCTTTCTATGTTACCATCTCCCGCCCAAACTAATGAACAGATGTAAATGAAATTTTGTGCAAAGATAGTCTAGAACCTGAGGAAGGACATAGGCTATATATTTCATCCCTATATTACCACGGGAATGGGAACATATACGGAACCGATTTCAAAAAATTCTTCCACCGTTAGAATGCTACCATTATCCCTGAGTAACATATGCAAACTGTAAGTCATCCCCATATTCCTACGGAAACGGTCACCATATTCCCATGGAAACGGGATTCTTTCCTTATATCATAAGTCTGAAATGAAATCTGTCGGTCTATTTTTATTTGTTATCAAAAACCGCCCAAACTACTAAACCTATTTATAGGAATTTGGTACAGAGATATAGTCTTGAGCCTGAAGATGGACATAGGCTATATATGTTATCCCTGTATTCCCACAAGAATGCAAACGTAAACGAGAACCTAGAAACTACTGAGCTGATTTCAAGAATCATTTCCCCGTTAGAATGCTACACTATCTCAAAGTAACATTAACTTCAATTTATTCCCATGGGAACGGAAGTACTTACTAATGTTGAAGATTCGAAATCAACTCCGCGTGTCTGTTTTATTTTGTTACCGCCCAAACTATTGAACCTATTTGTATGAATTTTGGTGCAGACACAGTCTTGAGCCTGAAGAAGGACATGGCCTGTATTTGTTATCCCAATATTCCTACGGGAACGGAAACGTAAACGGGAACGGGAACCTAAAGCTACTGGACCGATTTCAAAAGTTATTTCACCGTGAGGTGATTTCTTTCAAATTGACGATTACAAGTTGACCTGAGAAGAAATGTCTATCTTGATCTTCAAATAAATATTGGCAATCGGTAATGACTGTGTGAAAAGTCGATTTCTGCGCCGACTAATGAGATAGTTAACCATCTAAACTAATAAATCATGCTTGACGTATTGGGGGATGTTCTCGAATATCTATCAGTAGACAATATCATGGACACTGAGCAAGTCACATCATACCCTGTATAGAGTTTCTCAATTCCTTAGAATTATCAGCAGTGGCTGCCAGTTGGTGTTTCAGCAGTGCCAATAATGAGTAATCTAGAATTGTAGACAGCTAACAAATAACACATCTGGGATGCGCCAATATGAAAGTTCTAGTAATGACTGTAACAGCGAAATTAGATAATTATTGATTCCCCGCATTTCTCTAATTCCCACTGATTAGTAATTTTAGTTTAAAAGAGTGTATGAAACTAACAAAAACTTTTTATTAGACAAAAGATTGAACAAGTAATAACGTCGTGTGCAAAAATAAACTGAAATAAAATAATATAAAAATTTTTAATAAAACACAAAATACGTAGCCTAAAAAATTTAAAATGCTGCCGAAAGTCTTTATTCCACGCGGACGAAGTGGCGGGCACAGCTAGTAAGATAATATAACAATAAGTTACTTTAGTGCTTGTATATACAGGGTGATTCGCATGTGTGACAAAAAGATAGGGTGTGTAGGTTGGACCTAGACAAGCAAAAAATCGTATTCCCCCGTTTAGGCGGGAGGGGCAATTTAAGAAAAAAATCACTAAAAATGGAAAAAAATTATTTAAAAATAACGGTAATACCTACAGAGTCGTGCTGTAGCATTTTGAAAAGCCAAAAACTTATACATTAATTCAAATTTAAAAATAAGTTATTCAAATAAATAGTTTTTGAAATATTAATTTTCAAAGTCAAAATTTTGAAAAAAGAACATATTTTTTTTTAAAACCACTTTTTTTTTTTCCAAATTTTACGTATTTAAGTAGTATTTTTCTGGCTTATTTTCAATGCTCTTATTTATTTTTGATCAAACACAATAAACCCGATGTCAAAATAACCTGTAGTTTTTGAGAAAACCAAAAATTACAAAAACGATTTTTTTCAATTTTTTTTTTAAGTTTTTTTTTTCGTTATCGGATTCTTAAGTGAATTCTCAATAAAAAAAAGTAAAGACAAAATTCATCCTTTATTTCGTAAGTTCACTTAAGAATCCAATAACGAAAAAAAACTTAAAAAAAAAAATTTTAAGAAAGTTGTTTTTGTAATTTTGGTTTTCTCAAAAACTACAGGTTATTTTGACATCCGGTTTTTTGTGTTTGATCAAAAATAAATAAGAGCATTGAAAATAAGCCAGAAAAATACTACTTAATCACGTAAAATTTGGAAAAAAGTGGTTAAAAAAAAAAAAATTATGTTTTTTTTTCAAAATTTTGACTTTGAAAATTAATATTTCAAAAACTATTTATTTGAACAACTTATTTTTAAATTTAAATTAATGTATAAGTTTTTGGCTTTTCAAAATGCTATAGCACGACTCTGTAGGTATTACCGTTATTTTTAAATAATTTTTTTTCCATTTTTAGTGATATTTTTCTTAAATTGCCCCTGCCTAAACGGGGGAAAATGGACCCCCCCCCCTCCCATACGATTTTTGCTTGTCTAGGTCCAACCTACACACCCTATCTTTTTGTCACACCTTATGCGAATCACCCTGTATATGTCTTATTTGGAAAATAATACTTAGCCTAAAAAAATAAAAATGCTGCCGAAAGTCACTGTACGAAAGTACAATGAAATATTACAAATGTTAAAATATAAATAAGTAAACAAACAATAATTAAAGTTACGATCCACAATAAATGTCAAATTTTAAATTGTAAACAAAAACGTGGAATACTTGCCATATAATAAATGTAACTATGTAATGAGATAAGAGATCAGATGAAAGATTTTCTGTGTAAAAATATATACAAGAATTACAATTGAAAAGTGTCACAAAAGGAAAAGTTTGCATTTTTATTTTCGCTTTTATTTCAATTGATTTTCGGTTTTAATAATTTTTAGACTTAGTCAAGTCAAAACATTTGGTCCTTCTTGCCTTCAAGAATCAGTTTAATAAGATAAACATTAAAAACAATTAAAGTGTGTGCGGTATATACCCCCATAAGAAAAAAGATTTTACAATCTATATTACATGACTTATATGTACATTGAAAAATAGTTTTTTTTGTTGATTAACATTAATTAAATTAACTTAAAATATACTTTGTTCGTTTTAACAAGTGTTTTTTTCGTTTAAAAAGTGGTTTAAATTAACAAATTTAACTAATTTCTAAATAAAAGTGTCCAGAGGAGACAGTACAAATCGATATAGTATTCGAGTAGCAGCATTAGCAGCAGTAGCAGCATTAGCAGCAGTAGCAGCATTAGCAGCAGTAGCAGCATTAGCAGCAGAAAAAGCGGCAACAGTTGCAGACAAGCAGTAAGTTTTTTGATTTACATGTCGTAAACTTGTCTGATTCACTTTCATTCGTATTTCTGTTGATAAAAAGAAAGAAATAAAATATTATTATGGGTGAAACAAAAAATTTCAAATACGGTCAGTTGCAAAAGGACCTTTTAGCGAAAATTATAAAGGATTTCACCAATTTTAAGAAATCTTCTAAAGAACGTCGAACAAAGGCGTATGCGTCAGCTCGGCTAAGCAAGTTGGAAGAAGATATGTCATCGGCCAAAACATATTATGAAGCCATCGTTGGAGGTGGAATGCTGGAAGAGAGTATGAAAGTTGAGGAATTAAAGGTAGTTTATGAACAAATAGATGAAATTTACCTGGAGTATCGTATTGAGCTGTTGGAAGTAATTGAAAAATGGGCAACGATCGTTACTAACGCTCCAAACTTGGGTGCTACGCCTCAAAATACAGCTGGTACATCAGCTCATTCGGGAATAAGACTTCCACGGATAGATCTACCAAAATTCGACGGTTCATATACTACCTGGCGCGCTTTTCATGACAGGTTTCAGTCTCTGATCCACAACAACAACAGTCTTGATGACATCGACAAGCTGCATTTTTTGCAATCATGCTTGACAGGTGATGCAGATCGGTTTCTGCAGAATGTTGCTGTTGAGGCTGCCAATTACAGTAAGGCTTGGGAGTTATTGAATGATCGATACGACCATAAGCGCATTTTGGTGCACACACAAATGCAAGCACTTTTTGGTCAACCATCCATGACTCGTGAGACTGCCACGGGCATTAAAGATCTTCTGTACACCACCAGAGAATGTTTTCTCGCGCTAGAGAAAATGGATGTGCCTGTGTCTTACTGGGACACCGTCCTTATCTGGTTTCTTTTC
The DNA here is from genome assembly GCA_914767635.1 of Melanostoma mellinum. Classification (NCBI taxonomy): domain Eukaryota; kingdom Metazoa; phylum Arthropoda; class Insecta; order Diptera; family Syrphidae; genus Melanostoma; species Melanostoma mellinum. Next base: position 113,281,414 of record OU612058.1, on the reverse strand, counting down.
CAGAAACTTCCGCATTCTTGTCAACACCTATGGGAAGAAAAACTTGGTAATAGGAAAGATTTGCCTACATTCAAGGAATTTACCGAGTTTTTGGAGATCCGTTTCTGAACTCTTGAAGTGATGGGTCAACAGGAACATGAAGCTGCATACAAGAGTAAAGAAGAGCCACACGTCAAAACAAGGCCTCGTTTTCACCCAGCTAAGACGAAAGTTCTGCATGTAAAGCAAGTCGTCAAACAGCCATCCAAGCCGGTAGACAGGAACCACACAGGAGACAGGAACCACACCGTAGAAAGGAACAACACCGTGGAGCAACTGGTCTGTAAACTGTGCAGTCAAGGCAAGCATACTTTGAGAAAATGCCAACAATTCCTCAACATGGATGTGAAAAGTCGTCAAGAAACTGTTTCCAGGCTAAAGATATGCGAAAATTGCTTGTCTTACGGACATCTTGTTGGAACATGTTACAGTCTTACTTCATGTTACTTTTGCCAACAAAGACATCATTCGCTGCTACATGACAAACAACAGCAACAATCTTCAAGCAACAGACATGTACAACAATTTCCTGCAACCAGTTCCAGCGCGTCTTCGTCTCAAGCGAACACTTTTCAGACGTCCATAAATCCAAATGCGCCTGTCTTTCAGCCATCGGTAGGACAATCATTTAGTAACCACGCGTCGCAAGGTGGTTACGCACACCAGGTGCTCATGGCGACAGCGGTGGTAAAGGTTCGAGCAGCAGATGGTAAGATACGTCTTTTAAGTGCTCTGATTGACACAGGGTCGGAAAAATCTTTCATCACTGAAGCAGCGGCACGAATTCTGAAACTGGAAAGAAGGCGTACGAATGTAGAGGTATCTGGGTTAGGGTTGGTCAACAACGGCACTGCGCAACACTCCGTCGAAGTGAGATTTGCTTTCCGTCACTCGACGTTTGAGACTGCCATTCAGGCGTTGGTTTTTAAGTCGTTGACTGGCCATCTCCCGGCCCAGCGAGTGGTACCTGGCACTTGGAAGCATCTGAAAGGTCTTTCGTTAGCTGATCCTCATCTGTATGAACCTGCACCAATAGACTTACTTTTCGGAAGTGAAGTTTGTGCAGAAGTACTCTTTCCTGAAATAAGACGTCCAGAAGATGGAGATGGACCTATAGCTCAAAACACAGAACTGGGATGGATTGTCTTTGGGAAAGTTTCAGCCGAAATTCCACAACAAGTCCGAAGCTTCGTTCAACTCACGGATCTGAGTTCCCAATTAGAGAAGTTTTGGACTATAGAAGAGACACCTTTTCAGAAGCAGGAGACTGAAGAAGACATTGCTTGTGATGATCATTTTAATCAACATACAACACGTTTATCTGATGGGCGTTACCAAGTGAAGTTAACATTCAGAGGTGGAGGGTATCCAGAAATGGGATCGAGTCGGCAAATCGCCTTACGACGATTTCTTCATCTGGAGAAGAGGCTAGATTCGAACGAGAAACTTGCTGAAGGCTACAAGAAATGTATCCAAGAATACAAAGAACTTGGTCAAATGGAAGAGGTAGATGGTAATGATGCGGTTTTAGACACCCCATTCCATTATTTCTTACCGCATCACGTGGTTTTCAAAGAAGCGAGTTCTACAACTAAACTCCGAGTGGTGTTCGATGCTGCAGCGAAAACTACGGATGGCAAATCCCTTAACGATTGGTTGCTTGTTGGCCCAAAACTACAATCAAGTATAATTGATCTGGTGCTGAAATGGCGAACTCATCGAGTTACTTTCACCGCCGACATTGAAAAAATGTATCGACGAATTTGGGTCAGTCAATCAGATCGATATTACCAGCTGATCCTGTGGAGAGATGAAAAGACTGTACCTGTGAAAATTTTCAAATTAAAAACGGTGACTTTTGGCACAGCGAGTGCACCATACCTTGCCATCAAAATTTTAAAACGAGTCGCTGATGATGAGAGCGAAAATTTTCCGGAGGGGGCGAAGGTTGTTCGTGAAGATATGTATGTCGACGATCTGATAAGTGGAGCGGACACCATTGAAGAAGCGAGAAAGAAACGTGATCAAGCAAAGCAGCTGTTGGCAACAGCGGGACTCAACCTCAGAAAGTGGACGAGTAACAGGAGAGAACTCGTCGAAGATATCCCAGTTCAGGATAGGGAACTTGATTTTGAACTTCCGCTTAATCTAGCAAATCACGTCAAAACGTTAGGTATCAAGTGGTTTCCCATCGATGACTTCTTCTCTTATCAAAATCTACAATCTGCAACGGAATCAACAACAAAAAGATCAATGCTGTCAACTATAGCCAAATTGTTTGATCCTTTGGGCTGGATCTCACCATGTGTCATCACCGCAAAACTAATGATGCAGCGATTATGGGAGCTTGGCTGTGACTGGGATGAACCAATTCCAGCGGCTTTGAAGAAGGATTGGGATGCTTTTTTCCGAGAACTCCATCTGATCGAGCGGCTTCGGATTCCAAGATGGACCCAGATGAGCAAGGCCAACAAATCAATCGAGCTGCATGGGTTTTGGTGATGCGTCTATGAAGGCCTATGGTGCAGCAGTTTACGTACGTGTCTTGGATAGTGAAGGCAAAATTCACGTCAATCTTATTTTGTCAAAAACAAAAGTAGCGCCAAATCAGCGAACTTAGTAGTCTTAGTTTATTGTTTTTCAAAATATTTGTAGTTTATACTTTGTTTTATTTTTAGTAGTTTTGTTTAATTATTATTGTATTTCATGTTAGGTGTTCTATATTGTATGTCACTATTTGTATTTTTTTTTTTCATATATATATTTTCTATACGTTCTTTATGTGCTGGTGTTGGTGTTTTCTAACCTCTAACACTTGCATTTATGATGAAGAGCGTAGATAAGTACGTACAAATGAGCTTGCTCTAAGCTTCGTGCGACTTAGTCTCTGAGATGCATAACTTTACCTCGTCTGGAACTTTGTGGTGCAGTAGTTTTGGCAGAGTTATTACAATACACCAAGGAAGTTCTGCTAATTCCTGATGTCAAAATCTATGCGTGGACAGATTCCACAATTGCATTGGCCTGGATACGCGCCACTCCCGCTCGATGGACCACGTTCGTATCCAACCGTGTGTCGGAAATCCAGCGGTTAGTGGGGATCGATTGCTGGGGACATGTCGCAACGCTTCATAACCCAGCCGATCTAGCGTCCAGGGGAGTATATCCATCCGAACTGGAATCACTTAAATCGTGGTGGAATGGTCCAGAATTTCTACAGGAAAAATGGGTATTCGATCTTCCAGATCAACCCATCGAAATAGATACGTTGGAAGAGCAACGAAATATCAAGGTTTTGAGCATAAACGCAATAGAAGGTGATAGTATATTACAAATTATATGTAACTTTTCGAGCCTTCTCAAAGTTATTAGAGTTGTTGCCACCTGTTGTCGATTTGTAGCAAAATGTAGACCAAAACTGGGGCCCATTTCAGGTCCAGTAAAACCTAATGAATTGCAAGCTGCCCATCTACTCATCGTTAAGGCAGCACAAAAGGAAATGTTCGCAAACAAAATGCAACAAATTCGTAATAATAAGACACCCAAACCGTTAAGTGCGTTAAATGCTTTTATCGATGCTACCGGAGTACTGCGAGTGGGAGGACGTCTGGAAAACTCTCTACTTCCTTATGATGCCCAACATCCGATATTGCTTCAAAACAACCATCATTTTACGAATTTGGTTGTCCGAGATGCTCATAAAAATACACTCCACGGCGGTATCCAGCAAATGATTAGCTACATTCGACAACGTTACTGGATTGGGCAAATAAGAAGAAGCGTTAAATACCAGCTACACAGGTGTCCTTCATGTTATCGACAAAAGGCATCTGAAATGCAGCAATTAATGGGAAATTTGCCTGCAGCGAGAGTGCGTATGTCTAGACCGTTTAGTCATACTGGTGTGGATTATGCAGGTCCCATCGAGATTAAGTCCTGGAAGGCACGCGGTGCGAAAATTCTCAAAGGATATTTTTCAGTATTTATCTGCCTAGCAACAAAGGCTATTCATTTGGAGGTTGTTTCAGACCTTACTACACAAGCGTTTTTGGCATCGTTTAAAAGATTTACTGCCAGAAGAGGAATCTGTACGAAGGTATAAAGCGACTGCGGAACTAATTTTGTTGGTGCTAACAACGAGTTAGTAAAATTATTAAAATTAGCACAACACGATTGGAAGGAAATTGCGGAAGACTTAGCGAATCACGGTACCGAATGGCACTTTATTCCCCCAGCTTCTCCACACTTCGGTGGATTATGGGAAGCGGGTGTGAAATCGGTCAAGTACCACTTAAAACGAGTCGTTGGAACGGAAAGGCTAACTTTCGAGGAACTCATGACGCTTCTAGCTCAAATAGAAGCTTGTTTAAACTCGAGGCCTCTTTGTCCTCTCTCCGACAGCTTAGACGATTTAAATGCACATACACCCGCACACTTTCTAGTCGGCGAATCATTGCACGCTATACCACAAGGCGAATTAAATCTCAACATCACGCATGCAGATCGCTGGAAACGTGTCCAGGTTTTAGCAGAAGGATTCTGGCGAAAATGGAACTCAGAATATCTCGCAAGGCTTCAGCAACGACCAAAATGGACACAAATTAAAGAAATGCCGAAGGTAGGAGACTTGGTTCTCCTCAAAGATGAGCGACTTCCATCGACCTATTGGAATCTTGCCAGAATTCAAGAAACCCACGCCGGATCGGACGGATTGATACGCGTCGTGACAGTAAAAACACAAAACGGACAGTTGAAGCGGCCTAAGGCAAAAATTTGCTTATTACCGTCGAACAAAACTTCCGAACAAATCGACATCATATGATCACTCGCGTAAAAAACTAATAGAAAATCTAAAACCTACTAAAAAACACCGGTAAAACACATTCATTCGAAACAGCAATCAACCCAACTTTAAAGCATCTGTAAAATATATCATTCAAAACAGCAATAAACACATCTTCAAACACCTATAAAGCTGTTCAAACACACCAATCAACTCATCTTTAAGGCACCTGAAAGCTGTTTAAAAGGAATAATAATTCAAACAAGAACTTTGTTTTAAATCATCTTTATTAAAGATATAAAAATTTACAAACAATCGCCATGAATACAATTCAACGTTAAAGCTGTGCTGCAACAACGCATACACAAAATTAAACTTATAAAAAAAAAAACATAGAACACTGTTACAATGCATGTTCTTTAATAAAAGTATTGCACTGCAACAACGCATGCATATATTATATAACTTAATGTTTAAAATACACAACTTACAAAAGATCACTTCAAATTTTAAATCACAATTAATAAAATATTGAATTCTATGCCAAGTCAAACTTGCACAGAAAACAGATCTTCCATCTTAAATCCAAATACAATCCACACAAAAACAAATTTAAGTCAACCGCAAAATGTATAATGCCGTCGGCAAAATGCATTTGACAAACCACTGCACAACACAACACTTTTCTATATTCAACACAACAGTCCACTAAATGATTATAAATGGAGAAAAACACCAAAGCAACTTCACTTAAATTGGAATAAATCACTCCTAAAACTTAATCAACTTCTTATAAATAAATAACTAAATATCGCGAGTTGTTTATAACACCAAAACGTAAACAACAATTTCTAGTGAGAAGTCGCATTCTTTTCTAACTAGAAGAAGACAACACTTGTTCATCACCAATTTAAATTGAACAAGGGATTTCGCTCACACGTTAGCACATTATGTATTTAACGCGAACCGCAAAAAAAAAAAACACCGAATAATATGCAGGAGCACGAGCCTATTCAATAAATCTTAACTTGCTATAGGCAAGCACGAAACAGCTACAGCATCACTATTGCTTATGTATATAACATATGTAGCTGATTGCACATAAAAACCGAAATTCTTATTTAAAATAACGGCGTTCAAACCCACCATTGAAACTTAAATTTCACTAATATACATACATTAATAAAAATATCAATGAATTTTAAAACACCTCAATCAAATTATAAAGGGAATAAAATTAATAAATTTACCCATGCGCACACACACACATTTCACACAAATCTCGCGCGCGATTGATAATCGAAATACCACATTCTAATATTCTACTATTTATCTATTTCAAAACACATTTTAATCAAATTTATACAATATAAAATTAACAATCATTATTAATTGAAAAACTCACCTGAACATTAACTGGATCTATCGAATACCTCCGCAATTGATCATTTTTCATTTTTTCATTATTTAATTTAAAGAAAAACAACACAACAAAAAAAATACACACGACGCGATTCATTTTTCACTCAACGACCCGCACTATTGAGAAATACACTACATAATAATTAACATGGACATGAAACACGAAGATGAATGGCATTTGAATGCCATACAATAAACTAATTGCTGAATACCATTCATATATAATATTGTTGTACTACCTTTACTACCAGCAACACATCAAAGTTTCATTGAAGCGTGAATGAAATAACACTTCTTCTGAGTACACTGTGTTTACGTAGTATGCATATATGTTGTAATAAAAAGTCTTGTTATTTTACTTGGGCATGGGTGTATATGGGATTGTATTATTCTTATGCACTAACATTGTTGTATATTTGCATGTCTACCTGAGTGCTGACTGCTGAGTGGTCATATTGGAACATATTGGAATCGACATCAATGCTGAAACCACAGAGTAGATAAATGTAGTATACTTTGTGGCTGAAATAAATGGAAACGGTCGGTGATGCCATACTACTGTATATTTCTGTGACACCATTCCGAGGCGGGAGAATGTACGAAAGTACAATGAAATATTACAAATGTTAAAATATAAATAAGTAAACAAACAATACTTAAAGTTACGATCCACAATAAATGTCAAATTTTAAATTGTAAACAAAAACGTAGAATACTTGCCATATAATAAATGTAACTATGTAATGAGATTAGAGGTCAGATGAAAGATTTTCTGTGTAAAAATATATACAAGAATTACAATTGAAAAGTGTCACAAAAGGAAAAGTTTGCATTTTTATTTTCGCTTTTATTTCAAGTGATTTTTGGTTTTAATTATTTTTACGACTTAGTCAAGTCAAAAAAGTCACTATTCTACACGTTGCGGTCGCGGGCACAGCGGGCACGGTGCGACCGCGGGACTGCAACAGCAGTCAAATAGAAATTTACGCTCAGGTTCCGCTAAAAAACCCGAAACAGTAATTGCATCTCCTTTTTCTCAAGATACTAGTCAATTTCCAAATCGATAAAACGAAAGTTTGCAATGGCTCATCAAAAGGACTATTCATCTTTTGAAATCAAAGTTGGTAGAGATTTGGAGCACTTTAATCTTGTCAATAACAATAAATTGTGGCCTTTGCACACAGTTCTTCATGAGTTTTTTCGTGCCAGAAAGCGTGAAATCGCGGAACACTAACAAAAATCATCTCTATTGCTACTGTAAAAATGTTGAAGGATTGAAAATTAAACTAATTTCTCTCCATACATTAAGTTTTTCTTTCGATTATGATATAATATTTTTCAGTGAAACTAATCTGGATTCAACGGTTCTTAGCTCTGAAGTGATGAATGATGAGTACAAAATTTTCAGAGTAGATCGTTCGCTAGAAAGTAGCAATAAGTAATCAGGTGGTGGGGTTTTAATAGCCCTCAGATCTAATCTAGGAGCTAAATACATCAAACTGCGTGAGTAAAATGCTAAGATGGTTTTTGTGGAAGTTGATCTCAAATCCATCAATGCTGTTGTGACAACAATATGAATGAATTCGGAATCACAATTCTAATAAACGATGACAACTCAAATATGAGAACACATTTCCAGAATCATATTTCAACTACTGAACAACGAGTTCAACAGCACCGCAGCACGAATGCCAAGGTTATATCAAATTTATTATTTCTCACAAATTGCACTTTCTGTCTACTAGGCAATTTGATTTTTGTGTACATATTATTTTCTAAGCTAAACTAACTTGCTTGCCATATGCATTCTCATGCATTTATCAATGAATCAGCGTTAATGCCGAATTCACTTTTGTAACTTAATTCCTTTGAACTCAATCAATACAAATTTTGTGTACATTCTGCAAAAGCATACCTTTGTAAATGAGTTAGCGTAAGCATTTAATTAGTATAAAAGAAGAATATTTATTTGAATAAAACTTACTTGCTACTAGAACAGCGAGCCATAAACAATTTGACTTATTTCTAACTTCCCCCCACCAGTCGGTAAGGAGTTACTTTTAATACTTCAAATTGTCGAATTGACATTTGGTCCTTCGAGGAAAGAAACAGTGGCAAAGCGTAACCAGGGCTTCAAACAATGGTTTAATTTTGAATTAATTTTTAAAATCGAAGTGTAAAGTGTCAAAGCGTAACCAAGGCTCTTAACATTGGTTTATAATAAATACATCTGGTGAAAAAGCGTTATCAGGGCTCTTAACACTGATAAATTGACAACGAAAAGTGAAAATAAATCCAGTTAATCACATACAACTAAAGTTATAAAGAAAATACAACAAAATGATTGACGAGACAGAAGTATTTATTATCATCGGCAAGCAGAAGAAAATCGCCGAGGAAATCGACAACCAAAGTCGAAACTTTGGCAAAGATAGTGCTTCGAGGAAAACTCAGAAGTACAAGGAAGAAAGACTACAGCGTCTTGAAGCGTTATGGTTGGAGTTCGAAAGCAACCATAATAAAGTTGCTGCTCAGTTGAAGCATGATACGCCATACATGGAAAGAGATACACTTGGCAAAGTAAAAGCAGTTTACGAAGACTACAAGAAAAAGCTGGAGGATATTGTCCCAGCTCCAATAATGCCAGTAGCATTACCCAGTACAAGTGATGCGGCCGCCAAGTTCAACGAAAATACAGGGGTAAATGAGAATATGGCCCAAAGAAAAAGGCTTCGAATTCTTCAATTGAAGATAACATCAATTGTAGAAAACATGGAAGAGTTCGAAGGCACTCTGAACGAATATTCTAAAGAAATATTTGAATACCAGCAAAAAATATTGCTGGAGCAATTGAAAAACTTGACTGAGCTTCACGAAGACTTCATATCCAATGCAACGGAAGAAGACTTCAAAGTGGAGTATGTTGCAAAAAACCACTACAAAGGGATAAAGCAAGATATAAATCGACTCTTGCATGAAATGGCACCAAGAATTAGTTCCAGCAATAAAATAAATAAAAATAAATAGGGTGGCGCAACAGAGCGATGAGCCCCTGGGCCTAGCGCATTTCTCACAACCATGCCTTGTGAGGGAATGGGGGGGACCTACAATTTTTCGCCGGTTCCGAACGGCTAATTGAGAATGCGCTTTTCATGGCAATGAATTTACTAACGGAGGACTTGCCAATTCCTCGCGAAAGGCGATACCCGTGGAAAAACATTTTTGCATTTTGCCTCTGCTGGGATTCGAACCTCGAACCTCTGGGTTAGCAGGTGGACATGCTAACCATTACGCCACGGGTACCACAATAGCAATAGCGAGCCGAAAAATAAACACGAATCAGTGCTGCCTAGACTAAAAATTCCGACATTCAAAGGCAATTATCTAGAGTGGCAACAATTTTATGACTTGTTCATAAATATAATTCATGCCAAAACAAGCCTGTCTACCACAGAGAAAATGGAGTACCTAAAGACCCATTTCGAAGGCGAACCTCTTCAGTTGATAAAACACCTAACATTCTCCAGCGAAAATTACAACAGTGCCTGGGAAATTCTAAAGGGAAGATACAAAAATGAAAGAAAGATTGTATCAATGCACATTGAAAAGATGTTAAGGACTGGGCATAGTAGCACACCAACAGCTACCTCAATTAAGAACACCTTAGATGCGATCAAAGAAGGGTTAGCGGCATTGGGTAATATGGGATATGACACATCATCATGGGGCCCAATGATTGTTCACTTAACAATAAAATCCCTCGACACAGAGTCTAGAAACCTATTCGAACAAGGACTTGACGAACCAAACAAGATGCCTGCCACAAAAACTCTTCTAGAATACCTGGAAAGGCGGTATCAGGCCTTGGAAGTTATGGCAACAGGCCTTGGAAGAAAACAGCAAAAGACTTTTGGCGAACCAAAAAATGCAGTTCGTAACTTCGTCATAGACGCTAAAGCAGTCCAGTGCCCAATTTGCAATGGGGAGCATAAAAAATACAAGTGTTCAAAATTCCTCAAGCTATCTCCGAAAGAAAGATGTCATCAGAGCAAGCAAGCCAAGTTATGCTTAAAGTGTCTAAGTCATAACAAGCAGCTCCAGTGCTTCAGTAAGAGGAATTGCCATCATGGACTGTACAGAGAAGTCAAAATCATCCGATCTTGAAGAGCCTTCATCCAAACAGGTGAACCATGCCGAACAAAATCAGAATGTTTTGATTGCTACAGCAATGTTAACGGTTCACAATGATAATGGCCGTAGCATAACAGTACGAGCACTCATTGATCGTGGTTCACAAGCTTCACTCATCACTGAATCAGTTGTTCAAACACTGAAACTGAGTAAACAAAGCATTTGTGTTGAGGACAGTGGGCTAGGAGCCACAAAGACAGGAATTGCACAAAGTGGAAGTAACAATAGCGCCACATTTTGAGTCAAAATTTAAGCTGAAGATGGAAGCACTTGTTTTACCAAAATTAACCAGACAGTTACCATCAAAACAAACAACTAAACCAATCGAATACTTGACTCAACTAGAACTTGCGGATCCTACTTTTAATGTTCCTGGACCCATCGACATGATAATTGGTGCTGATACTTACGGTGACATTATCCTCAGCGGTATTAAACGAGTGACTTCTAATGCTCTGGTCGCTCAAAAGTCACAGCTAGGATGGCTTGTTTCTGGGCGGACATCGAACGAGTTATCTGAAAAATACAGTGTTACCGGACTGATGGAACTTACATCGATTGATGAGCAATTAGAAAAATTTTGGGAGATAGAAGAAATAATTCAACCAAAACTTCAAAAGCTAGAAGACAAACAGTGCGAGCAAATCTATGAGGATACGCACTACCGAAAAGAAAATGGGAGGTATGTCGTAAAGATCCCATTCAACGAAGACATAATCCAGACAAAAGAACTAGGTGAATCGAAAAATAGAGCTACAGCCAGATTTCGCCAGCTCGAGTCACAACTAAACAAAAATCCAAAACTCAAAGACGACTAAACAAAAGTTATAAACGAATTTATAAGCCTTGGGCACATGGTTGTAGTCAATAGCAACTCATCTGCCAAAAACGAGATTTTCTACATGCCACACCATGCCGTAATTGAACCTTCGAGTACAACAACAAAACTTCGGGTTGTATTTGATGGTTCGGCAAAATCAACGACTGGAGTAAGCCTTCAGCAATTAATTCTGATAGGGCCTAAACTCCAAGACGATATCACTACAATTTTGACGCGTAAATACGTTTTTACATCGGACATTGAAAAAATGTACCGTCAAATAGAACTGCATGAAGACCATCAGGATTACCAGAGAATATTACGGCGCAGTTCTAACAACCAACCGATTACGGAGTACAAACTTACGACTGTCACGTATGGTACAGCATCAGCACCGTACCTGGCTATAAGGACTCTTCAACAACTGGCTAAAGACGATCAATCCAAGTATCCAATCGCAGCTGAAATAATCAACCACGACTTCTATGTGGATGATGTGATGTCCGGAGGAGATACGATTTCAGAATGCAAAAGAGCTCAGAAAGAAGTTGATGAAATGCTAAGAGGAGCAGGCTTTCAGCTTCGAAAATGGGCTGCAAACAACAAGAAGCTACTTCAGCATATTCCGATTGAGTTACGTAATCAACAAAAGAAAGACCTAATGAAAGACGAAACAATTAAAACGTTGGGGATACACTGGAACCCTTTAAGTGACACCTTCCAATTCAAAGTAAACCTGGAAACAACAACATCCCCGGAAATACTTACCAAACGGAAAACCTTGTCCGAAATAGCCAAACTATTCGACCCTCTTGGATGGTTGGCTCCAGTAACTGTGAGCGCGAAAATACTTACCAAACGGAAAACCTTGTCCGAAATAGCCAAACTATTCGACCCTCTTGGATGGTTGGCTCCAGTAACTGTGAGCGCGAAAATCTTAATGCAGCAGCTTTGGAAAGCAGAACTCGAGTGGGACGAACCACTTCCTATTGAACTATTAAAATAGTGGGACAAATTGAAGAAGAACCTTATTGCAGTCGAAGACATCAGGATCCCTAGGTGGATAGAGTTCAAAAAAGATCAACAGTTTGAGCTCCATGGATTTTGTGATGCTTCTGAAGCAGCATATGCAGCCGTCGTGTACGCAAGAGTAATTCTTCCATCTGGCCTATATGCCTGCACCATCTTAACTGCAAAAACAAAAGTGGCACCAATAAGGAAGAAACTTCCTCTTCCGAAATTGGAACTATGCGGTGCTCATCTGCTTTCAAAATTATTGGCGGAAACAAAGAAAACCTTTGGATTACAAGTAGAAAAAACCTTTGCTTGGACAGATTCTACTATGACACTAGCGTGGATCCAAAAATGTCCATCTACTTGGAAGACGTTTGTTGCGAATCGAGTCTCAGAAATACAAGAGGCAACAAACGTAAACTGCTGGAGACATGTTCGTTCAACCGACAATCCAGCTGATTATGGTTCAAGAGGTTGCTTTCCAGAACAGATGGCAAACAATCATTTATGGTGGAATGGACCTAGTTGGCTGAAATTCGACTCCGAAAAATGGCCTTTAAACGAACAAAATACGAATGCAGTGATCGATATTCCCGAAACCAGGAAGGTTTTAACCATTGAAGTAGAAGAAATTGACGACTTAACTAAAAGATTCTCTACGTACTCAAAACTTATAAGGGTCACTGCTTATTGCAGACGATTCATTGCTAACTGCAAAAACAAACTAATGAACCATCCCATGCAGACGGGTAACCTAAGAGTAAAGGAATTGAACGATGGCAGTAAGGGAATCATACGATATGTACAACAAAAGGTATATTCCGAAGAACTAGAATCCTTACGAGATGGAAAAACTATAAACAAAAAAAGTAAGGTACTATCCTTAAACCCATTTATTAACAACGAGAACATTCTTGTTGTGGGCGGACGACTACAAAACGCGAAACTTTCTAGTACAGAGAAACATCCGATTATCCTACCTCATCAAGAGTGGTTCACTAAACTATTAGTAGAAGACGCCCATGAACGCACACTGCATGGTGGTATTCGACTTACAATAGCAAAAAAGGGAGACAACGCTATTGGATCATTCAAGCAAAAAGATGTGTTCGACAAGTTATAAATAAGTGTATTAGATGCTTTCGGTTTGCTGCACAACCAAATACTCAACAAATGGGACTACTTCCAGCAGCTAGAGTAACACCATCAAGACCCTTTACACACACAGGCGTTGATTATGCTGGACCAGTTCAGATATTAATCTCAAAAGGAAGAGGAAACCGATCAACAAAGGGGTACATCGCTATATTCGTCTGCTTTGCTACTAAGGCTGTTCATATCGAACTCGTGAGTGACCTTAGCTCAGCGGCATTCATAGCAGCGTTACAACGATTCACATCAAGAAGAGGAATATGCTCGCACTTCTACAGTGACAACGGAACTACATTTGTTGGGGCTTACAAGGAAATCCAGCAACTAATGCGAGAAACAATTAAACGCTGTGTAGAAGATGTCTCCTCAAAGCTTGCTAAAGACGAAATGCAGTGGCACTTTATACCCCCCGCATCACCTCATTTTGGTGGATTGTGGGAATCAGGCGTTAAGTCAACAAAATTCCACTTAAAGAGAATAATCGGTGAAACTGTGTTAACATTTGATGAGCTCTCCACGCTTTTAACACAGGAAGAGGCGTGTCTTAACTCTCGACCACTAACAGCAATCGAGAATGCTGTTGAGGATACAACAATTCTAACTCCTGGACACTTTTTGATCGGAAGCTCTTTGAATGCGGTACCCGAACCAATAATTGATGAAAAGCGAACATTCCGATCTCGATGGCAGTTAATCCAAAAAATAACTCAGGACTTTTGGAAAGTCTGGTCATCTGAATATCTGTCTCAATTACAACAGCTTCCAAAGTTGAAGCAAAAACAAGAAAATATGAAAATTGGGGACATTGTTCTTATCAAAGAAGACCGACTACCACCAACAACCTGGATGATGGGAAAAATTTCAGACGTTCATCCAGGAAAAGACAACGGGGTTAGAGCTGCAACAGTGTTCAGCAACAAGAAACATTGCAAGCGGCCCATAACAAAGTTATGTAAATTGCCAATTGAAAATGATGAAGAAGAAAAGGAAGTGAGACAAGTCAATACATATACAAACCGCTCACATAAAATTCTTTCTTTGTGCACTTTGTTTGCCTTTCTCAACATAGTTGGCTCCACTCCAGTCTCCCACGATGTCGAGATAATTCCATTTCAAACACACCCTGGAATATACTTCGAAGATGTGGGACAGGCAAATTTGATTTCGAGTTCATGGAAGACAATTGTGTTCTTCAACTTAACGACCTATTGGCAAGAGTTTGAAAACTACAAAAAACTTGTGTCGCAAATGGAAAAAATTTGCTCATCTAGTGAATTAAAAGATTTCAAATCGGTTATGTGTGAGGGAATGCTACAGCAGTTTCAACATCAAATTCAACAAATACAGCTTAACAATGAGATCTTACTACATGCAAACGAAGATTCAACACGACGTCAAAAAACGATCACCGTTTGACTTCATTGGAACAATTACTAAAGAATTATTTGGAATTCTCGACCAAAGATTTGCTAAAGGTTATGAGCAAACAATTGAAGCTGTCAAGGAAAACGAAAGCCACCTATTAAATCTAATGAAGAACCAGACAACCATAGTTGATTCTACTGTCAACATCTTTAAGAAAGAACAAATGGAAAATAAGAAGCAAATACAGCTCCTAAGTTCGATTATTGCGAAACTTGAAGATGAAACCGGAAAATATGAGGACATGAAGATATTTTCGTCGAATGCTCTAAATGCGATACTTATTATGATAAATTATAAAGCAACTCAGAGCATATTGTTGGATATCTTGCTGTCCACTCACACTGGAAGAATTCATCCACTTATACTTTCGGTACAACAATTTAAGGATGAACTTACGAAAATTCATGAAAATATTCCAAAATCTTTAATGATTCCTGGAGAGCGACATCATGAATCGATCCTGCAACTATTCAAAATTCTAAGTGTAAGGGCTAGAGTGACCAATAGCAACATTATAATTGAGATAAGCCTTCCACTGCTGTACAATGAAGAGTTCAAGTTGTACAGAGTATTGCCAGTTCCAACCGAACACAACGGGAACCTCACAAGCATCATTCCATCATCGGAATATTTAATGGTTAATCTACAAGCTAACCATTTCTATCCACTCAACAAAGACGAATTTTCGAAATGCAAAATGAGGCCCTCGGACATCGTATGGTGCACACTTCAACATCCATTATACACAACTGGTGCTGCAGTTAGTGTCTGTGAAATGAACATAATTCAAAACAAACCAATTATGGGTTCATGTAATACAAAGGACATACCAGCAAGGTTATACTGGATTGAAATGCATCAACCGAATTCATGGATTTACAGTACTCCCGACCTGGTTACAGTAAACATGAACTGTGATTTTAACACGGTACCCATAACTTTGCAAGGCAGTGGTATGTTAAAGTTGCCAGCAAGATGCATTGTACATGATCAGACCATGACTGTTGTGGGAAAACAAACAATGACAAGCAAACTGAGATCGTCGTTTTTACCATCATTCAACCTTTCTGAGCAGTTAACATTGTTTAACTTCAAAAGAGAGAAACAATCTGTCTTACCAACGAACGCTTCATTCCACATTTCTACATTAGAAGACTCAATAAAGCTGCAAAAAAGCCAAGAATACATACTGAACGAGGTAAGCACTCATCGAATTCACCAATACTCACTGCTTGGAGTCAATGCTTTCGTAATCATTGGAATCATCTTGATCGTAATTTTTGTAATCAGACGAAAAGGAGCGCAACAGCCTACGCCACCAGCTACAGCTATACCAATGAGATCGCTCAACAAGCCAATGAGATCTTTTAATAAGCGACGAACCAGCCAAGCTTCCTTTGAAGACATGGACTTTTGCGTATCATCAATCTAAGGGGCCCAGCATGTTGTGACAACAATGTGAATGAATTCGGAATCACAATTCTAATAAACGATGACAACTCAAATATGAGAACACATTTCCAGAATCATATTTCAACAACTGAACAACGAGTTCAACAGCACCGCAGCACGAATGCCAAGGTTATATCAAATTTATTATTTCTCACAAATTGCACTTTCTGTCTACTAGGCAATTTGATTTTTGTGTACATATTATTTTCTAAGCTAAAATAACTTGCTTGCCATATGCATTCTCATGCATTTATCAATGAATCAGCATTAATGCCGAATTCACTTTTGTAACTTAATTCCTTTGAACTCAATCAATACAAATTTTGTGTACATTCTGCATAAGCATACCTTTGTAAATAAGTTAGCGTAAGCATTTAATTAGTATAAAAGAAGAATATTTATTTGAATAAAACTTACTTGCTACTAGAACAGCGAGCCATAAACAATTTGACTTATTTCTAACTTCCCCCCACCAGTCGGTAAGGAGTTACTTTTAATACTTCAAATTGTCGAATTAACAAATGCTTATTTATTCAACGTTTATATTCCACGAAATCCGATCCTTTACTGTACGAATCCTGTTTTAACAATATTGCAAATGTGATGGATCATGCGAAGCCTTGTGATAAATTTATCATTTGTAGTGATTTCAACATGCCAGAGATCTGCTGGACGAAAAATGGAGACAAAAATATAAATTACTTTTTACCAACTTTACTAAATAGATAGATATTTTATTTCATTCATTAAATTATAAAATTTTTGGTTGCTACCGCTCAGTTTACCCAGAGATTTGATACTTTTATGGCATATCTTTCTAATGAATAATTTTTTAAACAATTATTATAAGTTTCTTTAAACAGTATGTTAACTCTGAAGGAAAATTTGAAAAAACCTTCAATTTAAGTAAGAAAAAAAATAAAAAATAAAAACAATAACGATAAATAAATAATTATATAAATAAACAATAATAATAATAATTATAATGAATAAATTAACACATAAGTAAATAAATAAATAAATTAATAAATAAATAAATAAATTTATAAATAAATAAATTATAAATAAATTAATAAATTAATAAAAAAATAAATTAATCAATTGTTATGTAATAGTTCAAATATTGCACATAGTAATTAATAAATAAGTTAATAGATACTCTCAATTTTACAACACATTTTTAAAGTAATTAACGTCAGCTAAACAAATATTAGTACCAATTAAATGGAAAGACATTTAGTTCATTAATATATTATATACATGTATAGGTGTAACAATTAATGAAATAAATAAATAATGAAACAATAGAACATACCAAAAACAAGCAAGAATAGGTAAATAAATAAGACACTAGAAAGTTACTAAAGTTGTTCTAATTGTATAAATTTAACATGAAAAGGAACAACGAAAAAAGATATTTGTATTGACAATACTATTTACTATAAGGCATTTAGTTGGATTACCAGAGGGTTATCAGAAGTATCACAGTTTGTTAAAAAGGTGTCACTTAGCTTTTGGATTCTTCTGCCAACCATTTCAACACCAGTTTCATTATGAAGATCTTGAGTCGAATAGTATCTAGGTAAATTGAGCATCATCTTTAGTACTTTGTTCTGGCACACTTGAAGTTTTTTAATGTGACACCTTGCACAATTCCCCCATACCTGACATCCGTACAACAAAATTGATTGAAAAACAACCTTGTGTATTATGATTTTGTTTTCTGTACTCAATAGAGATTTCCTATTAATTAGTGGGTAGAGCATTTTAATTGCTATGTTGACTTTTTTTATTGTTAGGTTAGTGTGTTCTCTAAAGTTAAGCCTTTTATCAAAATTAGTACCTAGATATCGCACATTAGACTCCTATTTTGTGGAGGTTCCATTGTCTTCCAGCTCTTTACTTTGGAGAAATAATCGTTGTCTTTTTCTGGTGAAAAAGATTGATTTTATCTTTCCAGCGTTCAATTTAATCAGCCATTTGTGAAAATATTTTGTCAAAATTTCAAGAGCAATATTGAGACCAAGTTCATGCGATGAAAGGACGCAGGTGTCATCTGCATAGATACCTGATTCACAATATGGTAACTGTGGGAAATCGGAGGTGTAAATATTGTACAGAACAGGACCGAGGACTGAACCTTGGGGGACACCATACTCTACATTCACCAAAACGGATATACCCTTGTCCACGTGTACTTTAAAGCATCTTCCAGACAAAAAACTTTGAACAATTTTTATAAGAAAAACTGGTATTCCAAATGATTCCATTTTATAAATAAGTGCATTATGCCACACAGAGTCGAAAGCCTTTTCTATATCTAACAGGACCATGCCTGTAGATCTACTTTCATCACGATTTAGTTTGATTATTTTCGAAGTCCTAAGCGCTTGGTGTGAGGTACTGTGGTGGTTCCTAAATCCGAATTGTTGATCTGGAAAAATACTTTTATCCTCGATTATATCACTAAGCTTTTTCTTTACTACTTTTTCATATACTTTACTCAAACTACTAAGAAGACTTATCGGCCTACAGCTGCTTGGCTGTAGGCCGGCTTTTAATATTGGGATGACTTTTGCCAGTTTCCAGATTTCTGGGAAGTATTGGTTTTTAAGGCAGGTGTTTATTAGAAATGTAAGATACAATTTCCCTGACTTTGGTAAATGTCTTAGGCACAAATTTTTGATTTTATCAAGCCCTTCTGATTTACGTACTTGTAGCTCCTTGATGATAGCGGTGATATCATCTACGGTAATGTATTCGTCCTGGTCTGTTTCGGTTATGGAAGAAACGATCCTTTGACAAGAAGCGTCTACCAAATCTATTGTATCGGAATCACTTAAGTGTTGGGATACTATATGGTTTTTCTTAAATTCCATGGAAAAAGCATTTGCTTTGTCGCTATCCGTATAGAAAACATTATTAGATTCTTTTAATGCGGGAATCAGCCTGGTCCTATTTTTGACGATTTTGGCAATGTTCCAAAAGGGTTTATCGTTTTTGTCGAGCTGACTTAGTTTTCGGTTTCACCGACCATTACGAAATTTTTTAATTTCCGTAGAAATAAGTTTGTTGAAATACTTCAACTGATCGCGATGTACCGGAGGACGATACCGTTGCCATTGTTTTTTAATACTATTCCTTACGCGAATGTATTCAAGAATATAGTCTGGCATTTTGGCTATGTAATTCTTTTTAGTAAGTTTCGGTACCGACAGATCAACAGAGCTAAGAATTTTTTCAGAAAAGCTTGTAACAAGATGGTCTATACCTTTATTTGTAGAAACATTTTCTAGATTAGTGGGCATATTTCTCAGTTTCGATTTTAAAAACGATTTGCATGTTTAAAGTCAAAATAAGATTCTTCTTTTATTTCACCTGGAAGGAGAGATCGTACTAAGACAGGATAATGGTCTGAGGGAAGCTCATCAAATACTATAGGCTGGGATACAGTACTTACAGTATTCGTAATAAAGAGATCTAATACTGCAGGACTACCTCTGGAACTAGCGGGTATGTAAGTAGGAGCAAGAGGAAACAGTATGGTGAATGGGAAAATGTTTGTCAAATCCGATAGGATGTTACCCCACGAATTAGCTCTACTACAACTCCAATCTCTATGGTTGCAGTTCAAATCACCTCCTACAAGATAGTTGTTGTTCCCTATTAAAAGCTTTCTCAAGTCAGCTTTAAGATTTTGTCTTTTTAACAAAGATGAAGAACCACCCCGAAAGTATACACAAATAATATCAATAGTACTATTGTTGCTCAGTTTCAGTTCTATTCTCGCGTTTTCTATGCACAAAGTACGAATAGGCAACAGAACAGAATGTTGAATTGATTTGCGTACTAAAATTGCAACTCCCCCACCCAATACACCTATTCTATCAACACGATAGCAATAGAATCCGGGAGTTGAAATTTTAACATTTAAGTCTAACCAAGTCTCTGTAATTAATGCAATATCAATATTTTTTATGTTCATAAAGTTAAGGAATTCAATACATTTATGTCGGATACCTCTGGCATTCCATGTGACAATATTTATGGGTTTGTGTTTATACGACATTGGAATATAAAAATTTAGTAGCTAACTAAGCGATAGCATAGAATTGTTCATTTTTTTGTTTTACAAGATCCTAGTTTCGTAATCATTTCCATTACGAGAGAATTAAGCTCTTCCATTGAGAATAACTCACCGTTGGCAAAGTTGAGATTGCTTGTTTGTGCATTGACGCGCTGATCGTTGTTCGATGATGCAGCTGCTTCGGCTCAATGCTGTCGAACGTACTGCAAAAGCAAAATTTGTATTGCTTTAGCTTGGTGCGTACTGCCGTACTGCACACTCTTTTGTTTTACTGCATTTTCCTTTTTGTATTGACATTGTATTGCTTTTTCGAATTCGTTGTTCATAAAAACAAATATCGAAGAAAAAGGTTTAGTGATGGCATCACTTTACATATTTTCAATGGAATAACACTTCCAAGTTCCATATCCATATTCCACAAC
Source organism: Melanostoma mellinum (assembly GCA_914767635.1). Lineage (NCBI taxonomy): Eukaryota > Metazoa > Arthropoda > Insecta > Diptera > Syrphidae > Melanostoma > Melanostoma mellinum. The sequence goes on along the minus strand of OU612058.1, from coordinate 113,260,607 downwards.
CTCAATTTCACAAACATGAATAGCATATCACACTTTTGCACATACTTATATCAATGTTTATATGTATATGGAATAGTAAAATCGATTTCCCATTTAAGAAGCTTTGGACCGAGGGCACGGAGGCACATCAATCGCTTCATTATATTTTCAAAGGAACATATGATCTGTGACCTAAGCCGAGGGATGCGCTTCCAGTCAAAAAGAATATCGAGTTGACATGTAACTAGCAAGACCCCGCCCGCTTCGCAGGGCGAAAATAAAAAGTAAAATACAGTGGTGGTCCAGTATAACGAACGATATAATGTCCAGAGTCAATTCGTTATATCGAAAATTCGTTATATCGAAACCTTTTTGTCATACAAATCTTTAAATAAATAAAACGTGCAATTGTGTGTATGTATCTTCCAATATTATCACGAACATACATGTAAGTAGACACATTAATACACTTACAGTCATTTTTTTTTCATTTTCTGAAATTCGTTATTTGTTCGTTATAGAGTACGTAATTTCCATTTCGTCTGAAATTCGTTATTTTGTTCGTTATATAGAATACCTAATGGACTTGAAAAAAGTGTTCGTAATATCGGCATTCGTTATACTGGACTTCCACTATATTAGTTTTTTTTGTTTTAAATCTGTTTTATTGAATATTCTTTACTCTAATGCTTTTTGATAAACACCATTTTTGGTTTTTCCATTGTTGGCGGTATAAATGAATAAAGCAGATGGTTTCCCAAAACGTGAACAACCAACATAAAGTTTACCATGAGAAAAAACTGGGTGCTCCAAATGTATACCACAGATTTTAAGCGTTTGCCCTTGAGATTTATTAATTGTCATGCCAAAAGCAATACGAATAGGCAACTGCAAACGCTTAAATTCAAATGGTAGATCAGGTGGAATCATTGGTATTAAGACATCTTCGCCTTTGAATTTACCAGTTAAAATGGTCGCTTCAATAACATTATTCATTAATCGTTTAACTACTAACCTGGTGCCATTACATAATCTTGGATGATTCAAATTTCTTAACATTATAATTGGAATACCGACTTTTAATTGTAAATAATGAGGCGGGATACCTGGTAGGTCCAATGAATTTAAAAATTCGATCGGATAGTTTACAGCTTCATCCGGATTCATAACGGTATCAATAGATTTATAAACTACGTTTACACCTGGTATTCTGTTCATAACTTCCACATTGATACTAATAACATCTCTATTCGAACATGCCAATATACATCTTTGACTTAACCAATCATGATTATGGTAATTACTTAAAATATTGGGAAACACGCTCTGTACTAACGCAGCAGTTGATTCTGATAAGGAACAAAAATTATTTGGCAATGTTATTTTACCATCAATATCTAGAGGCAACTCTCCATTTCCAATTTTCAATAATTGCTTTGAAAATTCTGCAGCTGTTGAATCGTTCTGTAATAAAACTCTTACATTTTCGGTGAGAGAAAGCGTTTTCACATGTTTCCATAACGTTGAAGATTTCAAGCTAGCATTTAATTCGTCAGCAGCAGTGGATCGAGGAATAACCGGAAGTGTTTGCCGGAAGTCACCAGCAAATAACACCAATGCACCACCGAAAAGACGATTATTACCTCTCAAATCTTGTAAGGTTCGATTAAATGCTTCTAATGATTTCTTCTGTGCCATAGTGCATTCGTCCCAAATAATTAATTTACACTGCTGCAAAACTTTTGCCATTCCAGATCTTTTTGAAATGTTGCATGTTGGCGCTTCTTAAGTATGAACGTTTAAAGGCAATTTTAAAGACGAGTGAGCAGTTCGCCCACCATCCAATAAAGTTGCAGCAATTCCAGACGATGCAAGAGCTAACGCTATATCTTTATTCGTTCGAACAGTAGCTAAAAACAATGACAGTAAAAATGTTTAACCAGTGCCGCCAGGAGCATCCAAAAAATAAAATCCACCATTTCCAGCATTAATTTCGCTCATGATTTGAAAGTAAGCTTCTTTTTGTTTTTCATTCAATAATGGAACATTTCTTTGAACATATTGATTCAAACAATTTGCATCATAATCTCGTTCACGATTTAAATCCACATTGAAAGTGTCGTGTATTGAACGATCAGGTGAAATCATTCCTAATTGTGATAGCAATTTATTTTACATTGCTTAACACAAATTTTCTATAATGATCAACGCTTCGTTGTGTATTTCTGGCGTAAAATCCAATTGCGGATTCATTCTTGCACGACGAACTGTATGCAAAATATCTTCTGACAAATGATCACAATGACTTCTCCATAACTCACGTGGATTCGTCGGACTGCACGCAGATATTATAATTGCAAATAATGAACGCATTTGATGTGGATTTGCCGAAAGAGCTGCATCTTCTAAGGTGTTATTCCAATGTTTATCATCTTCCAGTAAATTTAAACGCCTGCATGCTTCACGATATGTAGGACATAAAAACCCATCAACTGTTCGTAAATCTGCAAAAGATGTTGGTCCACGAACATTATTTAGTAATTAACGCAAAAAATAATATTCCTCAGTATTTGTTTACACTTTTCAAGCAGCCAAATGTAATAAGGAATACATCTAGGAGTATTATATATACTCTGTTCTAAGATACATAGAAAGCATTGTGAGCATCTAGGCTGTTTGTATTGTAATTTTGCATGGGAAAATAATTGAAACTTAATTATTTTTTTAAACAAACTTCCCTTATTTGAAAAAAATATTTTTTTTTTCCTAAACCTTTTACTCTTACTCTTCTTTAATTTAAAAAAAAAATTAAGAAAATCGGTCAATCGGTTTGGCTGGTTAGCGAACGAACACAAAACCAAACTTTAATTTATATATATAGATGCATAGATGAGTTTTTCACGAACTGTAGTGCAAAATTATGTTATTCACCATGGTAATCTGCTTGTACTTTTTTGTATGTACGCCAATCAATCTGGCGGAAGCGGAAAGGTTTTAGATTTCAGTTTCGGCTTTCGTGTCAGTGTTCTAGTTTCTAAATTTTTTTTGGAGCTTTTGATAATACAGCCATTTGTACAAAATCTGCATTGGACGATCAAAAATTGAAATCAATGAAAAAGTATATCTAATATTTAAATTTCCTTATCACAATGTTAGTTACCGTACTCCTCCGAAACGGCTTTACCGATTTGTACCAAATTTTATATGCGTATTCAGTAAGTCTGAGAATCAGCTACTATCTATTTTCTATACCCCTAAGTGATAAGGGCCATCTACCCTTAACATTGCTTTTTTTTAATTTACACTGTGACACGAGAATTTCATATATTAGATTTTACAGTAAATGTCATATCAACTATATTCTCAAACAAATTTATTATTAATTTGCTGGACAAAAATTATTTATTCCTATTTTATTATTGAGTGCAGTTTGTTTGATTTGTTAATTAAGTGATTTACATAACCGCAAAAGTACTCAACACGTGTCACGAGCTCCCACCAAAAACGGCTATTGTGTAGTAAGTATAAATGATTCTTATTATATTAATCGAAAATATATATATAATTTCTATTACATTTGGGCAATTTGATTTTTTGTTCACGAGAGCTCTAACTTCCACACAATTTTACCGCTTCGGGAAAGGGAACCGCAACGGGAACGCGAACTCTAACCGCCGTATTAATAAACGCGGAGTAGCTGGGTTCCATGGATTAAGTGGAAAATGGTATAATGGTAACTTAATCCATGGAATAAGGCTATTCCGCGTTTATTAATACGGCGGTAAGACTTCTGAGCCGATGTTAAAAACTATTTCGGTATTAGGATGTTACATTATATCCCCAACATAGACTTTATTTCAAGACCATATTCCCACGGAAACGGAAAAATAGAAATTTTCAGGCATTCTTAAACTCAAGCTGATGTTCCTGACAAGTTTTCTTTTCTTGGCTGTTTTGTGTGAACAACGCTTTGAATAAGTTAGACACCAGCAACGCCGGGCGGGTCAGCTAGTGTATATACACATAAATAATTAATTTTAAAAGACACAAAACAATAAAATTAATTACAGTTGGCTTGTGAAAACTCCAAAAGCTGGGTCAGTCATCGGTTTCTCCAAAAAAATTTTTTTACACACAAGGCAGGTTGTTGAGGATAAAAATGTTTCTGATTCTGAAGAATGCCTTTCGACAGATGAATCGAATTCTTCGTAGGTTAACAAAATGAATTTACGCAATTCGATTCTAATTGTTTCTTATGGTCCCTAGATCTTTTCCAAGGCGATCAAAAAACGTACATTCTCCTTGTTTAATCGAAGTAAAAAATAGATAGAGATATGTATTGAAGTTTATTTTTTGTTATAAAGAAATAAAAAAAATATATGTATGCGTATTGCTTTTGTCCAAAAATTATGCAAAATTATTTGGAATGTACTGCTTTGGACTTTTCAGAAACGACAGCACTGCTTCGGCTGTTGGTGGTGATGGTGATAAAGGTTGTTGAGGGTGTACCCATACATTTGACGGCCAGGTCCTACAATTGTTTTTCTCTTCATGCTTACGAAGAGAACGGTTTAGCATGGCGGGGAAATCTTCCATTGAGAGATGCGAATAAGATATCACGTTATCATTTGGCTTTACGAGCTTTGGCTGAAAAGAGCGCTTTGTGTTGCTCGCAGTTTTGGATCTTATTTCCAAATATTTATTTCTGCTTTGACAGGTGAGATCGGTTGACTTGTAGTTCTCATTACAATTTGCACACTTAAATTTTTCTTTATTAACACATTCTTCAGTCTTATGAGAACCAGCACAGTAAGGCTGTGTAAATCGTTCATTTCCAGTGAACGAATCAATCATCAATCGTTCATTGGAAAGATTCGGTCATTTTCATCAATCAATCTTTCAATCACTTGAACTGGCTGAGGCGATCGACCGAAACTGAAACCAATAGACGCACGAGAACAAGGAACGACCGAAATTGAAACCAATCATTTGCTGTGCCTACCTACATACATATAGTGTGTCTACCTACATCCTACATACATATAGGTGCAGTCGAGTCAACATCGAATCGAAACAGAAACGTAGTCAAGAACCAATAGTATGGTACTGAGTTGTAGATAAGGGGTGGTTTTCTTTTTTAGATGTGCATATATACAGACACACATTAGATTCATTTTACATTTTCAGTGAGAATGGCTTTAAAAATTCGAAGTAGAAATCATTCCATATCGCTTTAAAGATCTAAATCTATCAAATTTTAAAAGCTGAAAATATAAAATAAACAAAAGTATGTATATGTGCTTCATCTGAAATAAAAAACATCACTCACCTACTCAGCAATAGCATCATTCTATGAGAATCAAACATCAAAGTAGACAGAGTACTGTAGTACTTGTTTGATTGGTTTCAGTTTCGGTCAATCGTTTCGGGTCTCGTTCAAACAATTGGTTTCAGTCTCGGTCGTTCGTTTGGTTCAAGTGATGGGTGATTGGTTTCAGTCTCGTTCGTTCGTTTCGTTCAAACGATTGTTTTCAGTCTCGGTAGTTCATTTCGTTCAAACGATTGGTTTCAATCTCGGTCGTTTGTCTATCGTTCAAGTGATTGGTTTCATTTTCAGACGTTCGGCTCATACAAATGATTGGTTTTGGTCTCGGTCGTTCGTTTCTATCAAATGATTGGTTTCAGTGCCCCTGTTCTGAAACTATCGTATTGGCGATAAACGGTGGAAAATGGAACAAAATTCTATGAATTTAGTAGGATTTCGTTCCTTTTTCCACCGTTTATCGCCTGCTTTTATCGAGGCGATAGTTATAGAACAGGGGCACAGTTTCGGTCGTCTTCACCCATCTCATACAGATACAGCATATAATAGTAAAATACTGAGATTCTTTCAGTGGCGTTCTATGGAAATGATTGAAATGGTGATTGATTGTTTTACTTTTGTATAATTGCAATCATCAATCATTTCCAGTGAACGGGTCGAAAAGACCGAATCAATAGCGATTGACACAGCTCTACAGCACAGATAGAACAATATGTCTTAACGTGGCAATTCTTTTCCCCGTGGCCGAACATCTGACAGTTGCGACACTGGGTTATTTTATTTTTGTGGTTGCGCTGATAATTCCAATTGATTTGCGTGTGGAAAATTGATCGGTAGTTCTTTTTTAAATCGCTCATTTTTATTGAACCACTTTCGAGGGAGCACACATAGAATGTTTCCGAGTAATGTTCATACTTTTTCGTTACATTTTTAACATCTGTACATTTCAGACCAATTCGGGTTAGTTCTGATTTTAATTCTAAGGCATCGTATAAGCTAAGGCCATAAAGAATAACCTTGAATGCCTTATCGCTTTTTAAGTCGTGTGAGAAGTACTGACAGTTTTCATCTCGGAGTATATCTAGAACCTTTTTATAAGAATCCGCGGATTCACACATGATTTTTATACCAATCGAGATTATTTTTACACAAAAGTCAGCAACACTTATGGTTTTCATTATTTGATGCACATAGTCACATGACTTTTGCAATAGTTTAACTGGGGGCACTTTTATTTTTTTAGTCGAATTATGCGCTAAGGTTTGGACATCGTCCATATCATCACTATCATTGTCAACATCTGGAACACACTGCAATGGATTCCAATATCCAGGGGATTTAGAATTTGTTATATAGTTATTTGCCATTGTGAACATTGAGGTTCTGGGTTTTTTCCCCGAGGACGTGGGGTTGTCCTCGGCAAGAGGGGATCGAGCACGTTTTTCTATTTTGGAAAAATTAGGTTGGAGAGTTTAAAGTAAACACGTCATTCGCTTTTGACAATTCTGACAATACTGAACCAACTTTATTGATTTCAATTTATGTCGACTTTATGGACAAAGTTGCAGCCCTCCCTTTGTTTCACTTCAGTTAATTTAATTAATTTTGTTTAAATTGTCATAAAGAAAACTTTGCCTATTTGCTTTGTAGAGACATTTTTGTACACTCAGATTTTGTATACCTTCACGGATGTAATAGGTGATAACTGATAAGTGTTAACTCCCAGTTGAATCTTATCCGGACGCCCGCCGGACGGACGACGAGAAATTTCTTTGAATCACCAGTTAAAAAAAAGTTATGCATTTCATTTGTCATAAGCAGATGGTAAAGTTGAACATGTTAAAACTTTGGCTCTTAGCAGCTGCTGGTAAAATAGAAAAATACTGCTACACCTTCTGTTTACTGAATTTTTCATTTAAAACTTGTGTCAAACATCATGAATAGGTTTAAAATATAAAAATTAAGTTCAAGAACAATTTTTTTTTATAGTTTTCTGTAGCTGTTTACCGAGAGACTGGTATCGCCTTTCGCGGTGAATTGGCAAGTCCTCCAATAGTAAATTCATTGTTGCGATAAGATCTTTCTTGATTAGGAGTCGGCACAAAATTTTAGTTCCCTTAGATTTACTCATAGGGCATGGTTGTGAGAAATGCGCTACGCCCCGGGGCGATGCGCCACCCAATTTGTTTACTTTTTTATTTCTTAAATGAAAAACTTACTAACTTTACAAAATGATAAGCTTAGTATTTAGCCAAAAAGAGGCTATTACTTTCTAGGAACAGACTTTTCAACAATCACACACAAATAAAGTGTATTTTCTTAACAAGATAGACTATTTTTATCATAGACGAATTATTTATTTATATTTTCAGATGATGACTACGTATCTAATGAAATTCCAAGCTTTCCACCTTCAGGTAAGAAAGCTAAAAAATTTAAACAAAACATAATTATTATGTATTCTATACTTGCTTTTAATATGCTTTTAACTCCTTAGAGGTAATGTTTGGCTATTAGATTATAGCAAATTGACAATTTGTGAATTTTCTTAATACCCTTTTAAATTCTAAGCTCATTGAATATTTGACACGAGTGATTTAAGCATTTTTATTTATGATCTAATGCAGTTCTTTTTAAACAAAATTTGAAACTAATTAAAATTAACTGAGGTGTCCACTCTTCGTAGTTCTGAAGTCTTTTTATAAATATTTTGTCGTCTAAAGTTTTCCACTTAATTTGGATACGCTTTTGTATTCTTAATTTCTTTTATTAAAATACTTAGAATCAGTGCTAATTCAGTATGTAAGCCAAATTTCTAATCAAAGTCTCTAGACAGAAATCTTGCAGTAAATTTAATTGTCTAAAAAATAAAGAAGCAGTCTAATGAAATTGAGAACACCTTCTAACTAAATAAAGACTAATAGTCGCATTTGAGCAATTCAAATTCAGAAGAAAGAATTCATACATAAAAGTACTAAAAAGAGTGTATACCTCAAGTTCAGTAATACCTACTAACATATTCTCACTATCAATTTTTCTTGTTTTATAATTGTTAGTTACTGTCCAAGAGCCGGATAGACAGGTAAATAAAAGAACAACAAATATATTCCTATATACTACACCGAAAATAATTACGTATTCTTATCCTTGTTTTATTAGTTTTAATTTACTTCTGTAACAGCGAGGAATGAAAAATTAAGAGAGTGATATGACTTGCCACATGGCAAAGTGATGTAACTGGGAATGGAATCATAGATCGTACCTTTTATTTCACGTCTGGATAAAAAACAAAAGACTTTTTAGTACCGTGTTCTCATAGAGGACTTAAAAGTAAGAAATAATTTCTCTATATTTTTCCTTATGAAGACTAAATACAGGTGTCGAATTTTCGAGTAATACGTGACTGAATCATGTTTTTTTTTGCACTACTTCTCACGTTATTGAGCACTCTAGTACCACAATTCGACATTCTTTCACGAATACCCTCTCATTTCCTAAGAAAGTCCCTATTGCAACATACTTTTCCACTATCAAAGAAATTTTTGCGATTTTTCGAATCGTAAAGCTTTTAGAAGGTTAATTAAGCACTAATATCTAACTCTTTGTTTCTAAAAGCAATTTAGCTACATCTAACAACTCTTACACTTCATATGTCGTGGTTTTTCCTAGACTTGAAATGAAAGGAGCTGATCGTGAAAATTTTTCAGAGCTTTTTCTCGGTGGATGACTAATTTCTCTCTTATCGCCTTGTTAAAACACGTCAGTTTGTATGGTTATCTTAAGTATATTCATATGAGGTTGAAAGGTGGCTATTATTATAGGAAAGTGATACTTCAATTTATTTATTAAAAATTATTTCGCTTTTGTTTTGGAGCAACCGTGTTAAAAAAAACTGTGATGAAATTTAGTAATAATTATGTCACTTGTATGACTTGTATTGTAAGGAGAGAACCATTTCGTATGCTTTTTTGTTTAACCATTTTTCATTTTTAACTACTTAGGTAGTAAGCATGAGCAGAATTTCAATATTTTCTATCATTGTAATGAAAATTAAAGAGCAACAAACTCAAAATCATATAAAGAAAAAAATTCACTTTTTACACATTTTTGCTTATAAAAAAAGGCGGACGTATGCGGACGAGGTTATTTTTGATTCTTAATCTACAATAACAAACAAATTCAAAAAAAATCGGTCCAGAGGTGGAGGCAGGTGGAGGTAACAAAGAACACCTTAATTGAACAAATCACAAAGCACATAAAAGGTTCTTTTTCTTTTTTTTTTTTTTCTTTAAATTAACTGTTGAACTAACTAAAAAACGACCTTTCCAAAAATATGTAACATCAATTACTTATATTCAGGAAGCTCCAAAATATTTCACTTCAAACTTTGTACTCTTTAAAGGGAAATTATAATCATATTAATGTGACAGGTTTGATCAGCAATTTAAGTACCAAAAATAAAATAAAATTAAAAAAACAGGTACTGTTTCGAAAAGAGCTGGTTTTCTAGTTTAAGGCCTCATCCTTAGATTTTTCGAATTGTAAAATTTTTCAAAACCATTTATGAGACGCTAAAGCTCATTTCGTCCCATAGTGCGCCGCCAAGTTGACACCAGTCAGAGCCTTCCCGAATAGTACAACGCCCATCACGTGGGATTATAGGGATGAAATATAGTCTAGGTTACTGATGGAGGGGGATAGTGTAGCATTCCCAATGCCGAAAGATTTTTTTTTTTTTTTTTAATTAAATTTTTTTTTTCAATTTATTACATTAAGTGGAAAGTACAATAAGACTTTGTCTTTTATAGTACAAATTGTTTGGCGAGAAGTTAAAAAAAGAATACAATAAAAAATAAAAATATTAAATGTAAAATGAAATACAAAATGAAAGGCAGTATTATTATTATTATTATTATTATTAATCTTTATTTTCTTAAATAATTTACATTCATATTTACATTTATCTAAGATTAAGGGCTTGGCATTCTGCCGTCTGCCTGATTTGACATTCCATAAAAACAATAATTTATACAAAGTGAAAAATTTTAAAAGATAAAATATAATTTTAATTCTTACTTGATATACATAGGTTTTAAGAAAAAATATGTTAAGCTTTATTTGTAATATACATTTTTATAAATCAATTTTGCCGTGATTTGAAACACAAAACAATAGAAGATGACGCTTTGATATGATTTGAAGCAAAAAAAGTCTCAATTTCGGCATGATTTGAAACAAAAAGAAATAGATTATAATAGATAACTGGCTGAGTGAACATTTTTAAATTTCAAAAACTATTTCGGTAAGTTAATGCGTGTTTGCAGTAGTTATACAAAGTACACCAATCAACCGCTCCATTTAGTATGTCGTGGAGTCTACTGGTTGTAATGAAACTTTCATCAAAGTGTAGTCGGCGAATTTCCTGTAAGATTGGACAAACCGCAATGAAGTGGTGTGTGTCTTCTCTTTCTCTTCTGTTGCACAAACTGCAGATTTCTGGTAGATCATCTCGATGGGGAATATAGTTTAGGCTTAATAATTCCACTCGTGCCCTGAAGATAAAACTTATTGCTTCGATCGGCAGTTTAATATTGAAGTAGTTTACTTCTGATGTTAACTGGTGGTTCAGGTGTATGTAATAGTAGGGGAGCCCAAGAGGGGATTTCGCGCGTTACTCGAGCGCGTCAGAAAATCATATGGGGAGAAACCTTGCACCATGTTATGTACTCCTACCATATATTAAACCTAAATGTTGGGGCGTTCGCTGAGAGCAGCCCGTCAGATTAGTAAAAAAAAGTCGATCATCGGAAATACTCGAGCGCGTCAGATTAAAAGATGGTAGGTTGATTACATCGAGACGAGTGTATATTTCAATAATCTGACAATTTCAGCGGGGCCTTCGTAAGTAGGCGAGTCACAAAGATGTAAAAAAAAATCGATGTTTCGAAATAATCGAGCGCGATTAATTTTTTTTTTATTTTGAAGGTAATTTTATCAGGATTACGGAAAACATATAATCTGACATTTTGGTTGGGGCGATTGAGGTAAAATCGTCAGTGAAATGTATAATATATGATGGCTAATATCTCGGTTAATATTGATATTAGCAATTGGTCCATGAGACTTTTTTTGTAGAAAACTAAATTCTCTACAAGTTTGTAATTTACAATTTTTCTGTAGCTTTTGTTATTTACGAGATAACTGCGACAAAACGTGAATTTTATGCAAAAATCTGGTTAAGTGGCCCGTACCACCTTCCCGATATGAGTAACGACTTTGCCAAAAAGAACATTTTTGTAGAGCTTTCAATTTTGAGAAAAAAAACATCTTCGGTTAAAGCGATCCCATGAAATGCCGCTGAGTTATAGAAATTTAAAAATAAAAAATCAGAGTTTCCATATATTTTCAATGGAAAATCTTCACACCTCTTGATCGAGCACTTAAAATTAATATTAAGGGCTCAAACTTTCAGGATTTTTTTTAAAACTATTTTCAACAAAATTTCAATACAAAATTTTTAAATACATAATATGTGTACATATTTTTTGATTGCATTCAGTAACAAAAAATAGAAACAACAAAGAATTGTTACTTTAAAATTGTCAGACTAAGAGTACGCCCCCATATAATTGTCAGATTATCATCCTGGAGGACGAAGACATCAAGTTGATCAATCTGTATAAAAATCTGACACGCTCGAGTATTTCAAGGTCACGTGTTTTTTTTACATTTTTAAAAATCAGCCATGACTGATCGCCCCACTCAAATTGTCAGATTATTGAAATACACTTAACATTCACTTTGAAAATCTGACACGCTCGAATAACTTTTATTTTTTATTTTTTTTAACCTCTCTTTACGCCCATTTGCCCCCAGTCAATCGTCAGATTAATATATATCCGTTATCAGAAAGACAAAGCGCGTATACTCTATGAAAATCTGACGCGCTCGAGTATTTCAATTTAACTGTTTTTTTTTACATTTTCAAAAGCTCATACACGCCCATCGCCCCACTGAAATGAAAAACTGCCATACACTTTTTTTCGTTTTAGAACGTAAACTTCACAATCCAATAAGTCCCCATGACGCTTTAGTAACTGCAAATTTAGCGGCTCGGGCTCCCCTACTATAAGTGCTTCTGGTTGTTGATGCTGATGCTACAAAATGAAAGGCAGTAAAAGAAAGAGATAGAAAAGAAATCAGGAAATAGAATATGACAGTAAAAGGCGGGAAAAAGCAAGAAAGAAAATAGGAAATAGGATAAAAAAGATGGATTCATAGAGAGAAGCGGAAAAATAAGAATACAAAATTTTGTTGTTGATTTACAAGTATTGAAGTGCTGAAAGCTTAAATTTTTTTGCTTCAGTTATTTGTTTAGTCGTAAGGGGAAGTGAGTTCCAAAGTCTGGTAGCGTGAACTAAGAAGTAGCGCGAAGAGTTCAGATAACTATAAGTGGGCAAAATAAGGTTTTGGCTTCTAAGAGATTGTGTGTATTGAATTTTAATAAAAAGGTATGATGGGACTCTACCGTTAATGAGGCTGTGCAAGAATTGACAACGTCTTATTTTAAGGAACTGATCAAAACTACATCCAAAAACCTTTTGATGGTAAAGCTCAGTTTTGATGGATATATGCTCAGTGCTCACCGCGACGAAGTCCATAAACGTATCGAATGGCATCATTAACTGCGACAAGCAGCTTATATTGAGAGTGGGAATCTAGTTTGCAATATACTTTTGATGAAAAATCAATCAAAAGAACGAATAATGCTTTGACAAGTCTCAACTTAGTGTCTACTGGAGTAAAACTAAAGGACAACCACAGTTTTATCAAACCTGCCTAAATTCGTCCAATAATATAATTTGTGTGGTCAAAGGCTGAAAGCGAACGATTTATTTTGAAACCAAGACTAGTTACAACATCAAAAAATTTAATTCGATTATTATTAACGAGCACAGATGGTAATTCATCGGTGTCATAGTATTTTTTTGAGATAAGAATCATTTGAGCCTTGTCTGTATTTAAATTTAAACCGTTTGATTGATACCAGTCGAAGATTACTGCAAGGTCCTCATTCATTCTGGCTATTAGGTCTTCAATCAGACCAATAGGGCGTGACAGATAAACTTGGGTATCATCAGCATAAAGGTGAAAAGAAACATTTGAACATACACTAGGTAAATCATTGATGAATAAACTAAGCAGTATAGGTCCCAATATAGACTCTTGAGGTACGCCAGCTTTTAAAGCCAAGGATTCAGAGGATTTCCCATCGTGTATAACTCTTTGAAAGCGATTTTTTAGGTAATTACAAATCAGGTACGACGATCTCTCGCTTAAACCAAAATAGAGTCTTAGCTTCTGACACAGCACTCTATGATCCACTGAGTCAAAAGCCTTGGAGAAGTGAAGTAAGCAAAGTACCGTTAACTGATCCATATCATATTTTATTCTGATGTCATCAAAAATTTTAATCATAGCGGAAGAACAACTGTAACCTTTTCTTAAACCAGATTGAACTCGAGAAAGTAAGATATGCTCACTCAGATAATTTGAAATTTGATCTGCAAGGATCTTTTCCAAGGCTTTAGAAAGGCATGGTAAAATGCTAATTGGACGGAAGTCAGTTGTTTGAGTCTGTTGAGGCTTTTTAGGCACAGGAATGACAGTAGCTAACTTCCAGTTATCAGGAAAAGTTGAAGAAGCAATACAAAAATTGAAAATGTAAGACTACTTATGATATGGGTTAAAATCATTTTAACAAACCGTGGAGGTACACCTATGGCATTCGATTTCAGCGAACGAATGACATTGATAACGTCCGCTTCAGATACGACTTCAAAACCAAAATCGGATATAGAGACCAACCTCTCATCTCTAGTAAAACAAGTATTGTTAGAGGCAGCAGCTATAAAAGCATTATTAAGAACGTTCAAATCAGGAACGCTATCCACAGTTGTCTTTTTTCCCACACCTATTGATCGTAAGTTGCTCCAAAGCTTTTTTGACGGCAGATCAGCGCTGAGCTTAGAACAAAAATATCTTTTTTTAGCTCTACGTGTGATGAATGTAGAGTAATTACGTGCACGACAAAAAACTTCCCAATTGAAACTTGTTGGACGCTGTTTCCACTTCGAGTGCAGTTTATTACGTAATTTTATGGCACTACATACTTCATTAGTAAACCAAGGGCACTTATGGTCTCGTATAGCTACTGATTTAAGAGGAACATGTCTATTAAAAAGATCCAATATTAATGTCTGAAGGTGATTGACTTTGTCATTTATATTAACGGCTTGATAGCATTCACGCCACGGTAGCAGGCCAGAATCAATTTGTAATGCTTCGAAATTTACTGCGGAATAATCTCTAAATTCAAAGGAAGTTGGAGAAGGTACACGAGAAAAATCCAAACCATAGGTACAAAATAACAAGTCATGGTCTGAAATCCCAGCAAGAGACAACTGGTCTTGAAAGAAGACAAACGATTTATTAGAGACCATAACTAGGTCAAGAAGACTAGGAGTGGTATTAGGAGAAAAATAGGTAGCATACGATATTTACTACTGATAACCCAGCAGATGCAGCAAAGTCAAGAAGTTGATGGGCCTTTCTATCACTTTTTAAGAGGTCTGAATTGTAGTCACCACAGATTATGACGTGCTTATATAATGCATTGAACTCATTCAAAGCAATAAAAAGAGGTTCTGGAGAGTTACAGCGGTTTGGGTTGTAGTTTTTGCCAATCAGCAACTTTGTGAAACCGTCAGTTACTTCCAACAAAATAAACTCCACTGCACTCCCTTTGGGCTTTTTGAGAATTTTTTGTGTCAACGAAATGCTGCAGTACACAGCAATTCCACCACCCGTAATTGTAGTAACTCTATCATTACGAATACGATTAAAACCCGGAATATTGTACAACTGATAATTAACACCAGAATCCCACCACGTCTCACAAACACAAATAACATCAGCCCCAGAGTTTATAAAAATGTCTTTAAAGAAATCCAATTTGCTTAAATTCAAACTACGTGCATTGAGATAACATATTTTCAACCCTCTGCGACAACTAGACAGAATATTAATTACTGATCGCACAACAACTCCATCAACAAAACAACCAGACCCTGGAAAGCAATTTGTACCCGTGACCATTAAATTGTCACAAATAAACTAACGTTCAATAAAAAAAATTTTAAATACTGCAAATTAAATTAATTGAGATATTTTAGGTTATAAGCTCAGATATTAGAAGCAAGAATTTTGGTGTTATAGTTGATTCGAGTTCTTGTAAGTTGTTGCACCGATTTTGGTTGCTAAGAGCTGGCAAGCCTGGCATCAGGAAGAAAAATTTGCATTTGTATTTGCATTTTGTCCCTTACGTCCCAGCCCCGCTGCAGGGAGATTTTTTAGGGGTCGTTGTTGATTTGGCGTAAGAGACAAATTTTTGTTGATGTTGAGAGAGGATAAACTGGGTATCTCGAAGGGGCCCTTCATCTCACTCTCCTTACCTTTAACTTTACGTTCTGCTCTGGCACTAGTACTGGCCGACATATTAAGAATGTTTTTCTGTCTTTTTTAATATCAAATCCGCACTTTAGAAGCTCGAGAAAGAATTATTCAAAGCAAGAATGTAATGGAAAGAGTTTGAATTACCAGAAACTAGTTTACACCGGATTATATTGGAGCGAATAAAAATCACGTCAACACTTTTGACATACTCTCTTTATACCCAGAATTTTAGAAAAAGTGTCCAGTAGTTTCTAAGTTTCCGTTTACAACCCCGTTCCTGTGGGAATATGGGGATCAAACCTTGACAGGAACCATTTATAAGTCATTGTCACTGAAGGATAATGTAACATCCTAGAGTTGAAAAAATTTTTAAAATTGGTCAAGTAACTTTAAGATTCCCGTTCTCGTTCCCGTGTCTGTTCACGTGGGATTATAGGGATGAAATATAGTCTAGGTTACTGATCTGCCGAAAGAGTTTTTGAAATCTGTCCAATAGTTTCTAAGTTTCCATTCCCAAACCCGTTCCTGTGGGAATATGCGAATCAAACCTTGACAGGAACCATTCATAAGTCTATGTCACTGAGGGATGAATGTAACATCCTAGAGTTGAAAGAATTTTTGAAATCGGTCAAGTAACATTAAGGTTTTGGTTCTCGTTCCCGTTTCTGTTCCCGTGGGATTACTTACTTACTTAGGTGGGCATTACAGTTCGGGGTGAACCTGGGCCTCAACCAACATCCTTCTAGAACGACTTCGATTTCGGGCGAGCTCTCTCCAGTTTCGCACTCCAAGTCGGTTGAGGTCTTCTTCCACTTGATTGCGCCACCTAAGACGAGGTCTTCCCTTTCCGCAATTTCCCTGCAATGTGCTTTCAAAAACTCGTCGAGCCGGAGAGTTTGGGTCCATCCGCTCTACATGACCCAACCATTGCCGTAGCCTCGCGATGAGTACTTTTCTGGCTATGTCCATGTCGCGGTACAGCTCATACAGCTCGTTGTTGTATCTTCTTCTTCACACATTGTCTTCACATACGAGACCAAAGATCATTCGGAGAATTTTTCTTTCGAAACGACCAAGGGTTTCCTCATCCGCTTTCGATGAAGTCCATGCTTCCGAGCCGTAAAGCAGGACTGGGATGATCAAGGTCTTATACAAGGTCACCTTGGTTTTTCTAGAGAGGGTTTTGTTTCTCAATTGCCTTCTTAACCCAAAGAAGCAACGGTTGGCAACAGTTATTCTCCGTTTGATCTGCGCACTGATGTTGTTGTCCATGTCTACAGCGGATCCTAGGTAGACGAAGTCCTGTGAATGAAATGTTCTGTGTCCCTGTTTGATGACATCATATACTTCGTTTTGCCCTCATTAACCATCAAACCCATTTTTGCCGCTTCTGTTTCAATACTCGCAAAATCACCTATGACATCACGCTTTTTTCTTCCCATTTCGTCAATATCGTCTGCGTAGGCGAGTAATTGTACAGACTTTTGAAAGATTGTTCCTCTGGTGTTGACGTTTGAGTTTCTTACAATCTGTTCAAGTGTGATGTTGAAGAAATCGCATGACAGCTTGTCGCCCTGCCTAAAACCCGTGGTATTATAAAGATGAAATATAATTTAAATTACTAATGGAGAGGAATATTGTAGCAATCCTAATGCAGGAAGGGTTATAGATATCTGTCTAGTAGTTTCAAAGTTTCCAATCCCAAACCCGTTCATGTCAGAATATCCGCGCAATTTTTTAAATTCATATTATGCATATTAGGCTAATGTTGACGAATTTAGCCCTGATGCAGATGGTTA
This sequence comes from Melanostoma mellinum, assembly GCA_914767635.1. Taxonomy (NCBI): domain Eukaryota; kingdom Metazoa; phylum Arthropoda; class Insecta; order Diptera; family Syrphidae; genus Melanostoma; species Melanostoma mellinum. Next base: position 113,242,991 of record OU612058.1, on the reverse strand, counting down.
TTATACGCTCATTAACTGGATTTTGGCTAATCACCTTATCCCTGAGTCTTCCTCTAACGACAAATCCGCACCCAAATAAGCGCTGTTTCTGTTATGTCTGTAGCAGTCGCCATAGTAGATGTCAGAGTTTTTCATTTTCTTTATGCCCAGTCCACTCCATCGCACTTCTTGAATGGAGGTTATGTCTGCTTTCCAGCAGTCCAGGGCGTCGGCTAGTTCTCCAGCTGCACGTAGTCCGTTAAGAGATCTTACGTTCCACATGCAGATCCGGAGGTCATTGTCCTTTTTTCGTTTGCTTGGGTCGTCAACTTTAGAATCATGAAATCATTATCCGAGGCTGTTAGTTGTTTCGGAACTGGCTGTTTCTTACGTGGTTGGGTAGTTAACCCTACACACAACCCCCAACCTGGAGGGCCAGGTCCTTTTGGATCCCTTCGGACATAAAGGGCTTTAATATCCAGTGTCAGTTCCTTGCTGCAGGGTTGTGAGTGCTGCCGTTGGCTCACGATACCAGGAGCTCATCCGCCACCATCTCTACTTCAATACCCTGGTCTAATTTAAATAATTTTACTGAGCGACGAAAAATCCGAAAACATATAAAAACAATAATATTGAGTCAATACACCTTAATGATTTTTCACTTTGAAATTCAACACATTAAACAAAACAAACTTTAATTTAATACGTCAAACGAGTACCTGAATGCATTTCGGAATATGTTCATTCCATCATCAGCATCACGACTAAATCCAAAAAGTAAAATGTTGTGGTTTGTTGTTGTATGAAAGTTGCATGTTATTATATAAGAGAGAACAAATGCGATTCGATGTTACCGTTGTCTAAATTCATTGCATTTGAGTCTCTCTGTATATAAAAACTTTCATAGGCATCTAGCTTACGGTCGTCTATCACTTCTTTCACCAAACAAACATTTTCAATATCAAGCTCCATATGATTTTCGTTTAGAGCGTGTGCTGCTAACGCTGATCTGTAAGCTTGGTTGCTTCGAATGTATGTCTTATGTTCTTTGAAACGTGTAAGGAGATTTCTCTTTGTTTGGCCGTAATAAACACTTTCGCAATCACTACACTTTATTGAATAAATACCCGATTTTTTCAGATTATCCGTTTTGTCTTTCACTGAACCTAACAGGTTTGATAATTTATTGGGGTTAGTGTGTACCACATCCATACCGTGGCCAACGTCTTAATCGTGTTCTCAAAGTTTCAAATCCAGTTGTTGCAAAATTATATGGTTTACCTAAAATACATAAAGAAGGAAATAAAATGAGACCAATTGTTTCAAATATAAATACACCTTGTTACAAAATTGCAAAGTGGTTAGTGAGTGAGGTAAAGAAATTGCCACCTATTGTGAGTCTCTCGGTAAAAAATTCTTACGATTTTTCCAAAAGAATTAAAAGTGTAGTAATTAATGAAAACCAGTGTATGGTATCTTTTGATGTCTGTTCCTTGTTCCCTAGAATTCCCGTTGAAATTGCTCTCGAACAATTTGAAATACACTTAAGATCTGTTGATTTACCTACTAACAAGAAAGAGCTGTATATCCGTACAGCAAAAACTTGTATGAAACACAGTTATTTCCAATTTCGCGATTCTTATTACTTCGTCGATAAAGGCACAAATATGGGCAACCCTCTTAGTCCATTGATTAGTGAATTGTTTATGTCTCACTTTGAAATTAAATTAAGAGATGAAAAATTATTACCCAAGATATGGTATAGATATGTAGATGACGTGTTCGCGGTAGTGGAAAAAACAGATGTACAAAAAGTGTTGCATATCCTCAACAGTCAATATGACACTATAAAATTTACTTATGAACTTGAGAACGAAGGAAGATTACCTTTTCTAGATTTAGAACTAAAAAGAGTGAATAACAAAGTTGACATAGGGATTTATCGTAAACCTACAAGTACTTTTAGAACAATAACCAGTGACTCACATTGTTGTATACAACATAAACACGCTGCGTTTCATTCCATGGTACACCGGTTGTGCAGTATTAATCTTTCTATAACGAACTACATGAAAGAATATAAAATTATAAAACAGATTGCTGAAGCTAACGGGTATAATGAAGGATTGATTGACAAGCTTATTAAAAAGCATACGGAAAAAATAGCAAAAAATGATTTGTCAACACTCTTCATACAGAATAAGAACACAGTTGAGCCAAAAATTCGCGTCGCTATCTGTTATACGCCGGTTATAACGAACAAAATTCTATGTAAATTTCGAGAGCACGGTATGGATGTGGTACACACTAACCCCAATAAATTATCAAACCTGTTAGGTTCAGTGAAAGACAAAACGGATAATCTGAAAAAATCGGGTATTTATTCAATAAAGTGTAGTGATTGCGAAAGTGTTTATTACGGCCAAACAAAGAGAAATCTCCTTACACGTTTCAAAGAACATAAGACATACATTCGAAGCAACCAAGCTTACAGATCAGCGTTAGCAGCACACGCTCTAAACGAAAATCATATGGAGCTTGATATTGAAAATGTTTGTTTGGTGAAAGAAGTGATAGACGACCGTAAGCTAGATGCCTATGAAAGTTTTTATATACAGAGAGACTCAAATGCAATGAATTTAGACAACGGTAACATCGAATCGCATTTGTTCTCTCTTATATAATAACATGCAACTTTCATACAACAACAAACCACAACATTTTACTTTTTGGATTTAGTCGTGATGCTGATGATGGAATGAACATATTCCGAAATGCATTCAGGTACTCGTTTGACGTATTAAATTAAAGTTTGTTTTGTTTAATGTGTTGAATTTCAAAGTGAAAAATCATTAAGGTGTATTGACTCAATATTATTGTTTTATACCCTGGTCTAGTATTGAAAGACCCTGAAAGACCTTTAAGCCAAATATGTTGGAGTAGCTGCTTCAGGGGTTTCTGCTTTTTTGACTGCTGAAGTCCACCAATGATTCTGTGGTTCGAATTCATCCGCTGGAACATTTAAGCAAAAGCTCTCGTAGACCACTGAGATTCGTGCAGTCAGTCATTGTTCGCAGAGTAATTATAGTGTTGATCACAATTCTTTTGTTCCGGATTCCTTTGTCAACACTCGCACTTACTAGCTTAGCAGGTCAGCTCTGGACGGAGCATCCCAGGTCCCAGTGGATACCGCGTGGAGGTATAGTAAGCACAATTGACGTGTACTATGAGCATCTGGGCGCCGCCAAGTTGGCACCAGTCAGAGCCTACCCGAATAGTACAGCGCCCATCCATCCAGGCATTCTGGATACAGAACTTTTTAACTCATAATTTGAAGTATTTAGAAAAGACCGCCATTCTCACGTAGACGCAGACGTAGGAGGGGGTGTTTTCATAGCTTGTTGCAATAGTTTTTTGTCCGCTTATATCACTTTTCCTTTTATTTTAACAATAGATCTAATTTTCATTGAAGTTTCCTTTGAGTCTTAGAAAGTCTATGTAATTGGCACATACCTGCTCCGAAAAAGTTCTGCCCCTGCTTACAATAAAGTGGATCTAGTGTTAGATTATTTAAGCAATCTTTCTTCTTTAGATATAAATATTTTACTGCTGGGTGACTTTAATCTATCTTATATAGATTGATCTCCTTCAATTGACTGTTCATTTCAGAATGCTTCCTTGACATCCTCTCAACAAGAGCTCATCTTATTGGATTATCTAATTTCCACTGACTTCCAACAAGTGAGCTGTATTGAAAACTCTTTAAATCGAAATCTCGATTTAGTCTTTACCTCTGACGCTGTTAGTACTGTCGTTCTTAAATCTAATTCCGGCATTATTAATGTAGGGTGCCTATTGATTCGCACATTTTATTACGCATTCCATTATTTTGTTTTTGACACAATTATTTTTGTTTTCTTCGCATTGCGTGTTTTGTTTTTCTGTTACTTAGATTTTCAATCATTTCGCTGCACGGTTACTTTGCATTTCTTATCTTGCTTACCATGTGTTTCGCATTTCCATTGAACTTACAAATGATTATTTGGACTTTATTTATCTCGATAACTGTTTTTTCGCATTTTGTCTCGACGCTAATCTATTGTTTTGGCATTCAATTACTGAGCTCATTATCAGATTATTATTATGGATATGTTCAGTTTTGGTGTTCAACTGAATGTTTTTGTTAGTAAAACAATGCACCCAATATGTATTTCGAAACTTGATACTATTTCTGACTAATTGGTTCTGAAAACGCTTCTTAAATATGATATATCTTTTATGATTCTAATCAATTTTCAATAAAGTTTGATGGAAAGCTTAGAACACTGTTAAAATATCCGGTAGAGTTCAATTTTTGATTATTTCGCCATCGTTTGATTGGCATTTTGCATTTTGTGGATGAAAAAAGAGGCTAGAGGTGTAAAGATTCGCGCGAATTTTTACACCTCTAGCCTCTTTTTTCATCCACAAAATGCAAAATGCCAATCAAACGATGGCAAAATAATCAAAATCTATATAAAAAAAAGCGAATTAATCGAAAAACGAGACAACAGAAAACGAGACGAGCCAAATATAAAGTAATCAAAGCCCAAATGATCTTTAAACGAAACGAATTTTAAGCGAAGCGAGAAATATCGAAAAATAAATAAACTAAACAAACGAAAAATTTAACAACAAATTGCGAAACAACAAAATGCGAAACAATTTTGGCGAAACAACAATAAACGAGATAAAAATGACGAATCGTACCATACCCATTAATGTAGATGACTTTCACCCTCCTCTTGACATTTTCCTTGACCTAAGCGGCCACATTCATAGTTATAGTAATTCATATGACTGCTCGCATACATTTGACTATCGAAAGACTAACTTTCAAATGCTCTCTGATGAAGTAAATAGATCTAATATTAAAAATATATCAGCTTTCACAAATATTGAAGAAGCAGTTAGTTATTTTTATTTTATCCTTAGCGACTGCATGAACAAAGGTATATCCTTCCAAATTTCAAAGAATGTGAGCTCTAATCACCCATGGTACACTAAGGAACTAAAAAAGCTTCGCAACAAAAGAAATAGTGCTTGGCGGACCTAAATTAAGACGCGTTCTGAATCTGATCACCATTCTTACATCATTTTCTGATGAATTTAAATCACTATCAAAAACTCTGTACTCAAGTTATGTTCACAGAATGGGCAACTCATTAAGGGATGATCCAAAAAGTTTCTGGAAATTTGTCAATTCAAAGAAAGATTCGAATGAATACCCAGATAACTTTACATATGGTTATGTCACATTGACAAAAACATCCGATATTTGCAACGCTTTTGCTCACCAATGTAATTCCTTCTCTGATTCTGTTGTTGATATAGATCGTAGTTACTTCGAGTTTCTACGTAAATGTCATGAAGTTAATTTTAATAAAGTTTCAATTATCCTAGAAAGAGTCCTTAAAAATATTTCATCTTTGAACGATGATTACTCTGCTGTCATGATGGCATCCCTCCAATAATTTAAAAAAAGTGTAAGTCCCAAATTGCATTTTTCCTTCATTATTTGTTTTCATTGGCTTTAGATTCTGGTCGATTCCCTTTACTGTGGAAAAGATCTTTTATTACAACTTTATTTAAAAATGGTATTAAATCAGATATCCTTAACTACAGACCCATATCTAAGCTTTCATGTATCCCCAAATCATTTGAACAGCTTGTTTGTGAAAGCTTAACTTTCGATATTGAAAATATAATTTGCAAACAGCAGCATGGTTTTGTAAAGAAAAGATCAACAGTAACAAACCTTGTATATTTCTCTCATAAATGTTCAAACGCGCTTGAAAGCGGGCAAGAGTTAGATTGTATATATACTAGGGTGGTCCTTAGGAAAAAAAAATTGGGGACGCCCCCCAGATTGGTTCTAAATCAGGAAAAAAAATCCCTTATTTTTTCAAATTTGTATTCCTATCCCTTCCCGACCCTATTTCATTAAGAAGTTTTAGCTTTTAAAGGAAAAAAATAACAGTTTATAGCATCTTAAAAAACAGTGGCGCCCTCTTTGCTTTTATACTTTCATTCGGTATCATGCTCATAATACTATCGTACCAATTATAGGGTAAACGCACTAGTAGCCAGACAGTGTTAGTACCCGGACACATTGACCTTTTTTTGCGATTAATAGATACATCACACAAAAAAATCCACAAACAACAACATACATGGGTCCTTCAATGTGTCCTATACCTGCATGCAAAGTTTCAGGTACTCTAAATGCGTACTTTAGGAACTACGCATCATTTTATTGTTTAAGGTTTGAAGATGCGGTCTCGTTGTCGATTTAGGTAAGAAAAAAATAGTGGGAACAGTTTTTAGTAGTAAGCAATTCAACAAGTAATCGTTAATTTATTGTAATGGAAAGACATTGGTTTCGTTGGAAATATGATTAACTAAAACAATTTACAAAAAAAAAACCAAATTTAATAAAATCTTTGCCATTATTTGTGGTGTCCGGGAACTAACACCAAAATTGAATATGTTTTTCAGTACCCAGACATGCTGTCCGGGTACTAACACAGTGCGATTATCATGCATATTCAGTACCCGGACAGGGGTTGTTTCTTAAAATAATTGTGTATGGATACTGAAATAAAAGCGTTCGGATACTAGATCAGTCATTTTAAGAGACTTAATCATTGAGAGATTTAATCATTTTAAGAGACAAGCCCTGTATGGATACAAAAAATGTGTGCTTGTCTTATATTTTCAGTACGCAGACATGGCTTGTCTCTTAAAATGATTGTGTCTGGGTACTAAAACAAAGGCGTCCGGGTACTAAACTTTGCTGTCCGGGTACTAACGCAAATGGAACTTTTCTGAATTGTTATTTTATTTATTTTAACAATGATCTCTTTGCAATTTACTTGAACGCCACATTATTGAGAAATGTCTATATTCTTACAATCAATAAAAGTTTTACATGTAGCATTTATGGTTACAAAATGGTTTGAAGTCAAAGTTGAGAAAAAAGTTAAGTGTCCGGGTACTAGTGCGTTTACCCTACGTATGAATGATCAAATATCCGCCATTTACCCAACACTGGACACAGAATATCGCCCCTGCTCTAGTAACAACCAGTATCAAAATAGGGCCAGGAAGGGTTAGAGATAAAAATATGAAAAAATTAGGGAATTTTTTTTTAATTTTTTAGAACCGATTTAGGGGGCGTCGCACTCAATTTTCGCAAAAAAGTTAAATAAGGACCACTCTAATATATACTGACTTTTCAAAGGCTTTCGATAAACTATCTCACGATATTATATTGTTTGAACTAAATGCATTTTTCATCTCATATCAATTATTTTGTTAGTAAAGGCAATTCATTGTTAGTCTTTATTAAAAGATGGGCTAAGGAGTTTACGGGCCCCTACGTCACTCTTGCGCTGTATAACTGTCATGTTTGACCCCATCTAGAATATGCTTCTCAAATATAGTCTCCTCATTATGCAGTCCACAATTCAAGGATAGAAAGTATATAGCGAAGATTTATTAAATTTGCTCTCAAGGGACTTCTTTGGATTGATCCTTATGACCTTCCACCGTATGAGCATCGTATTCAACTTTTGTAGATGCAACTGCTTTCGCATCGGCGAATAAATAATGATTTAGTCTTTCATCATTTAGTCTTGCATCAATTTGTCCTGTTATAAGCTGGTGAGCTTATAACATGACAAATTGATGCCCCTGACTTGCTCTCATGCATATGTTTTGGGTATGGTACGTTTCGTCATTTTTATCTCGTTTATTGTTGTTTCGCTTTTTGCTGTTTCGCATTTTGTTGTTAAATTTTTCGTTTGTTTGTTTCGTTTATTTATTTTTCAATATTTCTCGCTTAGCTTTGCATTCGTTTCGTTTAAAGATCATTTGGCCTTTGATTACTTTATATTTGGCTCGTTTCGCTTTTAGTGCAGTCAATGAAGCATTTTAGGTCCGAATTTTTTTACTGTGAACCGATTTGCATGAAATTTTGGAATTAGGCTCATCTTACCCTTAACTTCAAAAGTGAAAATGATTTGAACACCGCCACCACCCTGGGGGTGGTTGCCACCCCTTTTCGGGGGCGAATTTTTTTTTTCAAAATAACCTCGGATATCGATAAAATGCCTAATTTAAAGCAAAAAATCAAATATAAAGTTTTTTATTAAGTCCAATACTTTTCGAGTTATTGGCAATTGAAAATACGCAATTTTTTCACGTTTTTCATCTACTTATTGCAAATATCTCCAAAACTATACGTTTTATCTAAAATTTTATAAAGAACAAAATTGTAGCAGGTAAAACAATGAACAATTTGGTGTTTTATAAAGTATTCTTAAAACAATATTAAGCTAGATATCAAAGATCAAAGCCATTTTTTATTTTGTCTGAAATTTTATCGTCGTGGTCAATGCCATTTAGCGGCTAGCAGATGCATTTTATGCATTCTAATACAAGAAGATGTTTTGTAGTGCTTGAAATAAGCTTTAAAATGAGCACTATTAAAAGTCTTTTGCACGTAAAATAAGTGAGCTGTAGTGCAAATAAGGACAGCATCTAATGTTTTTTTCTTTTAAATCAATGAGTTTTTGGACCATAGCTCCTTCAATTTTCATGCTATCACAACTTTTAAAAAACCATTGTAAAGGTAATTAAGGAAGCTACAACATGCTTTCTTGCAATATGTAGTAAACAACCTTTTGCTAAAACGGTGAAGGGTTAAAGGACTTAATAGAGGCTGCGATTGCGCTGCCACGCGCTTTTTAAACAATCATATCTCCGTCAATTTTTGTCTGACAGAAAAAACTAAAAAACCAAATTCTTTGTCAGAAAAATACCTAGATTTTTTATTCTAAGACTTTTACACGTATCTGTCGTAATTTTTGAGATATTATGAAAAAAAGTGGGTTTTTTAAAAATGTAAATTTTTTTGTTTTTTTTTTAATCGTGACTTTTTGAAAAATATGTGTCCTGAAGCATCCAAACTGATACTATCTGTCAAACTCTTCATAACAAACTTAATTTTAGGCGGAATACGATTTAATTTAATTTTGGTGGAAATGGCACTTATGGAACCCATTGATTTAAAAGAAAAAAACATTAGATGCTCTCCTTATTTGCACTACAGCTCACTTATTTTACGTGCAAAAGACTGTTAATAGTGCTCATTTTAAAGCTTATTTTAAGCACTACAAAACATCCTCTTGTATTAGAATGCATAAAATGCATCTGCTAGCCGCTAAATGGCATTGACCACGACGATAAAATTTCAGACAAAATAAAAAATGGCTTTGATCTTTTATATCTAGCTTAATATTGTTCTAAGAATTCTTTATAAAACACCAAATTGTTCATTGTTTTACCTGCTACAATTTTGTTCTTTATAAAATTTTCGATGAAACGTATAGTTTTGGAGATATTTGCAATAAGTAGATGAAAAACGTGAAAAAATTGCGTATTTTCAATTGCCAATAACTCGAAAAGTATTGGACTTAATAAAAAACTTTATATTTGATTTTTTGCTTTAAATTAAGCATTTTATCGATATCCGAGGTTATTTTGATGACATCATATACTTCGTTTTGCCCTCATTAACCATCAAACCCATTTTTGCCGCTTCTGTTTCAATACTCGCAAAATCACCTATGACATCACGCTTTTTTCTTCCCATTTCGTCAATATCGTCTGCGTAGGCGAGTAATTGTACAGACTTTTGAAAGATTGTTCCTCTGGTGTTGACGTTTGAGTTTCTTACAATCTGTTCAAGTGTGATGTTGAAGAAATCGCATGACAGCTTGTCGCCTTGCCTAAAACCCGTGGTATTATAAAGATGAAATATAATTTAAATTACTAATGGAGAGGAATAATGTAGCAATCCTAATGCAGGAAGGGTTATAGATATCTGTCTAGTAGTTTCAAAGTTTCCAATCCCAAACCCGTTCATGTCAGAATATCCGCGCAATTTTTTAAATTCATATTATGCATATTAGGCTAATGTTGACGAATTTAGCCTTGATGCAGATGGTTATTATACGCTCATTAACTGGATTTTGGCTAATCACCTTATCCCTGAGTCTTCCTCTAACGACAAATCCGCACCCAAATAAGCGCTGTTTCTGTTATGTCTGTAGCAGTCGCCATAGTAGATGTCAGAGTTTTTCATTTTCTTTATGCCCAGTCCATTCCATCGCACTTCTTGAATGGAGGTTATGTCTGCTTTCCAGCAGTCCAGGGCGTCGGCTAGTTCTCCAGCTGCACGTAGTCCGTTAAGAGATCTTACGTTCCACATGCAGATCCGGAGGTCATTGTCCTTTTTTCGTTTGCTTGGGTCGTCAACTTTAGAATCATGAAATCATTATCCGAGGCTGTTAGTTGTTTCGGAACTGGCTGTTTTTTACGTGGTTGGGTAGTTAACCCTACACACAACCCCCAATGCAGAAATTGCATAAAGTTTACAATGCGTCATTTTGGAATGTTGGGATTAATATCAGACCATTCGTTTTTGTCCCACAAAACTTACCAACTACGATGCATCGAAAAATAACTTGGTCCAAAACTCATCTCTAAAAGTTTATTATCACAATGCAAGCGGAATACGTACTAAAATCGCTCACTTATATTGAACATCTACTCTTTCTGATTACGACGTCATCATTATAGCTGAATCATGGGTGTACAAGGATATCTTATCGAGTGCAAATAAGGACAGCATCTAATGTTTTTTTCTTTTAAATCAATGAGTTTTTGGACCATAGCTCCTTCAATTTTCATGCTATCACAACTTTTAAAAAACCATTGTAAAGGTAATTAAGGAAGCTACAACATGCTTTCTTGCAATATGTAGTAAACAACCTTTTGCTAAAACGGTGAAGGGTTAAAGGACTTAATAGAGGCTGCGATTGCGCTGCCACGCGCTTTTTAAACAATCATATCTCCGTCAATTTTTGTCTGACAGAAAAAACTAAAAAACCAAATTCTTTGTCAGAAAAATACCTAGATTTTTTATTCTAAGACTTTTACACGTATCTGTCGTAATTTTTGAGATATTATGAAAAAAAGTGGGTTTTTTAAAAATGTAAATTTTTTTGTTTTTTTTTTAATCGTGACTTTTTGAAAAATATGTGTCCTGAAGCATCCAAACTGATACTATCTGTCAAACTCTTCATAACAAACTTAATTTTAGGCGGAATACGATTTAATTTAATTTTGGTGGAAATGGCACTTATGGAACCCATTGATTTAAAAGAAAAAAACATTAGATGCTCTCCTTATTTGCACTACAGCTCACTTATTTTACGTGCAAAAGACTGTTAATAGTGCTCATTTTAAAGCTTATTTTAAGCACTACAAAACATCCTCTTGTATTAGAATGCATAAAATGCATCTGCTAGCCGCTAAATGGCATTGACCACGACGATAAAATTTCAGACAAAATAAAAAATGGCTTTGATCTTTTATATCTAGCTTAATATTGTTCTAAGAATTCTTTATAAAACACCAAATTGTTCATTGTTTTACCTGCTACAATTTTGTTCTTTATAAAATTTTCGATGAAACGTATAGTTTTGGAGATATTTGCAATAAGTAGATGAAAAACGTGAAAAAATTGCGTATTTTCAATTGCCAATAACTCGAAAAGTATTGGACTTAATAAAAAACTTTATATTTGATTTTTTGCTTTAAATTAAGCATTTTATCGATATCCGAGGTTATTTTGATGACATCATATACTTCGTTTTGCCCTCATTAACCATCAAACCCATTTTTGCCGCTTCTGTTTCAATACTCGCAAAATCACCTATGACATCACGCTTTTTTCTTCCCATTTCGTCAATATCGTCTGCGTAGGCGAGTAATTGTACAGACTTTTGAAAGATTGTTCCTCTGGTGTTGACGTTTGAGTTTCTTACAATCTGTTCAAGTGTGATGTTGAAGAAATCGCATGACAGCTTGTCGCCTTGCCTAAAACCCGTGGTATTATAAAGATGAAATATAATTTAAATTACTAATGGAGAGGAATAATGTAGCAATCCTAATGCAGGAAGGGTTATAGATATCTGTCTAGTAGTTTCAAAGTTTCCAATCCCAAACCCGTTCATGTCAGAATATCCGCGCAATTTTTTAAATTCATATTATGCATATTAGGCTAATGTTGACGAATTTAGCCTTGATGCAGATGGTTATTATACGCTCATTAACTGGATTTTGGCTAATCACCTTATCCCTGAGTCTTCCTCTAACGACAAATCCGCACCCAAATAAGCGCTGTTTCTGTTATGTCTGTAGCAGTCGCCATAGTAGATGTCAGAGTTT